>JAJSOF020000013.1:157644558-158097058 GCA_025594305.2 Periplaneta americana
TTATATTTGTTACTATTGCTCCCAGATATTTGAACTTCTCCACCTCTTCAAAAGATAACTTTCCAATGTTTATATTTCCATTTCGTACAATATTCTGGTCACGAGACATAATCATCAGACATCGGATTCTAGGGCAAATGCCTATTTTGTTTCTTTAGGAGAAAAGTAAAAATAATTACTAATATTTGTGTTTCATGGAAATTGAAAGGTATTCAAAGAGTTTTATAGTGCCCTAAAATGCCCTAAAACGGTTATTAGAGCCTAATTTGTTAATATTCGCCTAAAAATGCCTAACTCACTGTAAAGTTTCGCATTTTACTCTTACTTTTATAATTTATACATGCATTCACTGCGAAATTTAAGGCATTTAAAAGTGGAAAGTTTGCTTCACACCGGCCATGAAACCATTGATAAAGGAAACAAAATGTTTTGAATCTCACGACACTCGCAATAGATTTCACCTAATTTAACATGTTTGGAGGCATAAATGCCGACAAAGAACCAACCTTAGTTTTGAAGCAGGCAACAATCACAACATGTGCTGCTACCGATTCAGAGATATAGCTACTATACTATAAAAATGACTGTTTTCGGTCTGAAACCGATTAGCTGTACTGCCCTTCAGAGTGTCATAAAATCACAAAACCATTACAAAATATTTAAAAGAATGGCCCTCCTAGTGTTAACACTACCAGGAAATGCAACAATAAGTGGAACTTTGTATTTTTGTCCAATTGAATCTCAATAACAACTGTTCATTTGAATGCTCGTTAACAGTTGCTCTTTCCCTCACCTTATTTGTGTTGAGAAGTTTTGAGTGGTAGGACGTTTTCCTGTGAAGTTTAACGCGATAATGCCGAAAAATATAAGTGCAAAATCTACATTGATCCGGCAATGGCTAACAGAATATTCAGAATTCACTTATGATGGAAAAATAATATTCTGCAAGATTTGTAGCAAACAGGTATGTAACAATAGTTGAAATATATAAATTCTATTAATTTTAATGAGTAGGCCTATAATATTTATACATTGACTGAGCTATCCTGAGGTATAATTCTTTTTAAGACCACTACACTTTAACCTTTTAAATTCCGATAGTTAAAGTATTTGCAGGTCATTAAAATTTTGATTGTTCGAACCCACTAACTTTGTGATAGAAATACGGCAATACAACAATTAGGATTTTATTTTAATTTTATTCAGTTTACTTTACATTTTTAGATTTCGCAAGAAAAGAAGTGCCACCTAAAGCAGCATGTGCAAGGAGCGGCTCATAAGGCTAAAGCTCAGCAGAAAAATCAACTGTAACAAACTTTACTAACACAGCCTACTTCATCCAATCTCAGCAGCAATTTCTATGCTGATTTAACCAGAGCGTTTGTTGCTGCTAACATTCCCTGGAATGCAATTGAAAATCCGGTTTTAAGACAGTTTTTACAAAAATACTGCAAACAAAATATCCCATCTGAGTCGACCCTAAGAAAAAATTACTTAGACAGAATATACAATGAAACTTTAGCTTCCATTCGGGAGGATATAGGTGATTCTTACATATGGGTCTCTGTGGATGAAACCTCAGATCCTATGAATAGGTATATAGCAAATATGGTAGTAGGAAAACTTAGTCCTGATGGACCTTCGATTCCAAACCTCGTATGTGTTAAGGAACTTTCGAAAGTGAATAGCCAAGCCATTGCTTATTTTGTAAATAAAGGCCTACAGTCTTTATACTCAGGTAATATAGACGATTCTAAAGTTCTGTTGTTTTGTACTGATGCTGCCTCATACATGGTTGCTGCAGCTCCACTTCTTAAAGCATTTTATCCTAACCTCACGCATGTAACCTGTCTAGCACATGGCCTTCACAGGGTTTCTGAAACAATCCGGAATGAATTTCCTCTTGTCAATTCGTTTATTTCTAACACAAAAAAATGTTTTTGTAAAGCCCCATCCAGGATTTCAATATTCAGAGAGAACTTTCCAGATATCCCACTCCCACCTCAGCCGGTTGTTACACGATGGGGAACCTGGATTCAGTCAGTGGTATATTATTCTAAGTATTTTAAAGAAGTGGTCACAGTTATTGATAAATTACCTGAAACTGATAGTGCAGCGTGTGTGAAAGCAGTGAAAGATTGTCTGAATGACTCACGAGTGAAAAACGATATTGCCTACATAACATCAAACTTTTCTTTCATACCTGCAAGCATTGAACAATTAGAACGTGAAAAACAATCTCTTTGTAGCCAAATAGCAATAGTAAAGGAAGCTCAAGTGAACATACATTCTGCTTTGGGCGAAACTGGGAAAAAAGTTAAAAATAAGTGGGACAATGTATTAAATAAGAATGTAGGATTTTCATTGTTGGAAAAAGTATCAAGAGTGATATCGGGGAAAGTGTAAATGTTCCAGTAAGTATTGATGTTTCTATTGTACCTAATTTAAAATTTGCGCCTCTCACATCAGTTTCGGTTGAAAGAAGTTTTTCTGCTTTGAAAATGATTCTCAGTGACAAAAGGCAAAGGTTAACTGTGGAGAATTTAGAAAAAATTCTGGTGGTGTACTGTGCAGATAATTATAATAAAGTCTGAGCATGGAACTGAATTTCAATAACTTAAAATGAGTAATCTTGATATCAATAATCATTATTTCATTAGTTTCAATATATTAAATTTGTGCAGCTCTGTTTATAAATATAATATAGTATTCTTTTTCATGTTTAAACATACTTTTTTGTACGTATTTTAGTGTATAACTAAAAATTTCAGTGAAAGAAATAAGTATGATACCTTGATGTGCCTAAAATGCCTATTTTCATTAAAATAGAGCCTAATTTTACAAATTTTGAGCTTATTTTAGGCGCCTAAAACTGCAATTTTTAGTGCCTAAAAATCCCATGTCTAATAATCATATATTTTGTCTTTTCGGGATTTACTTCCAAACCTATCTCTTTACTTGCTTCCAGTAAAATTCCCGTGTTTTCCTAATCGTTTGTGGATTTTCTCCTAACATATTCACGTCATCCGCATAGACAAGCAGCAAAGTACCCAATACAATAAAACATTAATTGGCTTACGGAAATACAACTGTCTTCAAATGTATTATTGTACCATCTCAACATTACGCTAGATGGCAGTAGTGTGTTATGATTATGTTTTGTTGTTATCAGTTGTGCCAACTATGGAATCTTCATTGAACTCTGTGGACGGTTAAAAGTCAAGAAAGCTTTGTTGATTCAGTTTCATTTTTAATAAAACAGTTGCATTCCACTTCAATCATCCGGATCCCAGTAATCAACGTCACTTGACAGATGATTTTCAATAAATCTTAGTATTAAACAATCTCTGATACGTGACTATCCATAATATCATATAGCAGAAGCTATAACATAACCTAAATAATATAAACAAGTGTTAGAAAAGTGTTAATTAGGGATGATGAAATAAACAAGAAACGTTTTAATTAACGATGATGAAATAAAAAAATAAACATGAATAAATTTAAAAGAAACTATTGAAAGTAGGTACAATTTTCAAATTTGAATGTTTTAGTGGTTGGTGGTTCAGTTGATGTTATATTGGACGTGTGCGTAAAAGAAGTGAACTCGTTGATGTACATGGTGTATCCCTCAACTTATTCAGGATTTCCGAATGGTGCTCTTCATTTATTTCAGGAAAGATGCATAGGTATGACCAGTGATCTTTATTAATTCTTGTTCTTGAATGCCAATGCGAGTCATATTTGAAACTGCTGTGCATCGACTGGAGTGGTTTGTAATTTTCTGTGTTTTGACATCCAGACCAGTACAGTTTGAAATGTTGGCAAACAAAGAAACAAATGCTAGGGTAGTGATAAAAATAAACAAATGCTAGGGACGCGATGAAATTAAACAAATGCTAGGGACGCGATAAAATTGTGCGATAAGCAGCCATGATTGGTTGAAAGACGTCCTTTCGTACCGTTTTATCGGTCAAAAGTAGTGTGACGTAGTAAAAGTGTAATGGTCATTGACAAACTTTACGCTGACTAAGATAGGTCCTCTGACCCGTCTATTAATGCTGATCTCCGCGTGGTGCGAACTGTACCTTCTCCGAACGTTGGTTTTGATGAGGGTTCACCCTGGAATTTTTTGTACAAGACTTTACGGAAGAAGGTAAGAATAAGCACTTGAACATCGTCTGTGTAATGCGACCGACACAATGGAGGCGTAATCCTGCGTCACGGACATGCGTACTCAACTGCAGCTCAGTTGTGGAACTACACAACAGACTGGGTGATATGAAAATGACGGAACGCTTTTAAACCCGGTACCAAAGATAAGATGAGGGCCCATTATTAAACACAAATAGTAAGCCTGTATAAATACGTACATAGCAAAGTATACAATTCTTTGATATACCGGGTGATATAACTATTATGGAACACTTTTGTACCTGGTGTAAAAAATAAGATGAGTGCCTAAAATCATGTGGGAAGTAATCCATCACGAACATATAGCCTACTTCACTCAATAACGTCCGGAAAACTGTGAATATGTGATTCCAGAATTATCAAACACTTCTAAATCTGGAAACAAAAAATGATGAGGACTCATGATTAAACACAAGACAATCCTGTATAAATGCGTATATAGTAGTATATACAATTGTTTAATATACAGGATGATGTAACAATTATGTAACATTTTTGTACCTGGTGTAAAAGAGAAGTTGAGTGTCCAAAATCATATGGAAAGTGATTAAACACAAAGTAATCCTGTCTGAAATGCGTACATAGCAAAGTATACAATTCTTTAATATACCGGGTGATATAACTATTGTGGAACACTTTTGTACCTGGTGTAAAAAATAAGATGAGTGCCTAAAATCATGTGGGAAGTAATCGATCACGAACATATAGCCTACTTCACTCAATAACGTCCGGAAAACTGTAAATATGTGATTTCAGAAATATCAAACACTTCTAAATCTGGAAACAAAAAAATGATGAGGACTCATGATTAAACACAAAATAATCATGTATAAATGTGTACATAGTAGAATATACAATTACTTTAATATACCGGGTGATATAACAGTTGTGTAACATTTTTGTGCCTGGTGTAAAATAGAAGTTGAATGTCCAAAAGCATATTGAATGTGATTAAACACAAAGTAATCCTGTCTGAAATGCGTACATAGCAAAGTATACAATTCTTTAATATACCGGGTGATATAACTATTATGGAACAATTTTGTACCTGGCGTAAAAGAGAAGTTGAGTGTCCAAAATCATATGGAAAGTGATTAAACACAAAGTAATCCTGTCTGAAATGCGTATATAGTAAAGTAAACAATTATTCTTTAATATACCGGGTGATATAACTATTGTGGAACAATTTTGTACCTGGCGTAAAAGATAAGTTGAGTGTCCAAAATCATATGGAAAGTAATCCTCCATCAGGACCACATAACTTCACACAATACCGTTAAGAAAACTGTAAATATGTGATCTCAACATCGGTGATTAAACACAAAGTAATCCTGTAAAGAATATATAGTAAAGTACACAATTCTTTAATATACCGCGTGATATAAGTATTTTGCAACATTTCTGTACGTGGTATAAAAGAGAAGATTAGTGCCCAAATTATATGGAAAGTAGCTAATCCTTCATCACTACCAAGTATTTCACAGTATACTGTCCGAAAACTGTAAATATATAATTTTGAAATTATTGAATACTGGTATCAATAGATAATATTGTCCTTAAAAATTCATAGCCTTCGACCGGGTTAGAACCTGCGAACTTCTGATCCATTGCACCACCGATGACGACTTCCGTTCTATTTAAGAGATTAGCAAATTGATTGTGAGGTGATTCTAATAAAATATGGCCCAATTTCGATTTATATTGTCACTTTTATTTTGTGTTGTAATTTATAAGTCACAGATGAAAAATTTCACTTTTCATGATCATTATGGTAATAATAATAATAATAATAATAATAATAATTATAATAATAATAGCAATAATTATAATAATAAAACTTACTGACTTTTAAGGAACCCGGAGGTTCATTGCCGCCCTCACATAAGCCCGCCATCGGTCCCTATCCTGAGCAAGATTACTCCAGTCTCTATCATCATATCCCACCTCCCTCGAATCCATTTTAATTATCTTCCCATCTACGTCTCGGCCTCCCCAAAGGTCTTTTTCCCTCCGGCCTCCCAACTAACACTCTATATGCATTTCTGGATTCGCCCATACGTGCTACAAGTCCTGCCCATCTCAAACGTCTTGATTTAATGTTTCTAATTATGTCAAGTGAAGAATACAATAATAATAGAATTCAGGCGTTAGGAGTTGAACTTCGGACTTCTGATAATTTTTGGGTTCCCGATCTCTCAAAGCGAAATCCGAAAGGGACGTATTATTATTATTATTATTATTATTATTATTATTATTATTATTATTATTATTATTATCATCATCGTCATCATCATCATGATCAATGTATTTTAAGGAACCCGGAGGTTCATTGCCGCCCTCACATAAGCCCGCCATCGGTCCCTATCCTGAGCAAGATTAATCCAGTCTCTATCATCATATCCCACCTCCCTCAAATCTATTTTAATATTATCCTCCCATCTACGTCTCAGCTTCCCTAAAGGCCTTTTTCCCCCAGATCTGCGGACTAACACTCTATATATGCATTCCTGGATTCGCAATTATTATTATTATTATTATTATTATTATTATTATTATTATTATTATTATTATTATTATGTTATCCTAGGTACATAGCTCACTGTTTGTCAAACTCTCAGAAGTAGCTCATTATTCCACATGCAAGTTGTTGGGATGCTGAAACCGGTTCTGTCCTCCATTCAGTACGTAACATGACGTCAGTTCCTGTGCAGTTGTTGTTAGGTTACTATTATATTCCCTCTGCACCAAAGACCGAGATGTTGGTTTTGTTATTGTTACGACATGTTAAGCGTTGCGGAAATTGTAAACAATGGAAAGCGCCCCGTCTTTTATTCTTTTTGAAACGTCTTGGAAAATGAATACGATTGGAGCGCCCTGCCTGTCACCTAAAAAGAATCCCCCCCTGCACCCTCCCACCCAACAGAGCATTTTGTATACAGTGAAATATGATTCCCATATTGGCAGTTAAAATATCTTGGCAAAAGAAATCTCCAGACGAGAGAAGAAGAGAAAGGATCCCTGGAAACCTCAGATCTCGGGAATAATGAAGGAATTTTAGACCTGCAAGAAAGGAAGTGGAAGTGAAAAGAAGGAAGGGTCCACGTGACAAAAGAAGATCGTCTCGAGTCTTTAATTGATGTCAGTGCAAAAGTGTAACGAGTCACGATGGATCCTTGATAGAACCAGATTTGAAAGAGACACAAAAAAATCAGACAGAGAAGGGTAGAAAATGGTGAAAAATAATGTGAAGTTGATAATTTGCATTGGCATTTTCATCACAATGACAAAAATGTTCAAACAAATAATTTACCCAAGAGTTGTCATAAATTTCTCTGAACCAATGCAACTTGTATGAAGTCACGCACAGAGAAACATGTCTATAGAAAGCATTCGAGCAGAATAAATGAGACTGTGTTGAAGAGAAATATAATTCCTATTCGAATAATAATATACCGAAGCGAAGAAAAACTAACACCACCGAAAATATGTAAAGGGACATCATTTTATTTTTACTTCAATTTTCATTGTACCTGAGTTTTTTAATGTACTTCACTCCCACCCCTTCTACTAATGAAGTTCAACCGTCCTCCACACAGATCCAAGACCGCATATACAGTCATAGTAGCCTTACGGTCATAGTAAACAGTACGTTCCAAAAATATGTTCGCGTTTTCCAGTGACGAAAGAGCTTTCAATATTGAATCATTTTCGCATAGGTACTATCGTCCATTTGCCTACGTCGTATCCCGGTTTCCCCCACCAGCTTTTATTCGCCAGCTAGTGGCTGGGCTGTCTTAGCTCTTTTCTGAGAACATTAATTTCTGTTAGGAATTGGACGTCTACGTAATATTATATAACTGTTTAAAATAACTTAAAGAAAAGAGCTTCGTTAAGTAATTAACTGTCACGTGATTTCCCTCCTTTCTACGACCCTACGACATAACCACTTGGACGGACAGTAGATAGTATGTTTGAGTAATTTTATCTTTTCGGATCGGGCAGAAGTGAAGATTGAATTTACAGTACGTAAGGTACTCTTTTATAGAGTAGGTACAGAATTATTTCAACATGAGTTACTAGTACGAAGGACGAAACTGGCAATTGGAATTAGATGCAATAGTCTATAGTGCGATAATATGCACAAAAGAACTGAAGGCTGTATCGAAATGAACGGCCACACATTTAAAAAAAGTGTTTAAAGATCCATATTATGATTATTTTTCAATTTAACTTCATTCTCTATATTGTACGCTAATGTGCTGTAGACTGTATAATATACACTGCATAATTAATACCTCCACATGGACAGCTCAGTTCGTGAGTAAAAACACTCATTGTTAATACTGAACTGTATATTGATTAAACAAAAACTTAATGAAAATGATCAAACTCAAAAGCGCGATATTTCCTAGTTTACGTAAATAGATGAACTACTTACTAGTTTAGGCACTTGGTCAGTAATTGATTTCTCGTAAATAGTTTCTTTAATCTATCACAAAATATTTCAATATCCAGTAATTTCATCACTATACAATTTTGTTATTCTAGGTTTAATTTGTAATTCAGTAGATATAAAATATTCTTTGTTTCTCTATGATAAATTATCTAGCTTTAACTAGTCAGGTAATCTTTTCGTACTTTGATTTTTATTGTAATTGTAATTGTAAATTTAATACTGATTGTAATTTTATTTGTAATTGTAATTGTAAATTTAATACTAATTGTAATTTTATTCTTCATATTATAGTTGGAATTGTATTGTATTGTATTTATTAACATTCCTTGGTATTCATACATGCTTACAGCTAGAATATGGAACAAGTCAAAAACTTAATACTATTATGAAATCTTAATTTATAGTCACAGTCTAGATGAAATATATACAGACGAGATTTACAATATAGCCTACTAGTACAACACATAGTTTTAGTATCAATTTCATGAAGCGTTATTGAATGTCATGAATTCACCTACAGAATAGAAGGCGTGAGAAATTAGGTACTTCTTTAATTTGGCCCTAAATAATTTTATGTTTTGAGTTTCATTTTTATATCCATAGGGAGACTATTAAACATGTTTACTGCCATATAACGCACTTCTTCTTGATAGCACGATAGACTTGCCGATGGAGTATGAAAGTCATTTTTTGACGTGTATTTATGCTATGAACTGTTGAATTTGTTACGAAGTTTTCACGAGGAAGATTATTAATGAAAAGATATACAGGCAAGCCATAGGCATTATTTGTAGTTTTTGAAAATAGTCCTACACGACTCCTAGATTTCGCACCTACTATTATTCTAATTACTCTTTTTGTAATAGAAATATATTGTTACTATCTGTGGAATTTCCCCAGAATATTATTCCAAAACTCATTACCGAGTGGAAGTATGCAAAAGTATATTGTTTTTAAGGTACTGATATTTACTGTCTTTTGCATAGACCTAATAGATGTATTTAGTTTGGGGGTAATTTCTTTAATATGATTTTTCCATTTTAACACATTATCGATTTTTAAACCAAGAAATTTGGTTGTTGTTGTTTCTAATAGAGATCTATTGTTAATTATTGCGCTAGAAATTTGCGACGTTGAATTTGGACAGGATTTAAATTGAATTATGTTAGTTTTGTTACAATTTAATACTATTTATTGACTGAGAACCAGTTACATATTTTGAAGAGAATTTCCTCTGTTGAAGATTGGAATGTGTTGGAGTTATTGGCTGTAATTACTATACTTGTGTCATCTGCAAATAATATGGGAAGACCTACATCTTTTATTAGGGGGCAAGATCATTTATAAACACTAGAAAAAGTAGGGGACCTAATATTGATCCTTGAGGAATTCCATTATTAATAGTTCCCCATGTCGATGCAGATTTCATAGTTGTATTGATTTCAACTTTCTGTTTCCTGTCTCCTGGTAGAGGGGCAGAGAAGGCCTGACGGCCATATCTCTACCAGGTTAAATAAATAAATACTACTAAATACCACTTTTCTTCCCTCCTGTACCTAGTAAAGTAATTTGTTTGTATATTACGCCAGTATCATCGAACTGCAGTCGAGGAAGGGAGTAGCAAACGGCGTTGATCCTGAGGTATAGGCAAGTTAATATTAAAAATCTTAGTAAAAATAAAATTATGTCTCTGCACTATACGGGGGTACAACAACTGAAAGCTAAAGAAAAACACAAGAAACATCTGCAATAATTCTGGATGTTTCATTACTGGTTTAATTATAATGCTAAGGTGAATTTGTTTTAATACAAAACCTAATACTTAGAGTAAGTGAAGGTGTTAACACCATCAATTAAAAAATGGTTTACAGTTGTCCAGAAATACAGACAATTATATTGATCTTTTAGATGTTGATCATTTGTAGCCTTTCCTATGTATTGTACCCTTCAAGAGTTGTAGTTGTGACAAGGTTTTACAACAATACAAGTAAATAAAAGTATGACGCATACTGGCGCTATTACCTGCTATTACCTGGCGTATTTTTATTATTGACAGGTATTATTCATTTGTTATTTACTTACCGCACGTGTTAAGCCCTACCAAGAACATAATGCAAAGTCGTTAAAAACACGATCGGCCAAAAAAAGAAGAAACAATCCCTCCACAGCAAACGGGGAACTTACTTTAGAATGTAGTGTACAACTGTGTGTGATAGATGTGCATTACCGAAGCTGTGCACAACACGATGGATCTTCTGTGTTCGTTAAAGAAGCAATTTCACACTGTCACTGTCATTTCTGCTTGACTTGTTAATGACAGTCATTTTTTCCATCTAGAGGTTGATTTATGTGAAATTGGGAATGCTCTTTCTATCATCTTTGTTTCAATAGGTTTCCACTTTCATACCAAAGAGTTCCGTTCGGTTATAATTGTAGGGTATTTTCCCTAATTTGAATATTTCGATAACATAGCCTTCAGCATTTATATTGTTTCATTTCAGAATGAAATTATTTTTTAATTGGTAAATTATAACCAGTTGAAAGTGCCTTTCGTGAACGCAAGGAAAGGTCATTAAATCTACTAATATTTAAACTACAAATACACAAATGTTAGTAGCCATAACTTACTTACTTACTTACTTACAAATGGCTTTTAAGGAACCCGAAGGTTCATTGCCGCCCTCACATAAGCCCGCCATCGGTCCCTATCCTGTGCAAGATTAATCCAGTCTCTATCATCATATCCCACCTCCCTCAAATCCATTTTAATATTATCCTCCCATCTATGTCTCGGCCTCCCCAAAGGTCTTTTTTCCTCCGGTCTCCCAACTAACACTCTATATGCATTTCTGGATTCGCCCATACGTGCTACGTGCCCTGCCCATCTCAAACGTCTGGATTTAATGTTCCTAATTATGTCAGGTGAAGAATACAAAGCGTGCAGTTCTGTGTTGTGTAACTTTCTCCATTCTCCTGTAACTTCATCCCGCCTAGCCCCAAATATTTTCCTAAGCACCTTATTCTCAAACACCCTTAACCTATGTTCCTCTCTCAGAGTGAGAGTCCAAGTTTCACAACCATACAGAACAACCGGTAATATAACTGTTCTATAAATTCTAACTTTCAGATTTTTTGACAGCAGTTAATGAAATTTTTATAACGTGTTCATAATAAGTGTGTAAGATATGTGTGCAATATCCGAATCTTTATTTTGGCTCCTACTCAACGACCGCAGAACTTTGCACTGTCTTTCTCTTTTCTTTCAAATTCTACGCACCTCAGCCCCAAGTTATCTGTCATCTCGTCTTGTGTATTTATGATCAAATCATAACCCAAATACTCGATCTCAGATCGCCGGTACATTGAGTACACCTCATCATAACACTTCCCGATACTTTTCGTCATTCACAGTTTCAATTGTTCGTCGTTAAAAACTCCCTACCCAAACCTTAAGGGTTTACAGACATTGACTGCTTTGAAAAATCGGTTTATTTTTTTATTTTATTTTATTGGGTTATTTTACGACGCTGTATCAACATCTAGGTTATTTAGCGTCTGAATGATATGAAGGTGATAATGCCGGTGAAATGAGTCCGGGGTCCAGCACCGAAAGTTACCCAGCTTTTGCTCCTGTTGGGTTGAGGGAAAACCCCGGAAAAAACCTCAACCAGGTAACAAAATCGGTTTAAAATGGACTCCATTTTGTCCGTAGAATACTATCTTTCTTACGGTATAGTTTTGATAGAGTATGATTTTTCGTAATATATGTAGAATATTTTTAATATATCAGTTTTCTTTCAATATTTTAATCGTTTCTTTGATTCAAATTCTCTTATGTAACGCTACAGTTATAATACTCTGAGAATTACACGCAGCTAAACATCTTCATGTTGCTCTTACTAACTATTATTATTGTTGTTGTTATTATTATTATTATTATTATTATTATTATTATTATTATTATTATTATTTTTCTGTATCGGTATAATATTATTTTCTGTATTGCCATTGTATTTGCTATGTAGTTTTATAGTGGTTGAATAGAAGAGAAGGCCTTGTAGCCTTAACTCTGCCAGTATAAATAAATAAATAAATAAATAAATAAATAAATAAATAAATAAATAAATAAGTAAATACATAAGTAAATAAGAAAAATAAATACAAAAATAAATCAATCGATAAATAAATATAAACAAATAACTAAATAAAAATGAATAAAAAGTACATAAACAAATAAATAGACGAAATTAATAAACAAATAGAAAATTAATAAATAAGTAAATAAATAAATAAATATAAACAAATAACTAAATAAAAATTAATAAATAGTATATAAACAAATAAATACACAAAAATTAATACGCAAATAGAAAATTAATAAATAAGTAAATAAATCAATAAATAAATATAAACAAATAACTAAATAAAAATGAATAGAAAGTACATAAACAAATAAATAGACAAAAAATAATAAACAAATAGAAAATTAATAACTAAGTAAATCAATAAATTCATACATAAATAAAGACATAGATAAATAAAATCAATTAATTCTTGAGAGTTGGGTGATAATGATGATGATAGGGATGATGATGCTGCCCATAGACCAATACAGTACATTAGAAGACCTCCAACTTAGTGTATTCTTTCGAGAAACTATTGAAATTTATCAGCTTTTGTTAAAGCTAAAATTTGGAAGTACATCTCCTGTTACACAGCCCGATCGGTATTATAGATGTCCATTAGATCAATAATAATAATAATAATAATAATAATAATAATAATAATAACAGCTTAGACACGAGGGATATGCAGGTCATAAGTTCATCACATAGGTTCAGTTAAAATTCTTCCCGGTTTGTATTTTGCTCGCTTCTTGCTCTGTGGTTTCGTGCTCAGAAGGGTTGTGGGCAAGGACAGGAGGGGGTTGGGGGCGAAAGCAGCGCTGGATGGGAAGGGGGAGAAGGGACGTATGAAAAGAGACCAGCAAACGTCGTGTGTGGAAGTCTGAAACATTTCTGTGGCGTTTTGTCGCCAATGGGCCAAAGTGTTCCTATGAAACAGAATCGCCTCTAATCAACTGGCTGTACCCTTCGCGTACAACAAATGTGGGTGGATAGACGGATATATGAGTGGAAGGATAAGTGTATTGATAGATGTTGGATGGGTGAGTGGGTGGAAGTACAAATAGGTAAATTTACAGGGTGGAATTTAAATAACTCAGCAGGTTTTTAGAACAAATAACTCATGTTGCACGTAAAAAAGTGTAATACTATATCGGTGGAAAATTCATAGTTTTCTGAAGAAACAAAAAAAGAAAAAAGAATTCCCCCAAACATTTAAGGGGGAAGGTATGCCATTGGTCTTCAAAAATTTAATGAAATTCATTTTTTTATATCTCCGCTATTATAAAAGCTAAAATAAACAAAACTTTTCTTGCTTAGTATACATACATTACTTACTTACTTACTTGCTTACTTACTTACTGGCTTTTAATGAAAACGGAGGTTCATTGCCGCCCTCACATAAGCCCGCCATAGGTCCCTATCCTGAGCAAGATTAATCCATTCTCTATCATCATATCCCACCTCCCTCAAATCTATTTTAATATTATCTTCCCATTTACGTCTCGGCCTTCCTAAAGGTCTTTTTCTCTCAGACCTCCCAACTAACACTCTATATGCATTTCTGGATTCGCCCATACGTGCTACATGCCCTGCCCATCTCAAACGTCTGGATTTAATGTTCCTAATTATGTCAGGTGAAGAATACAATGCGTGCAGTTCTGTGTTGTGTAACTTTCTCCATTCTCCTGTAACTTCACCCCTCTTAGGCCCAAATATTTTCCTAAGACCCTTATTCTCAAAGACACTTAATCTCTGTTCCTCTCTCAAAGTGAGAGTCCAAGTTTCACAGCCATACAGAACAACCGGTAATATAACTGTTTTATAAATTGTAACTTTTAGATTTTTTGACAGCAGACTAGATGACAAAAGCTTCTCAACCGAATAATAACAGGCATTTCCCATATTTATTCTGTGTTTAATTTCCTCCCGAGTGTCATTTATATTTGTTACTGTTGCTCCAAGATATTTGAATTTTTCCACCTCTTCGAAGGATAAATCTCCAATTTTTATAGTTCCATTTCGTATAATATTCTGGTCACGAGACATAATCATATACTTAGTCTTTTCGGGATTTACTTCCAACCCTATCGCTTTACTTGCTTCAACTAGAATTTCCGCGTTTTCCCTAATCGTTTGTGGATTTTCTCCTAACATATTCACGTCATCCGCATAGACAAGAAGCTGATGTAACCTGTTCAATTCCAAACCCTGCCTGTTATCCTGAACTTTCCTAATGGCATATTCTAGAGCGAAGTTAAAAAGTAAAGGCGATAATGCATCTCCCTGCTTTAGCCCGCAGTGAATTGAAAAGAAACTGACCTATACGAACTCTGCCGAGTAAAACAGTGTTAACATTTAGGAAAAAATTGTTCCTAAGAAAATTATTCGTTTGGGAGTAATTTGGTATTAGAATTTTTGTTTACACTATCCAATAGATAAGCTGTTAAAACATGCAAAGTTATATTACTATCTTGGTTTATTCTGATACACTCTGGACTTCAAGTAACTCCATATGAAGAAATTCATATATAAAATTTAATGTAGTTTTGGAACATGTAATGTAATATAGAGTGACGTTAAAAAATCAAGTTTACTGTCACACCCTGTATTAGTGAATACCTTTTTTCGAACATTTATATTATATTGTATGGTTTATCTCCAACAGCTTTCCTATAAAATATTTTTTTTCTGTAAAATTAAAACTCAAGAATTTATGTGTAATATTATAAACTTAAAGAACACTGTCTAGGCCTATTACTTCCACCTTGTGTAGGTGGGTGGGTAGATAAATAGGTGGAACAATGAAAGGGAAGATTGGTGGGTAGGTGAATGGATGGATGATGGATAGATGGATGGAATTCTAGTTGAGTGAATAAACAGGCAAAGACTGACAAACTTGAAAACAGCCTTTGTATTGTATTGTATTGTATTGTATTCTAAGTTATTGTATTTATTAACATTCCATAGTATTCATACATTGCTTCACAGCTAGAATATGGAACAAGTCAAAAAAACTTAATACTATTATAAAGTCTTAATTTATAGTCACAATCTAGTCACAGTCACAGTATTTGTTATTAAAATGCTGAAAATGTATATTATTATAGTCCGCATCACCGTTTTTGGCGTGTGAAATAAGTAATGGGAACGTTAAGTGCTAGTGTTTTACATGTGCCGCAGTCAGTCTGACAACTGTATTTGGCAAATGGCTGATGTGACGTGTATAGGAAGTGGTACCATTCTCAGCTGCACTAGCAACATGTTCATAAACGGGTATTATATATCTACGACACACGCCAAAAACGCTGGCGTCAGCTGTACAGCAAAAGATTTGTCTTCGTAAGAACGTTCGAATTTTGAGCAGTAGGAAGGAAAAACGTTTATAGACCACAGCTGTGGAGTAACAGTTAGCGTTTCTGACCGTGAAAAGAGCGGGACCGGGTTCAAATCCTGGTTGGGATAAGTAACTCGGATGAGTTCCCCCCAGGTTCTCCCCCTCAACCCTTTAAGAGCAAATGCTAGGTAATTTTCGGCGGTGGACATTGGACTCATTTCGCTGACATTACCACCTTCATATCACTCAGACGCTAGATAACTATGGGCTATTCCATATAAAATCGATCAGTAAAAAACCTCGCATTTTTTATACTCTAATTTTTTCCTTATTTATACAAGGTGCTGAGGAGAGTGCATTTTCAAAAATATACTATCGAAAGTCAAACGGTTTTCGTATTATTGAGCGACAAATTTAGCGTATTTTATAAAAAAAACAAGCCTCTTTCAGCGCTTAAAACTCTGGAACCATTTACTGCAGAACATTGAACCGGAGCTCATTTTCAAGCTGACATTTGGTAGGTTATGTTAAGAAGTAATCCTTATTTTTATTGTACACAGAGAGACAGATAATCTGATTTTACTTGCTTTTAGGCTATTTTGCCAATTTGTAAAAATGTAGAAAAAATATAGAGAAAAAACCTTGCATTATTAAGAGGGATTCGGCATTGTTTGCTTAGTGGTACGCCAATAAGTTTCGAGAGTATTAAATAAATTATTTTCACACGCCTGGACTTGAACGGGCAGTACCGCACGCATTGGCCGAGAGCTGAAGATAAGCGAGCATTGGGCGTCATTTTATTCCTGTGTTTATGAAAACCTTTGATAAAGCTAGCACAACCATGCGCTGCTAGACGACACACCACGTGTTTATGTCTCCTGACCTTGCTTGTCTCGGCTAGCTCCCGCCTCACAGTCAGCTAGTTAGTTCACGCGCGTACTATCATTTTCTTTATTTGATATTTTCAATACTTTCTTATCAACGTGCCATCAGTAAAAAATATGTTTATTTGTACTTTCAATGTGGAATCTCACTATATATTTTTTAAATATTTTTCCCTTGGGAAAGGCGTCTTAATTAAGAAAAATCTAAATTTCTCCATGTCCATAAAAAGTAAGAAAATCTGTTTATATGCCAATATAAACTTTAATTTCTCAGCAACAAAATAAGCCATGATTTTGATCATTGGGTGAAAGGGTTTCGAGCTACAACAGTTTAAATTTACTCATTTTATGAAAATACGATGAATTTAAATATTTTTAATTTAAACACTATGAAGTTCTGATGCCTCAAACTTTGCACAAAGCATTGTATCACATTTCTCTACGTACAAAAAAAGTTTCATTGTATTTAGAAATTGTAAGGTCAATTTTCTCTATATTTCGGTCGATTTGAGATGGAATAGCTCTATAGCAGTTGATAAAGCGTCGTAAAATAATTGAAAAGCAAAATGTCTATAAAAAACATGCGTAAAAATCAGTTCCAATTTGCAGTTTGTCATCTCGTATTGCTGATAATTTATCACGTGCATGGTTGGGGTATACTTAAGTTATTGTCAAATTCTCCGTGCCGAAATACCGCCCACTAGACAAGTATAAAGCCCTCAGCAATGACTAGATCCCCTTTTCAGGAATATCTTCGACTTCAGCAACTTCTTTGAACAATAGCGGAGATTTAGTGACTTTAATGCTATCATTCTTCTGCCGAACAACAAAACAATCCGCACAAAACAAGCCATAAATAACAGTTAAGCCACGCTTTGTATATCGCCATGACAACCATCATTGAATACACGGCCCCGGTACTTACTGGTATCTTCTGTCTTGTTCCAGATTCCGCCGCTGGATGCCGCTAAGCTCGGGGATCAAGGAGAAACCATTCAACACTGCAATGAAAGGTTAGAATAATAGTATACGTAGTTGCCCTTTTCTTCCTGTCAAGGGGTGACCAATTATGTTGACTGGTCCATATTCTGCAAGGATTGGTTTCTTAAAGAACTCTTGTGGGAACTTCATGTCATGAAATGGTCACAACCGTCACAAAAGAGAAAAGTTTATTTTGTTAGTGGTCTAGTCACTAAAGCGCTGGATTTATAATCCTGTGAACCCGAGTTCGAATCCCGGTGTACCCCCTTGTGTTGGACAAGCCCATGGCCCAGGTAACACAGGGTTTTCTCCGGGCATCCCATCTCGTCTCGGGTGTAGCGTAGGCCAGCCTAATATGCGCACCCCGGGCAACGACTCTGTCGGTAAATTGATCTACACAATTGGCTTCATTTGGGTGAATGACAAACAGTCAAGTACCCTCATTAGAGGGGAAAATGTAGTTATATTATTTAAAATATTTATTTCGTTGATCACAGTGCAAATGTTGCAACCGCAACCAATAAGCATAAAATTAATATTACTTGTCAACATCCACGAAAATTTAACTTAAAAATTTTAGTGGTTATGTGAAAGTTTTCCTGGAATTAACTTTCCCATATACTTACTTACTTATCACTTACTTACTTACTTATTACTTACTTACTTAATAACAGTAATAATAGTAATCTTTCAGTTGTTACCCTTAACAACACGCTAATCCCTTATTCATCTGTCGTAAAAAATCTTGGCTTCTTTTTTGATAATAATCTAAGTTGGAATTTTCAAGTTAAAGAAACGATAAAAAAATCTGTTCCTCCATTCGCTGTTTGAGTCGCTTGAGAAACTTCTTGCCCCAGCAACTAAAACTTACCCTAGTACAAACCCTAGTAATGCCGCACGTCGAATATTGTGACGTTTTGTTAAGTGACCTAAGTTCTGAATTGTCAGTCAAGTTACAGCGAGCTCAGAATATGTGCGTCAGATACGTGTGCAACATCCGACGATATGATCACATATCACCGTCCTTCCCAAGTCTTCGTGGCTCCGACTTAAAGAACGTAGAACTTTACACTCTTTGTCTTTACTCTTTCGAATTCTGCACACCTCAACACCAAATTACCTTTCGTCTCGTTTCTCTTATATATACTCTAACCAC
The DNA here is from genome assembly GCA_025594305.2 of Periplaneta americana. Taxonomy (NCBI): domain Eukaryota; kingdom Metazoa; phylum Arthropoda; class Insecta; order Blattodea; family Blattidae; genus Periplaneta; species Periplaneta americana. The sequence goes on from JAJSOF020000013.1 coordinate 157,663,691, forward strand.
GACGTAAATACCAGATCACTTATCTGTGGCACGCTAAGTATACCTCTTCATAGAACATCTTGTTATTCATCATCTTTTACAATAGCCACCTCGCGTCAATGGAATTCCTTGTCACAAAGTATTAGGGGCTGCAAGACAATAAACACCTTTAAGAACAGCTTAAAAGATAACCTTATTAGCAGGGAAAGGATTTATATGTAAATACATATTTACTTATAAAGCTAATATAATTTATATTTTGCATTATCTTTATGTTTCACAATGTGTAGGGTTGAAAAATCCTACTTTTATTTTCCATATTTTTCCATATTTTAGAGTTTAGTACATATTTTCGTTAATTTCCATATATTTTCCATATTTCATATAAAACAGTCCATATTATATTAGGTTTAACAATAAAACAAAACAAAATTCCATTAACTTTTAAAAATACATTTCAACAATAGAGATTTAAACACATGTTCAGTAATCCCTTTAACATCAGAGTTATTTGAAAATTAGCAGTCCTATCAACAATGGGAAAGTAAGTTACAAAACTGTATTAATTTAATTTAAAATTTTTAACAGACTTCAGTTGTGCAGCTCAACAGTTAAATGCCAGTCAGAGTACACATAGGTTCAGTTTTGTAAATCATACTATAAAGACGGTAAATATGCCAAAAGTACGTCATTCAGTCAATTTAAAATCAAAACTAACAAGTTACATTTCAGAATTTAAAGAAGATGGTTTATCAACTGACAATAAAATATTATTTTGTAATTTGTGTCAGTGTGCAGTATCATCTACACAAAAGTTCCTGGTGCAACAACACATTACAACTAGTAAACATCAGGCCAACAAACAACTAAATTCCAAGCAGAGACAATTGTTTTTAACACAACCAACAACATCGAATGTAAGATCTGAGTTTAACATCGACCTGTGCCGTTCTCTCATCTCTGCTGATATTCCTCTCTACAAACTAAAGAATAAGGTCTTCAGGGAATTCCTTGAAAAATATACTCAACATACAATCCCGGATGAGTCAACACTTAGGAAGACGTATGCTCCATCCATCTACGATGAGACAATACAGAAGATAAGAGATGAAATTAAAGATAGTTCAATTTGGGTTTCCATTGATGAGACTCCCGACAAAGAAGGTAGACTTGTTGGTAATGTAGTTATCGGTTTGTTAAGTGAACAATATTCTGAACGAATTCTTTTACATTGTGATGTTCTAGAAAAGTGCAATCACAAAACTATAGTTAAACTGTTCAACGAAGCTATGGGTATCCTGTGGCCAAAGGGTATTATGTACGATAATGTGTTATTCTTTATTAGCGATGCTGCCCCTTATATGGTCAAAGCTGGACAAGCATTATCTGTTGTATATCCTAAATTGACTCATTTTACTTGTGTGGCGCATGCATTTCATCGTGTGGCAGAAGTGGTCAGAGACAATTTCCCTAAAGTAGATTTGTTGATTTCATCAGTGAAAAAGTATTTCTCAAAGCTCCCAGTAGAGTTAACGTGTTGAAAGAAATGTACCCTGAAATTCCATTGCCACCAAAGCCAATTTTAACTAGATGGGGTACATGGCTAGAAGCAGTTGAATATTATGCCGAACATATAGACTCTATTAACAATGTTCTCCTTGCATTGGACTCTGAAGATGCAGTCTCAATTGATACTGCGAAAACAGTTACCTGTGACATAAGTGTGAAGAATGACTTAGCTCACATTCAGCATACATTTTCATGCATCATAAAAACGCTCAAAAGTCTCCAAAATAGGCACCTTTCACTATCTGAAAGTTTTGAAATTATAAATAGTACTGTGGAACAACTGAATCGTGGTAGAGGTAAAGTTGCAGATGCAGTAAGAGCTAAGGTGGACACTGTACTTTCAAAAAACCTGGATATGAAGAACTACAAAAGGTTGTTGCTGTGATGAGTGGTGAATCAACAGTGAAGATTAACTTGGACTTATCCCCAGCAGACATTGTGAAATTGAATTATGTACCAGTTACTTCTTGTGACGTCGAACGCTCTTTTAGTCAGTATAAATCTATCCTCAGAGACAATAGAAGAAGATTCACTTTTCAGCACTTGAAAGAAATGTTTGTAACCTATTGTTATGGTAACAGACAATAAAAATTGTGTTTTGTTGAAACTACATTGGAAGATAAGGTACGTCCATTATATTTTTTGTTTAGTTTGATTAAAATGTACCAATATTTAACGTACATAGTCATTTTTTTATAATTTTAAGTCCATATTTAATTCCATATTTTGGTAAAAATCCATATTTAATTCCATATTTTGGTAAAAATAACTACATATATATTTACATATTTCATATATTTTTAGTCCATATAAATCCGTTCCCTGCTTATTAGCATTTCACTCCAATCTTACTGATTTAAACTATCACTGACTACATTGTTACTTCTTTCTTTAGACATCATCCTGATTGTGCTGTGTTTTAATTGTCTCATAATAATCCCTTTCTATTATCTAATATCATTTGAAATATATTAACATTCTATGTATTTTAGTTTAATTCTGCTACACAGTTTATTTCAGTGTTTAATTAATAGTTCATAGTATTTTGTTGTTTAATTCGTAAATAACTCTTGTATACATGTAGCTCTCATCTAAATCAAATTGTTGAATTCTTTGTAAGTTCATGCATATGTATATACACTTTTTGCTGGTTGAGTGGAAGAGAAGGCCTTACGGCCTTAACTCTGCCATCTAAAATAAATAATAATAATAATAATAATAATAATAATTATTATTATTATTATTATTATTATTATTATTATTATTATTATTTACTTACTTACTTACCTACTGGCTTTTAAGGAACCCGGAGGTTCATTGCCGCCCTCACATAAGCCCGCCATTGGTTCCTATCCTGAGCAAGATTAATCCATTCTCTATCATCATACCCCACCTCCCTTAAATCCATTTTACTATCATCTTCCCATTTACATCTCGGCCTCCCTAAAGGTCTTTTTCCCTCTGGGCTCCCAACTAACACTCTATATGCATTTCTGGATTCGCCCATACGTGCTACATGCCCTGCCCATCTCAAACGTCTGGATTTAATGTTCCTAATTATGTCAGGTGAAGAATACAATGCGTGCAGTTCTGTGTTGTGTAACTTTCTCCATTCTCCTGTAACTTCATCCCTCTTAGCCCCAAATATTTTCCTAAGAACCTTATTCTCAAACACCCTTAATCTCTGTTCCTCTCTCAAAGTGCGAGTCCAAGTTTCACAACCATAAAGAACAATCGGTAATATAACTGTTTTATAAATTCTAACTTTCAGATTTTTTGACAGCAGAGTGGATGATAAAAGCTTCTCAACCGAATAATAGCAGGCATTTCCCATATTTTTTCTGTGTTTAATTTCCTCCCGAGTATCATTTATATTTGTTACTGTTGCTCCAATATATTTGAACTTCTCCACCTCTTAAAAGATAAATTTCCAATTATATTTCCATTTGGTACAATATTCTCGTCACGAGACATAATCATATACTTTGTCTTTTCGGGTTTTACTTCCAAACCTATGTCTTTACTTGCTTCCAGTAAAATTCCCGTGTTTTCCTAATCGTTTGTGGATTTTCTCCTAACATGTTCACGTCGTCCGCATAGACAAGCAGCTGATGTAACCCGTTCAATTCCTAACCCTCTCTGTTATCCTGGACTTTCCTAATGGCATACTCTAGAGCAAAGTTAAAAAGTAAAGGTGATAGTGCATCTCCTTGCTTTAGCCCACAGTGAATTGAACTTTAGTTGTATTTATATTATAACTTTCCCATATAACTGTGAAAATGTGTGAATCAAATTATGTTTACAGACGAAGTAAGCCTGGACTAGTTTGTTCACCCCTGTTACGTACATACAGATATTGGCGTCTGTATTGCTTTAGTTTCGCCCGCCTGTATTCTTATGTACAGATCTGTTGCAAACTATCCCCTCTTCGTTTGGTGTAGGCAGTATCCACCAGGTGTCGCGGTAGTAAAGTTTTATTTACATCAAACGCATACCATTGCATTAGGTCGTAATTGAGCTGTTTTCAACTTGGACTTGGTTCTGTCTGGCCGAAGAGACAGACTTCAAGCCGCTGCTAGCAGATTGTCTCCACAACTTCCGGGACGTTTCAGTGGTTCTCTCATTTCCTCGTAATACAGAGTACCGGATCTATCCCAGATCAATGGGGTCGGGAGTTACGAACGAAGAAGCAGAGTTCAAACCTAAGTCGAGACAGAGGAGCTTGGAGAATGTCGTTGAGGTCCACTTAGCTTTCTATACAGCTGAGTTCCGGGACATTTCTAGAAGTAGGAGGCCGCCAGAATATCTGTAGAATGGCATTTTACAAACCAGAAAAACTGCGTTGAAAAAAAAAAAAAAAAAAGCAATACTGATTTTCTGCTGGCCACGAGATCGGTGACCGACACTAGATTTCAGTGTTAACTTGCTCCTTGGTAATCGACACAAGATTAAGCAGTGTTGAATTCGAACCCCGGGGTGGGGGAATTTATAATATACCGAGGGGTGGGATTCAACCGACAGTAAAAAGAAAGAATAATTGAAGACTGAACATAAAAAAGTCTGTATATACAAAAGAGGAACCCTAGAAAATAAGACTTCTATCTATCTATCTATCTATCTATCTATCTATCTATCTATCTATCTATCTATCTATCTATCTATCTATCTATCTAGTCCACGCCTGTGGAGTAACGGTCAGCGCGTCTGGCGGCGAAAACAGGTGGCCCGGGTTCGAATCCCGGTCGGGGCAAGTTACCTAGTTGAGGTTTTTCCGGGGTTTCCTCAATCCAATATGAGCAAATGCTGGGTACCTTTCGGTGTTGGACCCCGGACTCATTTCACCGGCATTATCACTCTCATATCACTCAGACGCTAAATAACCTAGATGTTGATACAGCGTCGTAAAATAACCCAATAAAATAAAAAATCTATCTTTATCTATCTATCTATCTATCTATCTATCTATCTATCTATCTATCTATCTATCTATCTATCTATCTATCTATCTATCTATCTATCTATCTGTCTGTCTGTCTGTGTGTCTGTCTATCCTAATCTAATCTAATCTAGTCTAATCTAATCTAATCTAATCTAATCTAATCTAATCTGTCCTCATCTAATCTAATTTATCCTAATCGAATCTATCATAATCTAATCTAATCTTATCTAATCTATCTTATCTAATCTGTCTGTCTGTCTGTCTGTCTGTCTGTCCGTCTGTCTGTCTGTCTGTCCGTCTGTCCGTCCGTCCGTCCGTCCATCCACCCACCTACCTACCTACCTACCTATCTATCCTAATCTAATCTAATCTATCTTCCCATCTATCCGTCTGTCTGTCTGTCTGATGATCCCTTTACATTTCCACGTAGGCCTAAGAGGGGAAGTGTCATTGTGATGGCGAAATGAATCCGAGGCCCTACACCTACCCAGCAATTCTGCTTCGATTGGTTGAGAGTAAGGCTCTGAGAAAACCTCAACCACGTAACTTACACCAGCCAGGATTTGAACCCGGGCCCGTTCGTTTCACGGTGAGACGTGCTAACCGTTTCTCCACAGCGGTGGATTAAATAGAACTTTCTTGTGCTACTAGTAATGTAATATCATACAGCCTGCACATCTATGGGAGAAGCTAGGTTATAGATAAAATTATGGGACTTACCCTCTTTTCTTAATGGGTTGTGTCTATGTCCCTCAAAATTCTGAGATAAACCTAAAATATTCTAACAAGCTGATAAAAATCAGAGAGCGTGAAAAAGTTATGGTTAGTTAAAGCAGACCCTGTTCAAATCTGTCGCGGACCCCTGGAGGTCCGCGAACCATAGGCTGGGTACCAGTGCCATAAGAAATATTAGTATACTAATATGATAGATAAATGGATATATGACACTGAAAATTGATTTTTCTATTCATTTGAAAGCATCGGAGGTAACCATGACGACTTTCAATGAAAAAAAAAAAAAAAGACATCTTAATTCTACAGAAATACTTTCACTACATAGCCTATAAGCTGAAATTCTGCTATTTTAAAATTGAAGAAAAATAATCCTAGAGAAACCTATGGAATAAAAGAAACTAATTTTCAGTGATGGCGTTTACTGTTCATTAGAAAAGATAAAATAGTTTCATTTATTCAACAAGGATATGTTTTTATTACAAGATTGTGCGCCAATGATGAGCAGTAGTATACGAGAATAATGATTCGTGAAACAATATTTGTTCAACTAATTTGAAAACAACAGTAGGATGGAAAATGCTTTTATTACAAGATTGTACGCCAATGATGAGCAGTAGTATACGAGAATAATGATTCGTGAAACAGTGTTTGTTCAATTAATTTGAAAACAACAATATAATTATATGGAAAATATTTTTATTACAAGATTGTACGCCAATGATGAGCAGTAGTATACGAGAATAATGATTCGTGAAAGAATGTTTGTTCAATTAATTTGAAAACAACAGTAGGATGGAAAATGTTTTTATTATAAGATTGTACGCCAATGATGAGCAGTAGTATACGAGAATAATGATTCGTGAAAGAATGTTTGTTCAACTAATTTGAAAACAACAGTAGGATGGAAAATGTTTTTATTACAAGATTGTACGCCAATGATGAGCAGTAGTATACGAGAATAATGATTCGTGAAAGAATGTTTGTTCAACTAATTTGAAAACAACAGTAGGATGGAAAATGTTTTTATTACAAGATTGTACGCCAATGATGAGCTGTAGTATACGAGAATAATGATTCGTGAAAGAATGTTTGTTCAACTAATTTGAAAACAACAGTAGGATGGAAAATGTTTTTATTATAAGATTGTACGCCAATGATGAGCTGTAGTATACGAGAATAATGATTCGTGAAAGAATGTTTGTTCAACTAATTTGAAAACAACAGTAGGATGGAAAATGTTTTTATTATAAGATTGTACGCCAATGATGAGCTGTAGTATATGAGAATAATGATTCGTGAAACAGTGTTTGTTCAACTAATTTGAAAACAACAGTAGGATGGAAAATGTTTTTATTATAAGATTGTACGCCAATGATGAGCTGTAGTATACGAGAATAATGATTCGTGAAAGAATGTTTGTTCAACTAATTTGAAAACAACAGTAGGATGGAAAATGTTTTTATTATAAGATTGTACGCCAATGATGAGCTGTAGTATACGAGAATAATGATTCGTGAAAGAATGTTTGTTCAACTAATTTGAAAACAACAGTAGGATGGAAAATGTTTTTATTATAAGATTGTACGCCAATGATGAGCTGTAGTATATGAGAATAATGATTCGTGAAACAGTGTTTGTTCAACTAATTTGAAAACAACAGTAGGATGGAAAATGTTTTTATTATAAGATTGTACGCCAATGATGAGCTGTAGTATACGAGAATAATGATTCGTGAAAGAATGTTTGTTCAACTAATTTGAAAACAACAGTAGGATGGAAAATGTTTTTATTATAAGATTGTACGCCAATGATGAGCTGTAGTATACGAGAATAATGATTCGTGAAAGAATGTTTGTTCAACTAATTTGAAAACAACAGTAGGATGGAAAATGTTTTTATTACAAGATTGTACGCCAATGTTGAGCAGTAGTATACGAGAATAATGATTCGTGAAAGAATGTTTGTTCAACTAATTTGAAAACAATAGTAGGATGGAAAATATTTTTATTACAAGATTGTACGCCAATGATGAGCTGTAGTATACGAGAATAACGATTCGTGAAACAGTGTTTGTTCAACTAATTTGAAAACAACAGTAGGATGGAAAATGTTTTTATTACAAGATTGTACGCCAATGATGAGCAGTAGTATACGAGAATAATGATTCGTGAAACAATGTTTGTTCAACTAATTTGAAAACAACAGTAGGATGGAAAATGTTTTTATTACAAGATTGTACGCCAATGATGAGCAGTAGTATACGAGAATAATGATTCGTGAAACAGTGTTTGTTCAACTAATTTGAAAACAACAGTAGGATGGAAAATGTTTTTATTACAAGATTGTACGCCAATGATGAGCAGTAGTATACGAGAATAATGATTCGTGAAACAATGTTTGTTCAACTAATTTGAAAACAACAGTAGGATGGAAAATGTTTTTATTACAAGATTGTACGCCAATGATGAGCAGTAGTATACGAGAATAATGATTCGTGAAACAGTGTTTGTTCAACTAATTTGAAAACAACAGTAAGATGGAAAATGTTTTTATTACAAGATTGTACGCCAATGATGAGCAGTAGTATACGAGAATAATGATTCGTGAAACAGTATTTGGTCAACTAATTTGAAAACAACAATATAATTATATGGACACTCTCGGATCTTCCTGACCAATATTTCAAATTAGAAGGCACATAAAGCGTTCTTCCAGTCGCTGGGACATCTGTGAGAAATGCCACACACGGGTTTAGAGCACCGGAAAGCTATCTGCTTGCCTGTAAGAAGATTATAAATTATTAAAAGTTGAGAGAACTTTCCTACATCGTTTCCTCTGATTTATTGAATACCCTGTATCAACCTTTTGCGAAAGTTGGGGTCTCCGAAAGGAAGCAACTTCCAACTTGGAAAGGTCTTTGCTGCCACCATCTTGTTTACCACAACTCTTTTTTATATATGGGAATGTTCTGTCTGTCTGTCCGCGCTTTAATGTCTGTGAGTCCCGGTTCCATCCCAGCGTCATTGAAAACACACTGAAAATAAATTCGCTTGCTTTATTCGAAAGTTTTGGGTATCTACACCGTGATAAAACCATGAAGATCATGTTGTTAATACTGTACAGGGATAAAATTTAAGTAATGTCATTATATTCCTTTTATCATCCAGTCTGCTGTAAAAAAATCTGAAAGTTAGAATTTATAAAACATTTATATTACCGGTTGTTCTTTATGGTTGTGAAACTTCGACTCTCACTTTGAGAGAGGAACATAGGTTAAGAGTGCTTGAGAATAAGGTGCTTAGGAAAATATTTGGGGCTAAACGGGATGAAGTTACAGGAGAATGGAGAGTTACACAACACAGAACTGCACGCATTGTATTCTTCACCTGACATAATTAGGAACATTAAATCCAGACGTTTGAGATGGGCAGGGCATGTAGCACGTATGGGCGAATCCAGAAATGGATATAGAGTGTTAGTTGGGAGGCCGGAGGGAAAAAGACCTTTGGCGAGGCCGAGACGTAGATGGGAAGATAATATTAAAATGGATTTGAGGGAGGTGGGATATGATGATAGAGACTGGATTGATCTTGCTCAGGATAGGGACCAATGGCGGGCTTATGTGAGGGCGGCAATGAACCTTCGGGTTCCTTATAAGCCAGTAAGTAAGTAAGTCATTATATTCAGTGGATTATTCTTTGAGATATTTCAAATACGTAAAAAAGTTTAATACAATTTTCCTCGTTTTTGCTTCCTTTCCGAGATAAAAGTTGTCTTACATTATGAAATATTTAATAGCGTATTATATGGTCATCAATTCAAGAGAGCAGTGTATTATGATAATAAATGATTGAAAGAATTTTTGTTTTTGTTTTTTTGTTTCCTTTAAATGTGCAGAAATTTGGTCCGAACGAAAGTAACATTGTAAAATTCCTTTGCAAAACGAAATTTTATATATAAAAGTTATGAAGTGTGAATAAAGGAAAAGTATCTTGAACATGTTTTCAAAAACTAAGTTTATATTGCGTAAAGAATGTGCCAAAGAATCTGTTTTTTATAATGATATCATTTACTTACTTTTCCATTCTTGGATCCTTAGGATTGAAACTATGTATTTTTTTACGATACAAAGTTGTCTTAATATATTATATGTATAATTAACAAACAGAAATGCTTCAGTATATCACTATGGAGATAAGAAGGCCATGAATGAAGCTAAGCGTTTGTAAATCATGGCCCCCTTGTTCTCCATAGCTATGAATTCACATTCTGAACCATTTCTCCTTTCTTATTGTGTGAACACACGAGTTGCGATCATAATATTGAGGCAGTTTTTCTAAAATAATAGTTTATAAATGGTAAAAAATAATAATATGTAGATCTCGATCTAATTTTGAGGGCTGAAGAATTCAAAATTGGAGAGATGGCGCTATTTAGCAGAATCCTCGGCGCATCCTTTATAAATGAAAAACACACTGTCTTAAAACACGTCCAAAATATTCAGCTATAACGTTTGTGTGTAAATCTTCTTCATAAAATTAATAAAGATAGGAAAGCTACAAACAGTATTTCATAGGGCAGCCGTGGCGAGAACGTGACTCGCGAGACATTGTGGCTCGCAGTGATAGCTGTGCATTTCGCTTGCTTCTAACCTCCGCCAACCCCCACCCTCTCACTCACTGGAGTCAAACTCCGTTCCATTTGTATTTGTCTCTGACCTGCGAGTGGTATATGTCTCTCTCTCGAAACCATGTACGAAAGTTCCAAGTAGGATGGGAGGACGCATTTTTTTTGCTGTCAATATGATGAGAATATGAATTGTTCACAAGTATTACGAGGAAAACGGTTGTATAACATAAAACAGCATTATACTACATGTTACTGATGAAACATTAAAAGGTTAAGTGTTATTGTTGTTATCATCATCATCATCATCATCATCATCATCATCATCATCATCATCATCATCATCATCATCATCTCTGTACGTCGACCCTTTTTCAGCAGATGTACGAATAATGCGGTTAGATCTTCAATTTGAACTCACTGATTTACAATATGATGTTAAATAAAGGCTAGATGTAAGGGCTTGACAATGTTGAACTTTCAAATCTTTGCCAAAAAATAAATATCTGAAGCTTCGTTCTTTCGCTTGCTCTGTTGAAGCCATGTTCGCTACAACTTACGTTTGTGACAAATTATTTTCAACAATTAAAATAGTAAAAACCAAATTTATATCACGATTGACAGACAAATAGGCCTACCTTCGTGATCAACTACGACTGGCAGTAAGTGACATAATTCCTGATTTTGAAACTCTGTCGCAGAGACATTCTAAAGACAGTTAATTTTAGGTTGCGATATTCTTCATTTCTTTCTTTGTTACACGTACTAAACATTAGTTTGTAGTCTTGTACTGTATAAAATTATATTTAAGTGCTTGACGTAAGGAAAATGTAAATCCGTTAATAAGTCAGACAGTTGCTTCACTTCCCCTTCGGGTGTCCGCCTCCCTCCAAAGGTGCTATGCACGTTGCAGTTTACACAGTGGCTCGGCGCACGATCACATTTTCGCCACCGCTGCCATAGGGCAAACTAGGCTAAATTCGTGATGTTTCTTTTTAAATTTATCACGAAATTATACCAGCGACTAATGTAATTCTGATGGTATAGTATAAATGGCGGAAGATGTACCTACTATAACATTGATTTTGTTGACTGCGCTCTTGCAGTAACTTGAGCGGTTTTTTTTTTTTTTGGTAACCATAGCAGCAGTCAATGAGAATGACATATCCAGCCTCTAAAGTGAGTTAAAAGAGGTAGACAGCGAAACAGCATTATCTTCAGGAGCCAAACAAAGATCTATGTTTGAAGAAAAGCAGAATGATTTGTTGCGATCTTGATCAGGAAATTTCGAGGACCACAAACTTGGTGAAATATGGTTTCAGTGTTTCATTTGTGATCAGTGGTCTTTCGGTGTTGGACCCCGGACTCATTTCACCGGGATTATCACCATCATCTCATTCAGTCGCTAAATAACCTTAGATGTTGATAAAGCGTCGTAAAATAACCTACTAAAATAAATAAGAAAGTGATCAGTGATTCCATGAAATATGTCAAAACCTTTCAAAATGGCGACAGAACTTTATTTGTTTGGGTTGTGGTATGAATCTGACAGAAGAATTTAAAATTTGACTGATTACCCATAATATATTGAATTTAAGGACCATCACGAAAATACCCTTGTACTATCACGAAATTATACCAGCTCTTCTAGGGTGCTAAAATTTGTGTTTATATGCATTGTTTGTTCGTAACTCTTGTATACATTTATTTGAGGTACAAATACTGAGATGTAATTTCCTGAAATCTAATTAATGTACTTATGAAAAAGTATTACTTTTTTTTTTTAATTTTAAACTGATTTTTTACACGAAAACTTTAGTATCACGAAATTAGCCGAGTCTGCTCTTATTTTTGCGCCAGCTATTATCTCAAGTTACATATTTCCTCAGTGTTATATATATACATATATGTATACATATACATATATACAGGGTTAGTTAAAAGTCCCGCACCACCTAAATAACTTTTGAAGCATATGGTTCAGTGACATGAAACTTGGTATGTGAGGATAACCATATACTAAGAACTCAATAATGGTATTACCGAGTTTTTTCTACTTCCGGTTGAACAGGAAGTAACTCCAACTCTCTTATTTTAAATGGAACATCCAATATATTATTTTATTTTTGAATAGTGCTCATTAAGAGCTTTTCAAAAAGTACCCACACTCGATACTTCTTTACAAATCCAGTGTTGCTAAGTCAAGAAAACAGAAAAGTGTATCGAATATTAAAATAATAAAATACTCATCCCTTAACAAAAACAAAACAAAGCTAGCTCACCTTCTAAATTATGTGTCCAAATTGATACCCCTCAGCTGCTTTACAATGTATCACTCGATCATAGAAACCATTTAAGGAATGATTTAACCAGGCTTTAGGAATATCTTGCACCACTTCCATTTTTATTTAGCAACACTGAATTTGTACAGAAGTATCAAGTGTGGGTACTTTTTGAAAAGCTCTTGTCCACACCTGTGGAGTAACGATCAGCGCGTCTGGCCGCGAAACCAGGTGGCCCGGGTTCGATTCCCGGTCGGGGAAAGTTACCTGGTTGAGGTTTTTTCCGGGGTTTTCCCTGAACCCAATACGAGCAAATGCTGGGTAACTTTCGGTGCTGGACCCCGGAATCATTTCACCGACATTATCACCTTCATTTCATTCAGACGCTAAATAACCTAGATGTTGATACAGCGTCGTAAAATAACCCAATAAAATGAAAGAAATGAGAAGTTCTTAATGAGTTTTATTCAAAAATAAAAAATGTATTGGTTGTTCCATTTAAAATAAGAGAGTTGGAGTTACTTCCGGTTAAACCGGAAGTAGATAGAACTCGGTAATACCATTATTGAGTTCTTAGTATATGGTTATCCCCACATACCAAGTTTCATGTCACTGAACCACATCCTTTAAAAGTTATTTAGGTAGTGTGGGACTTTTAACTAATCCTGTATATATATATATATATATATATATATATATATATATATATATATAATATCAGTAAATTTTTAGGACACCAGCCTCCACTGATCCAATTATTGAGAACTGAATATCTTCCGAATTACGTCAGCCAATTATTTTAATCTTACAAGCTCAATTATCCAGCATTTCTGAACAAACCCAATTACGAAACATGTTTGCATGATGTGAAATACGAAATCCAGCGAACGCAAAGAAAAAACATAAATTTTATAATCTTATCTGTTGTGTAGTCTAGAATATGTACGTTACATCTCTTGTATGATAAGCAGAGCCGAGACAGGTCCAAAAAATAATAATAATCATAACAGTAGTAGTGCTAGTAACACAATTTGAAATTCAAATCTGCAGCCTACATCTTGATATTCCCGGATGCCAAGAAACTACAAACATAAAAGACGGCTGTAGGGAGTTGCTAGGAGACCCTATAATTCTATTTTAGTGTGTCTCATTATTTTCAGATCTCTGTTAAGAAATGTTGTGCTTGCGTGGTAAACTGTGGTCCGTGAGAAGTCCTTGAAATTCTTAATGGATTTATTACTGCACCGTGCCTAGAGTTCGATTCCGTGAAAAGTAACGAATTCAAACACGTTCCATGACTCTCGTAGGGTTGCTTAATGTACAGCTGCCTACATTAAATTTATTTATTTACCTACATTTTAATTTATAGTAATCGTGAAAAAATTGTATACGATACTTGTTCCTTAAGTACATAGATGGGCATCGTGCCTCACTTGAGAATTAGTGCCTCACTGACCTTCACAGAGTTTATCGCTCTGAGTGACATCATCTTCACAGTCCCCGTTCCTCCCTCACGTAGCTCCAAGGCGTGGGCAGGTTCTATATCAGTTTCATAAGCAATATCAGTGGTGGCATAATGACATTATCAAAGCAGTGTGTACGCGTTAGAAAACTAGTATTTCATGAGAAATGGGAGGAAGAGCTTTTTGCTGTTTAGAAGGGGAGAACATACGATGTATGTTATGCTCGAAAATCCTATTAGGCATTAATAAATTTAATATACGACGACATTACTCCTTATGTCATAACGAACATGCTGAATTAGAAGGTAAGACAAATTAAATGTTATTTTTGCTTACTATTCAGAAGAAAATTTGTGGTCTTAACATTTGCATAGTATACTAAATACGACATTATACCTTAAACACGCTGCATTAAAAGGTACGAGGAATTAAATGTTGTTTGTACGTATTATTTCCAAAAGAATTAAAAAAAAAACATATCAAATTTGCGTAGAAAACGAAATATGATTTTCTGAAATTGTTTTAGGTCGAGAACGTGCAAATCTATTAAGTAATATTGATAAACGCCAGCATATTCAAGAAAATAAACGTAGACAACGTGATGGAATATTATTGGCTAGTTACGCAATTTCTCGCCTGTGATTTAAATCTATTCAATGATGGAGAAATAGTAAAGAGGTGTATGATTAAAACTGCCGAATTAATTTGCCAAATTGAATAAATGTTTTTGAAAGTCTCACGTTAACCAAGCGCTTCCCTAATAATTCGCCACTGACCGCCTTAGCGATTACGATAAGGTGACGCAGGTCACAGCAGTTTATATTTCCCATCCTACTCTGCAGTCTCCTCTCCTAGTAAACAAACTATTTCAAATCGAGTGCCTCACGTAACCGAAAATTGTGCCCATGTATGCTTAAGTGCATAGACTAAAACAATCTGGGAAATAGAAAAATAAAATTTGTTGTCAAGGTGAACGTCAACAGTAAAAATCAACATTGATAGAATTACTGTTAAAGTAAACGTCAACAATAACAATCAACATTGATAGAATTGCTGTTAAGGTAAACGTCAACAGTGAAAATCAACATTGATAGAATTGCTGTTAAGGTAAACGTCAACAGTGACAGTCAACATTGATAGAATTGCTGTTAAGGTAAACGTCAACAGTGACAATCAACATTAATATACTTGCTGTTAAGGCAAACGTCAACAGTAACAATCAACATTGATAGAATTGCTGTTAAGGTAAACGTCAACAGTGACAATCAACATGAATATAATTGCTGTTAACGTAAACGTCAACAGTGACAATCAACATTAATAATTGCTGTTAAGGTAAACGTTGCAATCAACATTGATAGAATTGCTGTTAAGGTGTTAAGGATAAATTGCGTAAAAACGTCAACATTCAACATTGATAGAATTGCTGTTAAGGTAAACGTCAACAGTAACAATCAACATTGATAGAATTGCTGTTAAACAGTGACAATCAACATTGGTAAACGTCAACAGTGACAATCAACATTGATAGAATTGCTGTTAAGGTAAACGTCAACAGTGACAATCAACATTGATAGAATTGCTGTTAAGGTAAACGTCAACAGTGACAATCAAACGTCAACATTCAACATTGATAGAATTGCTGTTAAGGTAAACGTCAACAGTGACAATCAACATTGATAGAATTGCTGTTAAGGTAAACGTCAACAGTGACAATCAACATTAATATAATTGCTGTTAAGGTAAACGTCAACAGTGACAATCAACATTGAATATAATTGCTGTTAAGGTAAACGTCAACAGTGACAATCAACATTGATAGAATTGCTGTTAAGGTAAACGTCAACATTGATACTGTTAAGGTAAACGTCAATCAACATTGATAGAATTGCTGTTAAGGTAAACGTCAACAGTGACAATCAACATTGATAGAATTGCTGTTAAGGTAAACGTCAACAGTAACAATGAACATTGATAGAATTGCTGTTAAGGTAAACGTCAACAGTAACAATGAACATTGATAGAATTGCTGTTAAGGTAAACGTCAACAGTAACAATGAACATTGATAGAATTGCTGTTAAGGTAAACGTCAACAGTAACAATCAACATTGATAGAATTGCTGTTAAGGTAAACGTCAACAGTGATAGAATTGCTGTTAAGGTAAACGTCAACAGTAACAATCAACATTGATAGAATTGCTGTTAAGGTAAACGTCAACAGTAACAATGAACATTGATAGAATTGCTGTTAAGGCAAACGTCAACAGTAACAATGAACATTGATAGAATTGCTGTTAAGGTAAACGTCAACAGTAACAATGAACATTGATAGAATTGCTGTTAAGGTAAACGTCAACAGTAACAATGAACATTGATAGAATTGCTGTTAAGGTAAACGTCATTCAACATTGATAGAATTGCTGTTAAGGTAAACGTCAACAGTAACAATCAACATTGATAGAATTGCTGTTAAGGTAAACGTCAACAGTAACAATCAACATTGATAGAATTGCTGTTAATAAACGTCAACATTCAATTGATAGAATTGCTGTTAAGGTAAACGTCAACAGTGACAATCAACATTGATAGAATTGCTGACAATCAACATTAATAGGCTGTTAAATAAACGTCAACAGTGACAATCAACATTGATAGAATTGCTTAAGTAAATGTCAACAGGACAATCAAATTGATAGAATTGCTGTTAAGGTAAACGTCAGTGACAATCAACATTGATAGAATTGCTGTTAAGGTAAACGTCAACAGTAACAATCAACATTGATAGAATTGCTGTTAAGGTAAACGTCAACAGTGACAATCAACATTAATAGAATTGCTGTTAAGGTAAACGTCAACAGTAACAATCAACATTGATAGATTTGCTGTTAAGGTAAACGTCAACAGTAACAATCAACATTGATAGAATTGCTGTTAAGGTAAACGTCACCAGTAACAATCAACATTGATAGAATTGCTGTTAAGGTAAACGTCAACAGTGACAATCAACATTAATATAATTGCTGTTAAGGTAAACGTCAACAGTGACAATCAACATTGATAGAATTGCTGTTAAGGTAAACGTCAACATTGACAATCAACTTTAATATAATTGCTGTTAAGGTAAACGTCAACAGTGACAATCAACATTGAGAGAATTGCTGTTAAGGTAAACGTCAACAGTAACAATCAACATTGATAGAATTGATGTTAAGGTAAACGTCAACAGTAACAGTCAACATTGATAGAATTGCTGTTAAGGTAAACGTCAACAGTGACAATCAACATTGATAGAATTGCTGTTAAGGTAAACGTCAACAGTAACAATCAACATTGATAGAATTGCTGTTAAGGTAAACGTCAACAGTGACAATCAACATTAATATAATTGCTGTTAAGGTAAACGTCAACAGTAACAATCAACATTGATAGAATTGCTCTTAAGGTAAACGTCAACAGTGACAATCAACATTGATAGAATTGCTGTTAAGGTAAACGTCAACAGTAACAATCAACATTGATAGAATTGCTGTTAAGGTAAACGTCAACAGTGACAATCAACATTGATAGAATTGCTGTTAAGGTAAACGTCAACAGTGACAATCAACATTGATAGAATTGCTGTTACGGTAAACGTCAACATTGACAATCAACATTAATATAATTGCTGTCAAGGTAAACGTCAACAGTGACAATCAACATTGATAGAATTGATGTTAAGGTAAACGTCAACAGTAACAGTCAACATTGATAGAATTGCTGTTACGGTAAACGTCAACATTGACAATCAACATTAATATAATTGCTGTTAAGGTAAACGTCAACAGTGACAATCAACATTGATAGAATTGCTGTTAAGGTAAACGTCAACAGTGACAATCAACATTGATAGAATTGCTGCTAAGGTAAACGTCAACAGTGACAATCAACATTGATAGAATTGCTGTTAAGGTAAACGTCAACAGTAACAATCAACATTGATAGAATTGATGTTAAGGTAAACGTCAACAGTGACAATCAACATTGATAGAATTGCTGTTAAGGCAAACGTCAACAGTAACAATCAACATTGATAGAATTGCTGTTAAGGTAAACGTCAGCAGTGACAATCAACATTGATAGAATTGCTGTTAAGGTAAACGTCAACAGTAACAATCAACATTGATAGAATTGATGTTAAGGTAAACGTCAACAGTAACAATCAACATTGATAGAATTGATGTTAAGGTAAACGTCAACAGTAACAATCAACATTGATAGAATTGATGTTAAGGTAAACGTCAACAGTAACAATCAACATTAATAGAATTGCTGTTAAGGTAAACGTCAACAGTAACAATCAACATTGATAGAATTGATGTTAAGGTAAACGTCAACAGTGACAATCAAAATTAATAGAATTGATGTTAAGGTAAACGTCAACAGTAACAATCAACATTGATAGAATTGCTGTTAAGGTAAACGTCAACAGTAACAATCAACATTGATAGAATTGATGTTAAGGTAAACGTCAACAGTAACAATCAACATTGATAGAATTGATGTTAAGGTAAACGTCAACAGTAACAATCAACATTGATAGAATTGCTGTTAAGGTAAACGTCAACAGTAACAATCAACATTGATAGAATTGCTGTTAAGGTAAACGTCAACAGTAACAATCAACATTGATAGAATTGATGTTAAGGTAAACGTCAACAGTAACAATCAACATTGATAGAATTGATGCTAAGGTAAACGTCAACAGTAACAGTCGACATTAATAGAATTGCTGTTACGGTAAACGTCAGTAATGACAATCAACATCTCTTCTTTGGTGACACCCGTAAACCCGAGAACATCTTCGCTGTGCTGGGACTTTTGGGGAATAGCGATCTTCTTTTGCCTACATTGAGAGTAAACATGTTGGTCGCTATGGTTACCATCTTGCTCTATCGTTTGCTAAACGTTGCTCATACGCTTGCTCCCATTTGCAGTGCATTTGTCTCGACATTGTGAATTTTCTCTCTTCACCCCACTGCCATCACTAATTTTTCCACTTTAACTTGTCCTTTGCTGATATTTCATCAATTGAGATTATAGCCTGATTCGTTTGACACAATGCGAACGTTGTTTCGCTTCGCATTCTCGAGTTATACTACCTCGCGACCCTCCAATTCTTGCCTCAACTCTCCCTTCCAGTGTATCGCTAGCTGACGTCACCTACTCCAACTCAAGGTCACATTGGATACATTGATACTTCGTCTGTCGATCGCCGTTCACTTCAGTGGAATATGTCGTATAGTTTAGAAATTATAGGCGCGACAAAACTGACCTGAAAATGTATCGGTCGATTTTCTGGCATGGCACCCTAGTACTGGACCGGGATTTAGAGGTATTCACGCCAGAAACTCGACTGTGTGTCATTTCTTCTTCTTTTTTTTTTTTTAACTTCTCATGGATTTTGCTACAATGTACTTAACCGTAGTGCCAACTTACTGACAAAATTTGGGCCTTGTTTAATCTATTTTGAATTTAGATGTGGAACTACAGTCGAAACCGTCTTTAAATAAAGTATTATTTACATGCTGTAATTTTCTCTTCGACGTCTAGCATTTTATAAACCGCATTTTCAAACATCCTGTATAATAGGTTTAGAATGAAGTCGGAGAATTGTCATGTTATTAAAGAAAATTAAGCGGTGCATTTGGTAGAAACAAATTATTTCATTTATTAAAGCAAAACAAAGGAACGACGATCTGCTCCGTTACAGTTTTCGGCAATATAAAAATGCTTTCGACGACAGGGCGACAGAGGACTCTAGTTGAGCGGAGCACGCACTTCATTTTTTTATCTGCATCACAAAAGGCTTCCGCAAGCTCTCGCCCCTTCATAATTTGTCTGTTTAATATCCTGAGGACATTAAAACGCGCCGACTTCTTGCTGGGCCGTCATCTGTTTGCTCAGTCCTGACATCACCACGTCCCTTGAATTATAGGGCTCTTACACTAGCGCTGCTTGTGTTATCATCTGAAAGGAGCCCGGCACAAGTGGCGCGGCGAGTGGGCTTGTGCAACACTAGCCTGTCTGGGCTTGACGTGCGCGCTCCTTTCTTGTGAGGCGAGTTGTCACCTAGCAACACAGTGAAACAAATGAGAAACGTGCAATTCGTTAAATGTAGTCCGACGAATTTAAGCACGCAGCGCTGTTCTAAAGTACAAATGTCAAAATAACACAGGTCTGTTGGTCAACATGCTGGCTTCCAGATCAGGAGGTCGCGGGTTCGATTCCCGTGCTCGGCTCTAGGTGAATTTTTTTTTTGAAGAAGAATTCCTTGGGTGTCTACAGTCTGGAAATTTGTATGAATGTGAGTGTGATTGTGAATGTGCCGGGTTAATATTAATTAACCAATCATCACAAATATAGAAATACATCAGGACTGTCGCTGGGCAGTAACCTGAGCACACGTTTCAGCGTCACATTGTTGACAAAGTAACTCCATCTGTTAGCACAACCATAAAGCATCTAATAGATGCTATAGAGTTACCAAATTCCGTCTTTGACAGTCTTACTTACTTACTTACTTACTTACAAATGGCTTTTAAGGAACCCGAAGGTTCATTGCCGCCCTCACATAAGCCCGCCATCGGTCCCTATCCTGTGCAAGATTAATCCAGTCTCTATCATCATATCCCACCTCCCTCAAATCCATTTTAATATTATCCTCCCATCTACGTCTCGGCCTCCCTAAAGGTCTTTTTCCCTCCGGTCTCCCAACTAACACTCTATATGCAATTCTGGATTCGCCCATACGTGCTACATGCCCTGCCCATCTCAAACGTCTGGATTTAATGTTCCTAATTATGTCAGGTGAAGAATACAATGCGTGCAGTTCTGCGTTGTGTAACTTTCTCCATTCTCCTGTAACTTCATCCCGCTTAGCCCCAAATATTTTCCTAAGCACCTTATTCTCAAACACCCTTAACCTATGTTCCTCTCTCAGAGTGAGAGTCAAAGTTTCACAACCATATAGAACAACCGGTAATATAACTGTTTTATAAATTCTAACTTTCAGATTTTTTGACAGCAGACTAGATGATAAAAAGCTTGTCAACCGAATAATAACACGCATTTCCCATATTTATTCTGCGTTTAATTTCCTCCCGAGTGTCATTTATATTTTTACTGTTGCTCCAAGATATCTGAATTTTTCCACCAGTTCGAAGGATAAATCTCCAATTTTTATATTTCCATTTCGTACAATATTCTGGTCACGAGACATAATCATATACTTTGTCTTTGACGGTCTTAGTAATCAATTTTCTTTAACAAAACCTATTTACATTTCAATTTATAAAATCATATTTTTTGTAAAAGGCAAGGGTCCAAGAGACCTGGTACTTTTAATAAAAACATCGTAAAACTCAAAAAAAAAAAAAAAAAAGTTACCAACAACGAAAAAAAAAAACACAGAATGTGGCTTCAACAATGCAATTTATTGGCATGTTACTATTTTTTTAATTAAACATCAAGTGATCCCTTCGTTATCTTATAGTTTGTTGCACTGTTACCCGGTTGGTAATATTGTTCATGACACTTTCAGAGATGTACTGAACAGGGTTTGTATTTGGTTTCAGCAAGAAAAGGCTACGGCCCATACTGTCAGACACACACTGCTGTTTTTTTTTTACGAAACCTTTTCCCTGGACGCTTAATTTCTCGGTTTGAGGGGTGTGAACTGGCCAGCTCGACCTCCAGACCTTACAGTTGCTGTTTTTTTTAAGTGAATATGTCTGTTCTTTCAGTCCGAGGTATGAATGGCAGTATGAAAACGACAAGCGACACTTTTCGACACTCCGTGGTCAACGCTTATAGCTATCTCAGGAACTATACATCTTGCACCGGGGTTTCATAAACAAGAGCTTTCAAATGCCCCCATAAGTAAAAATCTATTGGCTTTAGGTCCGGAGACCGTGGGGGCCAAGGAATTGGTCCACCTGTCCCAATCCATCTGTCACAGAACCTTTCTTTTAGCAACCGACGTAGCCAAGCAATGAAGTGAGTCGCACGACCTTTGTACGTACAGTTGCAAATCAACTGGTGGTAAATCTAAGAATTACGTCACGACTCCATACCACTAACCAGACGTAAACACCACTACAGTCAGATTACAAGCTGCTTGTAGACAAGCTCTTATTTACAAGCTTTTGTTTGTAAACTGGAGGAGGACTGGTGGTATAAAATGTTTATATAACATGTTTCATCCTCTACATGTGAGAAATATTTCCCTAAAGTTTTGACATAACTTTTTGTTACACCCTGTATATATGCGATTTATCTGTGGTTCACACTCGCGTTAACAAATGGGTTATAATAATAATAATAATAATAATAATAATAATAATAATAATAATAATAATAATAATAATAATAATAATTTGTTTAACCTGGCAGAGTTCAGGCCATACGGCCTTCTCTAACACTCAACCAGAAGTAAAAACTTCGTTACAAAAACACTACAAATTTACAAAGTACACTACAATTTTACACACAAAACTGAATAAGATAATAATAAAATGTAAACAACAAGTAAGAAGAAATCAGACATAATATATAACATACAGAAAGAAAAAAAAGCATAATAAAATGTGAACAGCAGGTCAAAATAAATGAGACATACAAAGTATAAAAAATAAGACAATTATTGATAATAATAATATTAATAATAATAATAATAATGATAAAAATAAGAATAGTAATAATAATAATGATAATAATAATAATAGGGCTAATAGTAATAATAGTGTTAATAGTAGTAATAAAATAGTGCAGTACAAAGCATACAATGAATACAATATTTTTAAGTACACACAGTAAGGAAAATTATGATTATATATAGCTCAACTTATCGCATTAGAGATATACCATTATCGGAAAATATGAAAACAAAAATATAAAATAATTTAAATATCACTAGAACATAAAAAAATGTAAATACGTGGAAACATGCAATACAACACTTGTCATAATAGTAAGTTAGGTTAGGTTAGGTGGATATTAATATTGGAGCTGACTATACTTAGAGATTCCTAACGAAAATAAAATAATTAATTTTCCCAAACACAGCTTCTTTCACTAATTCCTTATGTTACACAAGAAACGAGATAACATTTTTTAAAAGTACATTTTCCACTCATTTGTTTTTACTAATTTTGTGTGCATCATACAGTAATAAATTGAGTCACATATACGAAGTTTGAAGAACAGTCCGTCCGTCTGTCCGTCCATCCGTCCGTGAACGAAGACCTAATGAAGGCTCAGGGCCTATCAGCCGGATGTTGACCTCTCCTCCGTTTCCAATGGCAAGGAAAGAATTTTTTTCTGGAATGAAATCGAATACTGGAGAATTAGATTTGTAGCTCTACTTCTTTCTCCAACTCAATAATACATTATATTCCATTTTCTAACAAAAGACACACTGAATGATCTTTAATCCCCTTTTACATTACACAGAATCCGTATTCCGTTGTTTCTTCGCCATTTAGCTCGTTGCTATAGAAACCGTCTTATCCTCCCATCGCCGTGTATAAATTGTTAATCTGATGCTTATCTTTTGTTTTTACGTCCTGCAGATCTTTTTGCTCATATTATATTCCTTTGCGAGCTTCTTCTGTTCGCTCTGTTAG
Source organism: Periplaneta americana (assembly GCA_025594305.2). NCBI lineage: Eukaryota > Metazoa > Arthropoda > Insecta > Blattodea > Blattidae > Periplaneta > Periplaneta americana. The sequence goes on from JAJSOF020000013.1 coordinate 157,687,447, forward strand.
ACAAACAGCATAAGAAATGCTGCAGGGCTGGAAAAGAAGACCCTTGTTGGACCTCATTCAGCTGTCTCGGGTACAAATTACTCCATCGGTGGCGTTTACATCCAGACCTGAACCTTTCTATTAGTTTTATTCCGAAGTGCTTTCCCTCCGATTAACAGCAAAATAGCTTAAAGGAAGGAAAGTACCGAATAATAAATTACAATGAAAGAAATAGCCCGGTTCCCTTAAAAGTGAGACCAATTTATAGTTTTATGCAGATTCCTTCCATTAAGGTTCCAGAAATCGCTGCAGATTAGAGCTATAAAACCTTTTCCCTTCTTTATACTCAGTCTACAGCGTTCCGAGAACGACTGTACTCTAATACGAAAGGAAAAAGCACTAGCGAGACGGGTTGCGGGAGGGAAAGGGGTTGGTTCGCCATCTCTGTTCAGTTTCGACTATAATAAAAGCTTCTAGGTTCTAGCGACGCTTTTCAGACCTCTCTGTCCGTCCGAGGAGGAGGATGAGAGCGATTTGCATTAAAATGGAAGAGACAGAGTGCATAGGAATGAAATGTTCTCCAATATTCGGTTAATATTTGCTGGGTCTAACACGGTCATTTGGAATCCCGTGCACTATTTGGCAACGCTGGGCCGGAGGTACTACAATTGCGAAATGCATTAACTTCCGGCGTACTTACGCAGTTCCCCCACTCCATTCTCCCTGCTTCAATTAGTTCTACTCTTTAACAGCTATTCTATTGTTTTACTGTGTTGCTAAGATACAGGCGAGGATCGTACGTACAGCGTGTCTCGAAAGATAAGGGTGAGATGTACTGAAACTCAAGTGGCAGATTTTTACTTATTTACATTGTGCTTGTATTTACTTTTATATTTCTTTGTTATTTTTAGGATCATTCGAAACACGGGACACTTAGAAACATGCATTTTAAGAAAATGCTTGGTCTTTTGGACTAGATATCGGGTTGATACAGAAGTTCGTACCGTTTTCCGCAGTGAAAAATGTTATTCAGATTTAAAAAAAGACAGAAATTAATCAGTAATATATTCTCCTACATTATTTATGACTCTGTCAAGGCTGGGGTATTTTTTCGATTCCGTATCTGAAGAAATCTGCTGGTTTGAAGTTGAAGAAGTCATCAAGCATCTTCGTTATCAAAGGAGTTCCCTTGAAGATTGTTGAATAGAGAACGGAAAAGGTGGAAATCTGGGGGCGCAAGATCTTCAATTGCGGCCGCAAGGCGTTTGATTATTGGCAATAAATGTCAGCAGTTCCTGCGAAGTAATTCGTACCTACTACACGACGCCTTCTTTGTCCCACCAGACGCATATCTTCGTCTTCTGTGGATGGATATTAACTTTTGTTCGGGATGTTTTGTGTTAAAACCACAGAACCATTTTCTTGCAGTGTTTTCTTCTTTGACATTCTCCCTATACATGGTACAGATGTTTCCAGCCGCCTCCGCTGCCTTTGATCTTCTATTAAACTAATATAGAAAAGTATGCGGAAGTTGTTTTTTTTTTTTTTACTTTACACTCCATCTTCTCTAGCAAACAAAATTTCTTCAAATCCACAAAGTTTAAAGCATATTTACAAACACAACACTTCAAATAACAAATGACAAACGATAAAAAAAAATCTCCTATCAACGCAGGATTGTGGTGAAGAACGAAAACGCTGCTAACTTATGCATGAACCCAATACAGTATATATTAGCAGATAGGTATTTGATTAGATAGTTGTGCAGGTATACACTATATGTAGGTGAACAGATAGACAGGTAGATGGTAGATAAGTAAGTAGCGACACTCAGTAGATACGTGGGTAGGTAGGAAAGGTATAAACACAGATTTTAGGTATGTAAATATACAGACAGAGAAGTATAAGCTCGACAGACAGACAGGCGGTATGTAAGCATGGGTGGAGGGATGGATGGATGTGTGGATATATATATAGATGATTGGATGGATGGTTGTATAGATGGTTGGATGTATAGATGGATGGATGGATATATAGATAGATGGATGGATGGTTGTAAATATGCATGGATGTATGGATGGATGTATAGATGGATGGATGGATATATAGATGGTTGGATGGATGGATGTATAGATGGATGGATGGATATATGTATAGATGGTTGAATGGATGGTTGTATAGATAGATGGATGGATGTATAGATGGATGGATGGATATATAGATGGTTGGATGGATGGTTGTATAGATGGATGGATGTATAGATGAATGGATGGATGTATAGACGGATGGATGTATATATGGATGGATGGATATATAGATGGATGTATGTATAGATGGATGGATGTATAGGTGGATGGGTGGATGGATGAATATATAGATAGATGGATGGATGATTGGATAGATGCCTGGATGTATGGATGGATGTATAGATGGAAGGATGGATGGATGGATATATAGATGGTTGGATGGATGGATGTATAGATGGATGGATGTATATATATAGATGCTTGGATGGATGGTTGTATAGATGGATGGATGTATAGATGGATGGATGGATGGATGGATGAATGGATATATGTATAGATGGATGGATAGATGTATAGATGGATGAATGTATAGATTGATGGATAGATGTATAGATGGATGAATGTATATATGGATGGATGGATGGATATATAGATGATTGCATGGATGGTTGTATAGATGGATGGATGTATAGATGGATCGATGTATATATGGATGGATGGATATGTAGATGGTTGGATGGATGGTTGTATAGATGGATGGATGTATATATGGATCGATGTATATATGGATGGATGGATGTATAGATGGATGGATGGATATATAGATGATTGCATGGATGGTTGTATAGATGGATCGATGTATATATGGATGGATGGATGGATATATAGATGATTGCATGGATGGTTGTATAGATGGATCGATGTATATATAGATGGATGGATGAATATATAGATGATTGAATGGATGGTTGTATAGATGGATGGATGTATAGATGGATCGATGTATATATGGATGGATGGATATGTAGATGGTTGGATGGATGGTTGTATAGATGGATCGATGTATATATGGATGGATGGATATGTAGATGGTTTGATGGATGGTTGTATAGATGGATGGATGTATAGATGGATCGATGTATATATGGATGGATGGATGGATATATAGATGATTGGATGGATGGTTGTATAGATAGATGGATGTATAGATGGATCGATGTATATATGGATGGATGGATATGTAGATGGTTGGATGGATGGTTGTATAGATGGATCGATGTATATATGGATGGATGGATGGCTATATAGATGATTGCATGGATGGTTGTATAGATGGATGGATGTATAGATGGATCGATGTATATATGGATGGATGGATATGTAGATGGTTGGATGGATGGTTGTATAGATGGATGGATGTATAGATGGATCGATGTATAGATGGATCGATGTATATATGGATGGATGGATGTATAGATGGATGGATGGATATATAGATGATTGCATGGATGGTTGTATAGATGGATCGATGTATATATGGATGGATGGATATATAGATGATTGCATGGATGGTTGTATAGATGGATCGATGTATATATGGATGGATGGATGAATATATAGATGATTGCATGGATGGTTGTATAGATGGATGGATGTATAGATGGATCGATGTATATATGGATGGATGGATATGTAGATGGTTGGATGGATGGTTGTATAGATGGATCGATGTATATATGGATGGATGGATGGATATGTAGATGGTTGGATGGATGGTTGTATAGATGGATCGATGTATATATGGATGGATGGATGGATATATAGATGATTGCATGGATGGTTGTATAGATAGATGGATGTATAGATGGATCGATGTATATATGGATGGATGGATGGATGGATATATAGATGATTGCATGGATGGTTGTATAGATGGATGGATGTATAGATGGATCGATGTATACATGGATGGATGGATATGTAGATGGTTGGATGGATGGTTGTATAGATGGATGTATAGATGGATCGATGTATATATGGATGGATGGATATATAGATGATTGCATGGATAGTTGTATAGATGGATGGATGTATAGATGGATCGATGTATATATGGATGAATGGATATGTAGATGGGTGGATGGTTGGTTGTATAGATGGATGGATTTATATATGGATGGATGGATATATAATTGGTTGTATAGATGGATGGATGTATATATGGATGGATGGATGGATATAGAGATGGTTGGATGGATGGTTGTATAGATGGATGGATGTATAAATGGATGGATGTATAGATGGATGGATGTATGGGTGGATATATAGATGGTTGGATGGATGGTTGTATAGATGGATGGATGTATAGATGGATGGATGTATAGATGGATGCATGTATAGATGAATGGATGTATAGATGAATCGATGTATATATGGATGGATGTATATATGGATGGATGGATATGTAGTATTTTGGATGGTTGGTTGTATAGATGGATGGATTTATATATGGATGGATGGATGGATATATAATTGGTTGTATAGATGGATGGATGTATATATTGATGGATGAATGGGTGGATATATAGATGGTTGGATGGATGGCTGTGTAGATGGATGGTTGTATAGATGGATGGATGTATAGATGGATGGATGTATAGATGGATGGATGTATATATGGATGGATGTATAAATGGATGGATGGGTGGATATATAGATGGTTGGATGGATGGTTGTATAGATGGATGGATGTATAGATGGATGGATGTATAGATGGATGCATGTATAGATGGATGCATGTATAGATGAATGGATGGATGGATTGATTGATATATGAACAGGTACACAGCAGATACGTAACTGTAGATTGCTGGTGCTGAATTCCAGAGGTGGAAACAAGATAGAACCCATGGAACACAGAAGTTCTGATCGCTATGTACAAGTTCTTGAATATTACTTACCTCCCTCCGCTCCTATAAATGGCTGCCAAACAATCTGAAAGCCGGATAAGAAAGAAAGAAGAAAAACAGCGAAGAGCGAAGTGTTAAGTCCCATTGAACGTCTAATGATATGCAAGCTTAAAACACTTCGATACTGAAACAAAGCCAGCTCTGAACTGTTGTTCTTGCTAAGTTGTTAGGGGAAGGCTGGGCTCAGTGACACCGAGTGAGGTGACGTAAAAAGTTAATATTTAGACTTGTTGAAACATTTCAAACTTGAAACTTTCCTTTTGTAGGGCTGTACAAAGCTCTCTAGAATGGTTTCTAGTAACATTAGGGACTAAGTGCGGGATATTTTGTGTTAAGCAATTCATTCAGTTTTCAACATATATTGTGTAGATTGAACTTTGAGTTCGTTAAGGAATTTGTCACTAACAGAAGCCGAAATTAATTCCGGAGACATCCTTTTACAGCAATAACATCTGTATTTGGATAGAGATTTAAATGAAAATAGTGTGTTATTTAATTAAATGTAATGTAACTCCTATGGATTTAGACTTATGGGACACCCTGTATTTCATATATGCCAAAACAATTTTTATCTCGAAAAGGAAACAAAAAAGAAGAAAATTGTATTAAACTTTTTTGTTTCAAATATCTCAAAGAATAACACAATGAAAATAATGACATTAATTACGGATCACCCTGTATAATTTGTCTTAGACTAATACTGTGTTTTAAACCTGCCATTGTGAAAATTGTTTCCTCTCTTAATGATATATTAAGTCTAGTATTGTAAACATAAGTAAGTGGTGTATAATGTTTGTGACTTTTGTTATAATATTTCAATAATTTACAAGCTATTTTTTTAGTTTTATAGATTTTAAGTTGTAAAAAGGCGAGTTTATAGTGTTAAATTTATACTACGTCGTACTACTTTTGACCAATAAAACGATACGAAAGGACGTGTTTCAACTAATCATGGCTGTTTGTCGCTACAATTTTATCACTTCCCTAGCATTTGCTTGTTTTTAACACTTCCCTAGCATTTGTTTGTTTTTTACCACTTTCCTAGCATTTATTTCTTTGTTTTCCAACATTTCAAATGCAAGTTCTTTACGGTAGACTACTATAAAACATTCTTTGCGATCGTCATTTGTTTCCCGCATAGTCAACTGAAAATGGCGGCTCCGTTCAAACGTTCTGGTGAAGCTAACATTAGTGAAATAGAATTTCAGTAAGTCAATTAATATTTTATTGTATTAGAGTACTTTATTTCTTGTAATCTTTATATACTTTCTTCTAATCGTGTAATAGTCAATTAAATCCCAATCGAATTTTGATTTTCTCTAGAAATCTAGATGAATGAAAACCTCTAGTGAGATTACTATTGACTATGTCGTTTATATGACGTCATTCCATTTTCGACCAATGAAGTGTAATGAAATTTTGAATTCCAACCAATCACTGTCACACTTTGCGATAATTTTTGCAGCTAGATTTATCGCTATCAATTTATCGCATGGTCGTTCTTTTGTTTTGTCGTTGTCGCCAACTGTTTCCCCGTGAATTGATGATCATGAATACATTAAGATGTAACTACACGGTTAAACTTTTCTTTCAACTTTAAAGCAATGAATGCAAGATTGATATTTAATATTAATTTATATATTTACGCAGTGAAGACGACGTTCAAAACGGCGCACCATGTAGACACCTTTTAAACTTGATTCTTTCAATATTCTTCCCAGATTGCACGCATACGCGATTCGAATATTGAAATGTGTAGATGCAGCTTTAGTTCCGTTACACACTACAGCGGGAATGCGTTTGTCGAGCTATAAAAAATGCTTTCCTGTAGCACTGAGTAAGTCGAAATAAGCCACAGCTGACATTGGTCCTGCTCCCACAGGTAACTTAACCTATAATTTTAGTCTATAAAATTTGTATTTTGTGAATGAAATTAAACAATTAATAGAAAGTCAGATGTTTAAATTTATGTAACATCATCGCATATTAAACCCAAACATCTACATCTTCATCTTCTAATTTCATGTCTATTGTAGCCTATCTGAAAAAAATTGCATTCCTGCATTCAGATTTGATAACTGCGTTTTCAACAATTCTTCATTTAATTAATGTATTAATCAGGTTACTGTAATTATATTATAAAATTGTAAATTAAACTGTGATTTCAGCAGATAATGAAAATGTATTTATATTATAATAATAAGAGAAAAGTGTAGTACATGTAATTAACATTGTTAAACCTGTATTTCGCTTTTCGCAATTGGCATTACTGAATAATAACATCGAATTTCTTTATTGCAGTAATCGATATTCATCTATTTCAACTTCACAATGTCTGAATAGGTTAAGTATTCGTAAATATACAATTATTAACATTTTGTGAGCGAATTTTAGGGATATATTATTTACATTTTTATTTTATTCACGAAATAGTCCTAATAAATGTCACTCGAGGTCTAAGATTTCCCAGATAAATATCAGACTCTCGTGACATTACTGTTGATAATCCATAAGTTTTATAGCAGATTTTGATTTTCTTTTTCATAACAAATTTAGAGATTTAAAAACGTTTTGAAGTTCCACCTACGTAATAATTCCATGTTGGAAGATGGATTGAAAAAGAGCTAAATAAACTGTACGTCAGATATTGATGGGTACAATACAAAGAAGAATGGCATCTATAAATTGTTTTACGTAATCTGCTATTGTATGCTACGGTATGATGCGTAATATTAACCTGGCTATATCTTTGGATTAAAAGTCTAGAACCGGAAACACCGCTTGCTCCCCCTTCCATGACTGGAGTTCGATGATACTGCCGTAAAATAAAAAAAAAAACACTTTACTAGGTATAGGAGGGAAGAAAAGTAGTTCATCCATTTACGTAAACTAGGAAATATCGCAATTTTGAGTTCCATAATTTTCATTAGGTTTTTATTTAATCAAAATACAGTACAGTATTAACACTTAGTGTTTTTACTCACGAACAGAGCTATCCATTCGGACGTATTAATTATGTTGTGTATATTATACTGTCTACAGCACATTAACGTACAATATAGAGAATGAAGTTAAATTGAAAAATAATCATAATACGGATATTTAAACACATTTTTGAAAATAGTGGCCGTTCATTTCGATACAGGCTTCAGTTCTTTTGTGCATATTATCGAACTATAAACTATTGTACCTAATCCCAATTACCAGGTTCGTCCTTCGTACTAGCAACTCATGTTGAAATAATTCTATACCTACTCTATAAAAGAGTACCTTACGTACTGTAAATTTAATCTTCACTTCTGCCCGATCCGAAAAGATAAAATTACTCAGAAATGCTATCTACTGTCCGTTCAAGTGGTTTTTGTCGCAGGGTCGTAGAAAGGGGGGAATCACGTGACAGTTAATTACTTAACGAGGCCCTTTTATTTAAGCTATTTTAAACAGTTGTATAATATTACGTAGACGTCCAATTCCTAACAGAAATTAATGTTTTCAGAAAAGAGCTAAGACAGCCCAGCCACTAGACTTTACAGAGGGGCGAACAGAAGCAGGTGGGGGAAACCGGGATGCGATGTAGGCAAACGGACGACAGTATCTGTGCGAAAATATGATTCAATATTGAAAGCTCTTTCGTCACTGGAAAACGCGAACATATTTCTGGAACGTGCTATACTTACTCAGTACTGCTTACGCGCTCTTGGTTCTGTGTGGAGGAAATTGGAAGTTTAGTAGTAGAGGGGTGGGAGTGAAGTACATTAAAAAACTCAGGTACAATAAAAATTGAAGTAAAAATAAAATGATGTCTATGGAGTATTATTTCGTAGTGGTCTATTCTGGCACATAGTGGCATTAGTTCTGTATGTTACAGCGTACCACTGTTGGTGTTGTGTACAATGCAACGGAAAGCATTTGGTGCGCCCCACTCTTTCAAGCACTGGACTCCAACCGCAAACACTCAAATAAGCGTGAGATAACGAGGCTCGAAGTGGACACTTCAGACAGAATATACTGATATCACAAACAACTGACATGTTCCCGCTATGCTGACATATAAATCATCCTGTCCCTGACGAGGTTCGAATGGGGTCCCACTTGTCCACAGCGTTCCATAAGTACATCCGCGCTGTCCATTTCCTTCCCCCGAAAAGCGAGGTGGTATAAATTCGGTTGCATTAGGCCAAATACCCCGCGTTGGTACGCGAAGCGGAATTTCATGTGCTCGCCTCCTGGATGTCTGGAGTGCAGTTCATTTTTGTCATTTTAATACGCCTGTCGGAAACAACAGATACTAAAAACAAAAGTAGAGGGAGGAGGGAGGGAGGGAGCATCGTGTGCATGACGTTGACAACGGGGCTTGCGGGCGCATGCGTGGTGGTAAAACATTTTTAAAGAGAAATAAAATACAACAAATATTCTAGATTCCTCGTGTTTACAGACCTATAATTCAGCCAAAATGCCTCCCTCACCCACTCCCAACCTTCCCCCTTGTATTACTCCGCCCCTTAAGCGTCTTGGACGTGTGCAGAGTTACCCCGCGAAATGGAAAATACGTGCAGAATTTGCAATGAGATTTTCGTAATACAAGAAATCCGTCCCTATGCAGTGATAGGAACCGGGACGAGCGACTGTCTTCTGTTCTTCCTTGTAATACGATCTTTAAGAGGAGAGGATGGTATTTTTTGGTGAAAAATCAGTAAATTAAAAAAAAAATCTTTAAAATACTCCGTGATATGTTTGGAATGCATAGCCTAACATTTTGTCGATATTTGTGCCCTTATCGGATGTTGAGTCACCATTTTTAAACTTCCTGCGTTATGGATTTTTAAATCACTCGCCCACTTTTATTGTTGTTTCCGGTAAATTAAATTTTCAAAAAATTTATTTTTCTTTAAAATATCCTTTGATATGTGTGGAATCCATTACATAACACTTTGTCGGTATTTGTGCTCTTATCGGATGTTGAGACGCCATTTTTAAACTTCCTGAGTTATGGATTTTTAAATCATTCGCCCACTTTTATTGTTGTTTCCGGTAAATTAAATGTTCAAAAAAATTTCTTTTTCTTTAAAATATCCTTTGATATGTGTGGAATGCATTACATAACATTTTGTCCGTATTTGTGCTCTTATGGATGTTGAGTCGTCATTTTTAAACTTCCTGCGTTATGGATTTTTAAATCGCTCGCCCACTTTTATTGTTGTTTCCGGTAAATTAAATTTTCAAAAAAATTCATTTTTTTAAATACCCTTTGATATGTGTAGAATGCATTGCGTAACATTTTGTGGGTATTTGTGCCCTTATCGGATGTTGAGACGTCATTTTTAAACTTCCTGCGCTATGGATTTTTAAATCACACGCCCACTTTTATTGTTGTTTCCGGTAAATTAAATTAAAAAAATATTTTTCTTTAAAATACCCTTTGATATGTGTGGAATGCATTGCATATCGTTTTGTGGTTATTTGTACCCTTATGGATGTTGAGTCGTCATTTTTAAACTTCCTGCGTTACGGATTTTTAAATCACTCGCCCACTTTTATTGTTGTTTCCGGTAAATTAAATTTTGAAAAAAATTTGTCTTTAAAATACCCTTCGATATGTGTGGAATGCATTGCATAACATTTTGTGGGTATTTGTGCCCTTATCGGATGTTGAGACGTCTTTTTAAACTTCCTGCGCTATGGATTTTTAAATCACACGCCCGCTTTTATCGGTTTCCAGTAACTTCATTTTTTGCTACATTGCCAGATAAAAATGGATATAATTTCTGAACTATTAAAGAGACATGCATGAAATTTAAATACACATTCTTTAGACTATTAGGAAACTTTTCTCTGTAACAGAATTTTGTTAATTGATTTCATTTACAAAATACGTCCGTTTGTTTGCAAGAAAGAAAATCATAAAATTGTTATTAAATTTTAATTGTTTATTTTACAAACGTAGGGACTATTATCAAAATTTTGTTACAGACAGTTTGTAGAACATCCTTTTGCAAATACATTGCAAAAACTGTTTGAATCTATCTTTAAAAACGGTTTAGATATATCGGTTTTAGTACAATCCTGCATTGGGTATTTTTTTTTTCAAATTTGGGCCGCCAAACAATTTTTTTTTCGAAATATTTTTATTTGGTTGAGTTGCTACAGCTATGAGCTCTCTACATACAAAAAATTAATATTTTACACCAAATAGGAAAAAAGTTAAAAAAAATACCATCCTCTCCTCTTAAGTAGCTATGTCTTGTATTCGGAAGGTGCGTGGTTCGATCCCGGGAACCGGCTATTATGGCTTGGGTTTTCGTAGTCTTACGGCTTGCTTCCTTTCCAGTGCTATGATCAATACATTTAGTAGTAACTCTCTTCATTCTTAAAAAAAAGTTTTTTACGTATGATATTTGTATCAAAATGTTCAATATTGACTGACTGGTGGTGCAATTTTGCTAGTGAAATTCACAGGAGGAAAACTCTACAATCTGTAAAATTTACGAAAATGAAAAGAACTACTTAATTTTTCGTGAACGGATATATTTTCTTTATGCAAACGTTACTAAGCTGGGCTTGTGTACAATTTCGAAGGCCGTCAGAAGTTGCGTTGTTACAGCGTATTTAAATATGAGCAAATGAAAGTAGGTCTACAATATTTACTATATAAGTTACGTAAATAAATGAATGCTTATTAATCAGAGTCCTGCATTGCAGTTAAATCGCTCGCTTGAACTCGGTCGAGTGTCGCACCCTCGAGTGAGATAAGATCGGTCGTGATACGCTCGTAATAAATAGAAGCACAGTACAAGGTCATCTCACCGACATGTCTTATCTTGTATGGAAGGCGGCAGATAAGATACACTTATGTTTTGCTCACACGGTAAAAATAAGGCTTTATTTTCTGCGTTTATGACAAACGTTTAATGGAACAGTCAATGGAACGTACCAAAACAGGGACATGAAGTTATAAATAAAATAGTATGAAAAACTTCGATATACAGTTATTATTGCTAATTAATACTTATTCAATATTTGATTTACCACATATATAATATGATAGGTCCATAAATAGTGTTCCGCCTATATACTGCGACAATGTAGAAACGTTTTACAATAGTAATATGCGTTACAAGAGCGGTATGTTGATGTTTTCATGTTCGAGGAAAAGATTGAAAAAGCGAAACGTAGTTGTGCGAAGATCGTTTATTACATACCTGAAAGAGGAATTTCTAATTAGTTGCAATGAAATCTCCATCTTGGTTTCTGTTCAATGACGGCAACTTTGGAAAACAAATATATCTATCTTCAACATTGTTGCTATAAAATGTTTTCTGTGTTTATTATATTCCAGCAGGCCTTGATATACGTCTGTCTTTTTTTCCCCAGTCTATAAATGCGAACTTAAACCAAACGGTAAGGTTATGTAATGATTTATTTTTCATTTTAATATTTTAACAATATTATTTATATAACATATTGCAGTAATAACATCGGCATCTGGAATCTTGTTGATTTTTTCACGGCTTCCTTAATGTTACTTGCATTACAAATGCAGTAACTTTTGTGGTGTTGTAGAGTTTACTTAATTTTTGCAAATATTTAAAAACAATAATTAACAGTGCAATTTAGGTGAAATTGCAGTGGTAAGTTTCAATTTATAATTATTACCATGTTAAACGTCTCTAAAAATAATATGTTAAAAGCCAAAAGCAGTAAATGAATATGGCGCTTAAGCGGTAAGAAGAGGGAAATTGTTATGTGTGTTACGTTGGGAATACTGAATGTCGTATTTCACACTTACCGCGTATTGGTTTTGTGCGGAAAGCAAGCAAATACGCACGATCTCGCACAAAATATTATTGATATAGCAGTAGATTAATAACAGAGATAACGTCATAGAAAATATAACAAAACTAATAATCATGCTGCACAACTGTTACAGACGCAAAGATTGATACACTAATTATTAGAGATGATGATGATGATGATTATTATTATTATTATTATTATTATTATTATTATTATTATTATTATTACTATTATTCCTAGAAAACTTGATACAGTTCTTGCATTATCGTGATTGTGTTCTCCGTTTATAATAATTACATTTACATCCAATAACATCTATCAGATATGGCGAAAACAAAATCACTCCTGTGAAAAAAAAAAACATTTACCTATAACATTTATATTACATTTTAAATATAAAATAGCATTCAATTATTTATACACCTCATTCATTTGTTTTCGCATATTTTCTTTTCTATCGTCGCCTGGCAACCTGGATTCTTGTTATTGTTGATTAGAGCTGAAGAGAATAAAGCTACAAAAACTATTCAACATTTCTTGTAAGAGTTGTTTTTGTGTATTAAATTATTTTATGCTCGACCATGCCGAAATGTAGTAATTATACACCTGGTAGCAGTCCTTTAATGCATGTCATTAAAGTACACCTATTCATTAAAGTTCAGGTTTTCGTTCATTCTCGGATATGCAATCGAAAGACAACGAGGGAAACGTCACGGAGGCTGGAAATCCAATACTGTCGCAGAAAGTTATGTTCTGTTACTATAATAATTAGTGTTAATTGTAAATAATATTCAAATAAATTCAATTTGTCATCTCGTTTTTCAATTCTAAATCAATATCCAGGTGTTATCAAAATTAGTTCATGTTACATTACATCAAGGTCTATGACTTTATTGTTCCTCGGAAAAAATCAATACTTTCACGTCTGCGCACATCTCACAATTTAAGAGCTATGAACAAGGTCACTTCCGATCTTCTGTCAGATACAAATAAAATGAATACTTCTGAATAATTTCAAGTTAGAAATATGGTCGAGCATAAAAAGCCGTATGAAACTTGCCTATAATGGTAATTAAGACGCTTGTATGTTTCATAAACATACTCGCGTCTTAATTACTATCATTATAGACTCGTTGCATAATGTACTATTAAAATGGTGTATGCGCTTCAAGAGAGAACAGAAATCATCGTTATTCATTAAAATTATGAAATTACACAAAATCAGCTGTTTTTCATCCTACAATCACTGGTAATAAAAAATCTAAACTGACGTGTTTTTTTGATTAAATTGAATTCAATTTAAATAATTAGATATTTAGACTTAGAAGTTTTGAAATTCCCCTACATTTCCTTACTTAATATAACACTTTGTACATCCCTGCCTGAACACTTAGTAGCAGTATATTTATATGCAGTCTTATACAGCAGAGCACGTGGCATATTCAATACCTTCAAAATCACAAGTTGCCGTGTTGATTCCGTGACACCCCTGCGATCACAAAGCAAGGTCCGAATTAGACCTCGGTTTACATACCGCCCTTCTGGCTTTTGGCTTACTGTTGGGTTCTGGCATAAGCTCTATCAACTGGAACATAATCAATGTAAAATAAATGGATGCAGTGACTTGGAACACTGTTGCACTGAGACGCCTGTGGGAAGACAATGCCTGCTGACTGGATGCAGGGAACGCTGTGTCCATTTCCAGAAGAGCTATAACCCCTCTCCTCCACCTTTTTGTGGTCAGCGGTCTTTTCACTAGAAACGAGCAGCAACAAAATGATATTGATGCGTGTATTCCATATTTCCGCCTCAACGAATCTAATTACATTTCGGAAACTTCATCCCCATTAGTAACATGTCTGAAAAATATTATTTATTACTTTGTTTTGAACGACATGTGCCACGAGCTGGAAACTAACACCACAAAATGTATGTTTATTATTATTATTATTATTATTATTATTATTATTATTATTATTATTAAAATGACTCGGTTAAGAGAGAATTTTTATATGACATTCTTATTGAATTTGATATTCCCAAGAAACTAGTTCGATTAATTAAAATGTGTTTCAGTGAAACGTACAGCAGAGTTCGTATAGGTCAGTTTCTGTCAGATGCGTTTCCAATTCACTGCGGGCTAAAGCAAGGAGATGCACTATCACCTTTACTTTTAACTTCGCTCTAGAGTATGCCATTAGGAAAGTCCAGGATAATAGAGAGGGTTTGGAATTGAACGGGTTACATCAGCTGCTTGTCTATGCGGATGATGTGAATATGTTAGCAGAAAATTCACAAACAATTAGGGAAAACAAGTTTACTTGAAGTAAGTAAAGAAATAGGTTTGGAAGTAAATCCCGAAAAGACAAAGTAACTTATATGATTATGTCTCGTGACGAGAATATTGTACGAAATGGAAATATAAAAATTGGAAATTTATCCTTTGAAGAGGTGGAAAAATTCAAATACCTGGGAGCAACAGTAACAAATATAAATGATACTCGGGAGGAAATTAAACACAGAATAAATATGGGAAATGCCTGTTATTATTCGGTTGAGAAGCTTTTATCGTCCAGTCAGCTGTCAAAAAATCTGAAAGTTAGAATTTATAAAACAGTTATATTACCGGTTGTTCTTTATGGTTGTGAAACTTGGACTCTCACTCTGAGAGAGGATAGTAGGTTGAGGGTGTTTGAGAATAAGGTGCCTAGGAAAATATTTGGGGCTAAAAGGGATGAAGTTACAGGAGAATGGAGAAAGTTACACAACACAGAACTGCACGCATTGTATTCTTCACCTGACATAATTATGAAATTAAATCCAAACGTTAGAGATGGGCAGGGCATGTAGAACGTATGTGAATCCAGAAATGCATATAGAGTGTTAATTGGGAGGACGGATGGAAAAAGACCTTTAAGGAGGCCGAGACGTGGATGGGAAGATAACATTAAAATGGATTTGAGGGAGGTGGGATATGATGATAGAGACTGGATTAAACTTGCTCAGGATAGGGACCAATGGCGGGCTTATGTGAGGGCGGCAATGAACCCTCGGGTTCCTTAAAAGCCAGTAAGTAAGTATTATTATTATTATTATTATTATTATTATTATTATTATTATTATTATTAGGCCTATTACCCAAGTCTAAGGTGCACAATTAATTGCAACGACGGGAATAGTCACTATATAGTACATAGTACGTCTGCCTTACTTACAAATGGCTTTTAAGGAACCTGGATGTTCATTGCCGTCCCCACATAAGCCCGCCATCGGTCCCTATCCTGAGCAAGATTAATCCAATCCCCACCACCATATCCCACCTCCCTCAATTCAATTTTAATATTATCCTCCCATCTACATCTCGGCCTCTCCAAAGGTCTTTTTCCTCACGTCTCCCTACTAACACTCTATATGCATTTCTGGATCACCCATACGTGCTACGTACTTTGTGGATTTTCTCTAACATAGCCTATTCAAGTCATCCGCATAGACAAACAGCTGATGTAATCCGTTCAATTCCAAACCCTCTCTGTTATCCTGGACTTTCCTAACGGCATATTCTAGAGCAGCCATGTCAATTGATGCCCACAGGAGCAAGTGAGCGCTTTAGAGCCCAGGAAAGCCTGAGCGCTTTACAGCGGAAAGGAAAGAGACAGACGAAAGAGGTGGTATATGCCGCTTGGTCGAGCTATATTCAGGGATGGCCAGCACTGATTCAATGGATAAAGGGAAGAGAACTTATTAAAACTGTATCCATGGTAATTTTTAGATTTGCCTGAGAAGTATAAGTGCATTATAAGAATGTAAGTTTTAATTTTAATGCTCATTTTTCACAAGTTTGATTTTTTTATTCAAAAGAAATAATTTTCTCAACTTTTCGTATAAAAAGTGAAATTGTCAGGTATAGGCCTATTTATTTAGTAACCTTACAGAATGTTTTCGTAAATCTAATATACCGTATATACGTATTATGAAGACAGTGTATTGAAAATTTTGAAAATATTCGCGTGGAAATTGTTTGTAAGGAAATGAATTATCAAAGCAACTACTGTTACATCATAAGCAAAAGATACGTGCCCGTGTGTTGTAAAAATGTCAGCTCTATAGCTTCAGCAGATTTCGAGAAAATAATTTAATATTCTGATGATAGGAAGTTGCTCACCAATATCACCTTAAAAGTATAATGCGATAAGAGTTTTGTTGTGTAATATTAGTTACACTTAAAACAGATACAGTACCTAGGTAACTTTGCTTTGTACTGTAATATTGTTTTGATTAGTTTATTGATTACTTTTGTAAGGCTAAAGATACCATCAATATAAATTCCAACTTATCATTTCATACTCAGTATCTTTCTTTTGAATATCACTTTCTTTATGAATGATGTGTTTTATTCACTTAGTACAGTATAGTTGTACTACTATGGAATTTAAGTGAATATTCCTTCTTAATTCTCTATTATGTTATTAAGATTTAAAACACAAGTGCAATATTAAGAAATCAGTATTACTACTTTTGTTTTACAGACAATATAGATAATATTAAACAGAAAGAAGCCATATCAAAATAACGACATAAAATTTCACGTTCCGTTTGAAGTTTGTGCACCACTGTTTTCTTAATCCAACAGGCTGCTTATTCATATACACAACCCTTCCTCTTTCCATACTTAGCGCTTGCTGCCCGCGCACGACGTCAAGGTCAGAAAAATGCGCTTGCTTTGACATCACTGTTCTAGAGCAAAGTTAAAAAGGGCCTACGTCTTTCTAAAAATTAAATTTGTTACACGTATTTGAAGCTAACGAATTTTCTGACTTTATTGTTAATTAGTTACAGCGTCCCTAATTGATTTACATGCACTACAAGTTGAAATGTCTTATAAATAGTAACATAGGGTGTCATGCAGAAAACAATATTGCGAATTACCAGCGACAAATAAAAATGACAACATAAAATCGATAATATTGCAGCGATAAACGTTGTGCTTGGTTGAAATTTAACGATTTCCTACACTTTCTTGCTGGATTGGCACCATACATGAGCAAAGCAGGCAATAAAATTAATTGTCCTTACACTGATGCAAAAAGATCGTTTCCTTTCGCACGGAAAGTCTTGCATTGTGCCTCTCACTGTTGCCATGGTGATGCCGCCCGCATAGACGTTCAGTTTTTTTGGATCTGCTTTACCGCTTTTGCAGCTTCCTCTTGTGCACTGTTATGCTCTCTGACGACGATTCGCTGCTGTAACATCTACAGACTTCTGATAAGCTTCTGATAGCTTTTTTAAAGTATCAACAAGAATTATCTTGGACATTATCGGGAATCTTAAGTTGTAATCGCATTTCTCGTCTGTCCTAAAAGTTTTCTACCTGGCACTGAAATGCTCGTATTTTAATACCTACAACACCATATCACACTCTCCATTCCTAAACACAGAACATCCTTCTACTCTTCATCTTTCACCGTCTCTGCAGCTCATCTCTGGAACTCTCTACCACAACATGTCAGAGACTGTCGGACATTGTCTAGTTTCAAAAATAAATTAAAATTGCACTTTTTAAATTAGATTCCTTTCAGTTATAAGCCCTTTTCTCTGCCATAGTTTTGTAAAAATATAGGCTATATATTTCTTTTTCCTTCCTTTCCCCTTTTTCCCCTTTATCAGCCGATGAATTTATTGTCATAGCCTTTTTATCGTTAATTTTATTTAATTTTCGTATTTCTTTTCTTTTTTATTATTATTTAATTACATTCCATTTTGATATATTCTTCCTTAAGTTTTTCCATATTAACCATTTGTACTAAATGAGTTGCTTTCACTATATCCCAATGTATTTTACTTTCTTTTTACTGTTATGGTATTATTTTCATGTTGTTTAGTGTCGATTTTATTATGCTATTGTTATTATTATTTTTTTGTAATATGTTAGCATTCTGCCCTTTAACTTTTTGTTAAATTTTAACTGCTTGTATACTTTGTGACCTGGTAGAGTATAAGAGAAGGCCGTATGGCCTTAACTCTGCCAGTATAAATAAAGAATTATTATTATTATTATTATTATTATTATTATTATTATTATTACTGTATTATCATTATTATTATTATTATTATCTATTAATTCATTTAATCGTCACTGAGTCACATTTGAAATGCGTTTCTAGAATAACGCAAAACCTTCCTGCACACGTTTGAGATCGAGTCTGCACCCCTTTGTAACAGGAGATGTAAAACAATGTTTTTCACATTCACCTGGCGTCGAACACGCTTCTGTAGAATATACGTCGAAATAATGCGTGTTAAACTAAATTGTAATTACATTTATAAAGTTACATGAAAATACAAATATACCCTGGTTCTATTCTACCATAAAGTTTACAACTATCCTCTACTCAGTTAGCATTTTTAATGTACTTTCCACTTTGTGTGAAAAGTGAAAGAAAAGGTGAGTTCATTTTTTTATACAAAAAATTGAAGACTTTCATTTAGCTACCTATTTACATCTTTCATACTTGCTTCGTTTCGAAACACATAAAAGAACATTCTATTCACATTTAATAGGAAGAATCCATATTATTTATCTAATATTTACAACACATTAATATATTTTTTATGTGTCGTTGTTAGCAGAAGAGGAGATGATACTAACGGTTATGCTACTGGGAGGAGTATTGTATGAAGATAAATGCCAAAAAGACGAATACCATGGTCATAGGAAGAAAAGTAAAGAAGGTAAACTTGCGAATTCTAAATGAGGCAGTAGAGCAAGTGGACAGCTTCAAATACTTGGGGTGTACTATAAGCAGTAACATGAGCTGCTGCCAGGAAGTCAAAGGGGATAGCAATGGCCAAGGAAGCTTTTAATAGAAAAAAGGAGCATCTTCTGCGGACCTCTGGAAAAATAAATAAGGAAAAGACTAGTGAAGTGCTTTGTGTGGAGTATGGCATTGCATGGGGCAGAAACATGGATATTACGACGAAGTGAAGAGAAGCAAATAGAAGCATTTGAAATGTGGATATGGAGAAGAATGGAACATGTGAAATGGACAGACAGAATAAGAAATGAAGCTGTGATGGAAAGAGTGGGTGAAGAAAGAATGATGCTGAAACTGATCAGGAAGAGGAAAAGGAATTGGTTGGGTCACTGGCTGAGGAGAAACTGCCTACTGAAGGATGCACTGGAAGGAATGGTGAACGGGAGAAGAGTTCGGGGCAGAAGAAGATATCAGATGATAGACAACATTAAGATATGTGGATCATATGAAGAGACAAAGAGGAAGGCAAAAATAGGAAAGATTGGAGAATGCTGGGTTTGCAGCGAAAGACCTGCCCTTGGGCAGAACACTATATGAATGAATGGACACTTTTTTGCAGTTTTTCAATCCAGTTTCAGAAAAATATTCAAACAAACCATGTAGATTGAGTTCAAATAACTCAGATATACGAGTTATCTTGTGTATCTGTACTCTGGGTCTCCGATCATGCGCAGTGTCTTGTAGCTAGGACTGAATTTTCCAACGGTCCAATCCTTCTTTGGATAACTATGTATGCAAACACACACATACATACATATTCAATCAAAACTCCAGTTACATTGACTCCCCCACTATTCATAACGCCAAACTGTTCCCTGAACGAAGCATTTTCATTAGAAAGAGTATTGGTAGAAAAATGGTCGTTGTGTGCCCATTTCTCTCCCTGTTGAACTGCATCAATTGTCCAATGAGATAACAGAATACAGACACCACCATATCACAGTCTAGTATATACAGTCACGAAGCTTAATACTTACTAAATATGCAAACATAGACAGTTGAAATACGCATCCATAGATAGTTGCTCACCACCAGGATCGCTACTATCGCCTCATCACACTCTTTCTCTAGCAGACCATAAAATGTATTGTACTTTCGATATCGTGTTCTTTGGAAAAAATTAACACCTTCCCTCCATTATTGAAATATGAAATACATAAGGTTTATATATTATTTTCATAAAATATATATTATATTTTATAAACTCATCTTCCTGGATCTTTCGGAAGAAACATAACTCTAACCTATTTTTCTTACAATTTATAGTACTACAAACGTCTCCTTGTCCCATATTATTATTATTCAAATTATTGTATTTTAGCCATTTACAGTTATTACAACCGATAACGAACATTTCACAGTTTACATAGCTTTTCACAAAAATGCGAAATACGGCACAGTCAATGCTTTTTCGACCTGCCGTAATGTTTGTTCGGGTTTTATATTTCAGTGTATGGAGCTCAGTGAAATGTTATATTATAACTTTATTGCGTATCATTGCTAAGTTTTATTTAGTGTAATGTGTCCATAAGTTCCCTTTACTTCTTGTTGCATAATATGTTGCAGAAATAATTACAAAACTGTGTTATTTTAATGTGAAGAGAATTTTACATGTTAACATAATCTTTTCGCATCAACATTTTAAGTTTAGAATGGAAATTTTGAGGTTTAATAAAAAGAATTTATATTGTGATTTAATATAGCACATCTACCTTCCTTAATAAAGACAGAAAATTTATCATACCACTCCTATGAAATTAGTGTACGTACGATTGTGTTACTTCGTCTCTTAGGTAGTAGATAAATACAATAATTCAGTACTCAATTGTAGTATTAAAAGAGAAATAGAATGTGACGGGTGTCATACATGATATTATGTTTAATTATAATGTAGAATTGCGAATATAGGAATAAAAGTTAAATATAGTACTTAAACATAACCTATAATTTCCACATGACATAACATACATATGTAGTGGCAGGGCATTGGAGACCACTAAAATTAGACAGAAATGGGCAACTGGTACAGTAAACATAACCTATAATTTCAACATATCTAAATATTCATGCGGTGCAACTGAAAATTATTGAATCGTGTATAAATGATTTTCGCAATATTTAATCGAAATAAAGGCAGGTATTACACATACGAACAACTAATTTTCACACCATAAATAATATTACATCTTAACTCGCAAGGAATTATGTCTGAAGTGTCTCCTAATCATTGTTTTAAATTTTATTAATGCAATTACACTACATTTTAGAGAAATATATGTTACTGTTTATGCATTCCAATTAATTTATATGGTTGATACACCGCCCTTCATGATCGGGTTAAGCGAGTCACATGGTCTGCCTTACGGCCTGAATTAGATCACGATGGCAGTGACACAGTCTATTGTTTCTAGTACTCACAGCGCTCCAAGCGGCTAGCAACTATCGCGAGATTTGCAAAAAATCACCCCAAGCTTCGTGACCGTATCTTGCCGCCAGAGTGGCAGTAACAAGTTTACTTGCGTCCTTCTTGCCCGCGTTCCCGTCCTCTGGTCCTGTTCATTCATCCGTCCTGTATGTCTTGTTTCTACTCCAGTAGGGAAGCCGTTCCCTACATCTCCAACAGTTGGCAATACTTTCCGCTTCATAATTCCGAAAATCAGGGAGCAGTTAAGACAATGCATGCAATATATTCATAATTCGTTTCCACTTATGTGAGCTCACATTACGCCTCAATTACTGAGCCAACCTTGCAGAGTAAAATTGATCTGGCTTCGGGGAGGGAGAAAGAGGGAAATTTAACTAACCGTTAGAAGTGAATAATCAATATTAATTAGCGGATAACTCTCCCATTTACTAATTAACATAGGTTAGTGGCATTGTTAATAGATGCTCCTGGCTGTATATTGATGGGAGAAGTACTGAAAAAAAAAATGACGGGCGTTCGTGGTGGGATATGAACAGCTGCGTCACAATCGTTTGTCACATGTCAGACCTGTGGCGTTGCTAGCGGAGACATTCATGTGTGTGCAATACGTAAAGAGAAATATAACATTACGGTAGGTTTATACCTCCATGTTGACTCAGGCTGTATCCCTTTCTTTCCGTTAACAATGAGGGATATGCAAAATGTATTTCTATAATGTAAGTAAGGTGGGTGCTCCTGTTATGGCCATGTTCCTGATATGGCCACCCCCTATTGTGAGTTAGTTAACCAAAAAATCCGCTAAATTGCAGCAGTTTTAAGTGAAAGGGCATCCTGGTATGTCACTTGATCGTTTTCCATCCGGTCAGGTTGAGCAATATGGCGTCAGTTGCCTGTTTTGAGGTTTTCATGTGACCTCTTCTTATTTTTGTCTAGTAAGTCTCCTTTGTTTTATGCTTGTTTTTCAAAGACTTGTTTCATGAAAACCATCGTACTCTATTCAGTTTTTAATGTTCTGTTGATTGGTGTTGTCGTTGATGGCGTATCTTTTACGAGTTGTTCATAATCAAACGATTTTCGTGAAAGCTTCCTGCTCCTGATATGGCCATATCAAATGCACCATGGCCATATCAAGTTCATTTCACTTTTATTTTTTCACCAGACAAATTTACATGCCTTATAGCTGGAATTACGCAAAAATTTTGTATTTTATCAACAACAACTTAATTTTTTATGGAAAAACCTGTTTTGACTACACTTTTGAATTATAAAAAAGATTAAGTTCATTTTTATTCATTTTACACCAAAATTATTTAATTTTAACACAACTGCACTATCAAACTGAAAAAATCACGATTTGTAGAACATGGAACAAGGGTGGCCATATCATGTGCACATGTTCCTGATATGGCCACTAGGTAGACTTTTGGAATTTGGGACTTTTTGGACAATTAAAGCTACTTTCATGGGGAAAGGAAATTGTTTTAAGAAAGTCCATTAGACTGAGAACGAGTAAGAAAAAAGTGGTTTACAATTTTTTTCAAAATGGCGGCTAGAAAAATTCTCAAACCTTAGAATGGCCATATCAGGGACACCTACCTTAGGTTCTATGATTCTTAATCACGAGGAAAGGTAGCTATCTAATTTGATCAACATATCTCTTTATTGCAGAAAATGACATATTTTAATTCTAACGTGACAACATTTTCTGTTAATACTTTGACGTCGTTGTTTACAGTAGGCTTTGCATCGCTGAAATTATGATGTGTTGAAAACAAACTACAGTCAGCCGTATTAAAACATAAAACGGAAATAAACGAATGTCACGCAGTGGCGTACTACGCAGAATTTTGTCAGGGTGGGTAATTATTAAATCTGTTTACAGTTCACAGTATCGGCATTTTAAATTTTGTGTATTATTACCACTATTATTATTATTATTATTATTATTATTATTATTATTATTATTATTATTACTATCATTACTTATTTACTTATTTATGGCTTTTAAGTAACCGAGGTTCATTGCCGCCCTCACATAAGCCCGCCATCGGTCCCTATCCTGAGCAAGATTAATCCAGTCTCTATCATCATATCCCACCTCCCTCAAATCCATTTTCATATTATCCTCCCACCTAAGTCTCGTCCTCCCCAAAGGTCCTTTTCCCTCAGGCCTCTCAACTAACACTCTATATGCATTTCTGGATTCGAACATATGTTCTACATGCCCTGCCCATCTCAAACGTCTGGATTTTAAGTTCCTAATTATGTCAGGTGAAGAATACAATGCGTGCAGTTCTGCGTTGTGTAACTTTCTCCATTCTCCTGTAACTTCATCGCAAATATTTTCCTAAGAACCTTATTCTGAAACACCCTTAATCTCTGTTCCTCTCTCAAAGGGAGAGTCCAAGTTTCACAACCATAAAGAACAACCGGTAATATAACTGTTTTATAAATTCTAACTTTAAAATTTTTTGACAGCAGACTGGATGATAAAAGCTTCTCAACCGAATAATAACAGGCATTTCCCATATTTATTCTACGTTTAATTTCCTCCCGAGTTAATCTATATTTGTTACTGTTGCTCCAAGATATTTGGTCTCACCTAGGCAGGTGTCTTTCTGTAGTACTGACAAAAATAATTGTTTATTTATTTATTTATTTATTTTATTTTGTTTATTTTATTTTATTAATTTTATTTTATTTATTTATTTTTATTTATTCAATTTATTTTATTTATTTTATGTTGTTTATTTTATTAATTTAATTTATTTAATTTATTTTATTTATTTATACATTTATTTATTTTATTTTATTTATTTTATTTATTTTTATTTAATTAATTTATTTTTTAAATTTATTTTATTCATTTAATTTTTTAATTCATTTTATTTATTTATTTTATTATATTTATTTTATTTTTTTATTTTATTTTATTAATTTTATTTAATTTATTTAATTTATTTTATTTATTTATACATTTCTTTATTTTATTTTATTCATTTTATTTATTTTTATTTAATTTATTTATTTTTTAAATTTATTTTATGCATTTAATTTTTTAATTCATTTTATTTATTTATTTTATTATATTTATTTTATTTTGTTTATTTTATTTTATTAATTTTATTTTATTTATTTATTTTTAATTATTGAATTTATTTAATTTATTTTATGTTGTTTATTTTATTAATTTAATTTATTTAATTAATTTAATTTATTTTATTTATTTATACATTTATTTATACATTTATTTATTTTATTTTATTTATTTTTATTTATTTTTATTTAATTTATTTATTTCTTTAAATTTATTTTATTCATTTAATTTTTTAATTCATTTTATTTATTTATTTTATTATATTTATTTTTTTTTGTTTATTTTATTTTATTAATTTTATTTTATTTATTTATTTTTAATTATTCAATTTATTTTATTTATTTTATGTTGTTTATTTTATTAATTTAATTTATTTAATTCATTTAATTTATTTTATTTATTTATACATTTACTTATTTTATTTTATTTATTTTATTTATTTTTATTTAATTTATTTATTTTTTTAAATTTATTTTATTCATTTAATTTTTTAATTCATTTTATTTATTTTATTATATTTATTTTATTTTGTTTATTTTATTTTATTAATTTTATTTTATTTATTTATTTTTAATTATTCAATTTATTTTATTTATTTTGTGTTGTTTATTTTATTAATTTAATTTATTTAATTTATTTTATTTATTTATACATTTATTTATTTTATTTTATTTATTTTTATTTAATTTATTTATTTCTTTAAATTTATTTTATTCATTTAATTTTTTAATTCATTTTATTTATTTATTTTATTATATTTATTTTATTTTATTTATTTTATATTGTTTTATTTTATTGTATTTTATTTTATTTATTTATTTTTATTTATTCAATTTATTTTATTTATTTTATGTTGTTTATTTTATTAATTTAATTTATTTAATTTGTTTATACATTTATTTATTTTATTTTATTTATTTTATTTATTTTTATTTAATTTGTTAATTTTTTTAAATTTATTTTATTCATTTAATTTTTTAATTCACTTTATTTATTTATTTTATTATATTTATTTTATTTTATTTATTTTATATTGTTTTATTTTATTGTATTTTATTTTATTTTATTTTATTTACTAAGAGATAACCACACTTTGAGAGTCCCGTCTTGCCTCGAAACAATCACGCTGAAAGCTAACAACCATCAAAACGCTAAGTGGGATTCTAACACACGGTGTGACTGTATTTCCTTACATTAATGCTCTGCGCAGATCTGGCAAAGTTACTTGGCTACGACTGTACATTGCAATATGTGAACTTTAGCGACATCAAACTTTTGGCACGCTAATAAGTTACCATAGCAACTGGAAATTAGTGATTCTTTCAGGCCATTGACGTCACTGAACAAAAACTGCACATTTTAAATTATCACAGAGTATACAATTGCTGGACGATACCGACGTTTCAATGGAAGTATATTATTCTTTGATCTGGTTACCGCTAGAATTTTATTGGTTAATTGGTTTACGCTTCTATTAGCGATACAAAAGAATGCCGGATTCATTAATTTGAATAATTCACGTTAACGAGATTAAAAAGTAATCCCATGTCAGCTGTTATTGGACGCCATTTTTCCGCTTCAGTACATAATTGCTGTATTGTTCCCTGATTTTTTTGTTCTCCTCCCCCCAGACCCAATTTTTTGCGTCAGAAGTGATCGCCAGACATACAGAGGGTAGTTGTACGTGTGGTGCAATACATCAGGAGGGAGGGCAGTTAGTCGTGTGTCGTGTGAGGAGGTTGAAGGAGGAATGCTCTTGAAAACAATGCAGTGTAAATCATTTTCATATCCTCCGAATCAGGCAGCACTAATATCCTGTTAGGATCAGCTATTTCGACGACACTGTTTTGATAGAAGGCACAGATGAATTCATCTGCAGGAGATCCATTTTACGTTCCAGGTTGAAATGTCCACTGCCATAAGTACATATTACTAAACGCTCAATAGCAAAGTACCTACAGCAGAGGTAAAAATATCTGTGTAAAAAGGTCACAGTAGCATGTGCACACGTACACAATGTCTGTGTTTTGGTAATGGTAATGTAACATTTAGTGCTTATCTTGCCTAACTAGTGAGTTTTCAATTTCAAGCAACAAGCAATTGGCTGACGCTTTTGTCTTCCAGAGAAAAAATAAATCACTAGATATTATACATGTGTATAAATAAATAGAGAATATAAAATAAATAGATAAGTACTTCAGTAAATAGATAGAGAGATAAATAATAATAATAATAATAATAATAATAATAGTAATAGTAATAGTATTGATAGTCATACCTAAATTAAATTAAATTATTAAACTCGATCACAATTATAATTTCAATTTGACTGCGCCCGTAAGAAATCGTTTAGCCTTTTCTTGAAAGTGGTTATTGTCTGGCAACCCCTAATCTTCTGAGGTAGAGAATTCCATTCACGGGGGACTGAGACAGTAAAAGAGGATGAATAGTGGGATGTTCTGTGGGCAAGAATTGCTAGGATTTTGCTCTCCTATGACCTGGTGTTTAGATTGTGATTGGAGGATAAATAGTTAAACCGGGAACGAAGATAAATAGATGAATGGAAAAGAAATAGAGGGATAAACACATAGATAGAGAGATAAATAAAGAGTTAATGTGATAAGTAGGTAAATAGAGAGATAAATAGGTAAAGAGATAAAGCGATAAATAGATAGATAAATAGGCAATGAGATAGTGATAAATAGGTAAATAGAGAGATAAATAGGTAAAAATAAAGTGATAAACAGGTAAATATAGAGATAAATAGGTAAAGAGATAAACCGATAAATAGATAAATAGAGAGATAAATAGGTAAAAAGATAAAGTAACAAATAGATAAATAGGTAAAGAGATAAAGTGATAAATAGATAGATAAATAGGCAATCAGGTAGTGATAAATAGGTAAATAGAGAGATAAATAGGTAAAGAAATAAAGTGATAAATAGGTAAATAGAGAGATAAATAGGTAAAGAAATAAACTGATAAATAGATAAATAGAGAG
Source organism: Periplaneta americana (assembly GCA_025594305.2). Lineage (NCBI taxonomy): Eukaryota > Metazoa > Arthropoda > Insecta > Blattodea > Blattidae > Periplaneta > Periplaneta americana. The sequence goes on from JAJSOF020000013.1 coordinate 157,715,551, forward strand.
ATAAATAGGTAAAGAGATAAAGTGATAAATACTGTAGATAAATAGAGAGATAAATAGGTAAAGAGATAATGTGATAAATAGCTAAATAGAGAGATAAATAGGTAAAGAGATAAAGTGATAAATAGCTAAATAGAGAGATAAATAGGTAAAGAGATAAACTGATAAATAGATAAATAGAGAGATAAATAGGTAAAGAGATAACCTGATAAATAGAGAGATAAATAGGTAAAGAGATAAAGTGATAAATAGATAAATACAGAGATAAATGGGTAAAGAAATAAAGCGATAAATAGATAGATAAATTGATAAAGAGATAAAATGATAAATAGATAGAGAGATAAATAGGTAAAGAGGCAAAGTGATAAAAATCTATAATATAATTTAATAAATCCTGATACACAACGTACAACAAAAATCTACTTTTTTGTTGTTTTAAGAATTTTTTTTTTTATTGGTTCATAATTTTATTTTGTAATGAATTTTCTTCTTACTTGTTGGTAATTCGATTTTTAATTAATATAAGATATTATAGGTAAATAGAGAGATAAATAGGTAAAGAGATAAAGTATTAAATAGAGAGATAATTAGATAGAGAGATAAATATATTCATAAATAATTACATAAATTAGAATTGTAATTAGAAGTACAAAAATAAATAAAAATAAGTACATAAAAACTCAAGTTTGAATAAATTATCCAAAACTGTTTTACTTTAATTTTAATGCCAATTATAAAAAGATTGAAAACCCCGATCTCACTTGTGATGCATTGAAGTCAGAATCTACAGACGATACGTCATACAAAAGAATATACAATGCGTTCGTTTTGAAATAATGTGAATGAATCCACCGCTGTGTAATAAAGGTTAGGATGCCTGACCGTGAAACGAGCGGGCCTGAGTTCAAATCTCGTTGGGACAAGTTGCGAGGTTGAGATTTTTTTCAGGGTTTTCCCTCAACCTATTAAGAGCAAATACTGGGTAACTTTCGGCGTTGAACCCCGGACTCATTTCACTGGCATTATCACCTTCATCTCATTCAGACGCTAGATAACCAAAGCAGTTGAAAAAGCGTCGTAAAATAAGTAAGTAAAAAAAAAAAAGGAAAAAATGTGACTGACATTTCCGATTAAACATTGAACATGTTTTACGATGTTGATGAACAAGCACTCATATCCCGGAAGATATTAATTTTAGGACCATGTTTATTATACTATCATTTGTTTAGATGAGTGCTAACATTTCTCAAAATATTGAATATTTTTAATCCCCTGTTTATAGTGGTGTAAGAAAGTATTTTCCACTCTTCACTCATTAAAAAGATTGTACCACTCCCCAGCTAAATTAAAGCAGACGCTTGTACAGACTCTTATTATGCCTCATTTCGATTATTGTGACGCTTTATTCAGTGATCTCGGAGTGGATTTATCCCAGAAACTGGAACGTGTTCATAATGCGTGTGTTCGTTTCATTTGTAATGTCCGCTACTACGACCACATTTCGCCTTCTTTCGATAAATTAGTCCACACCTGTGGAGTAACGGTCAGCGCGTCTGGCTGCGAAACCAGGTGTCCCGGGTTCGAATCCCGGTCGGGGCAAGTTACCTGGTTGAGGTTTTTCCAGGGTTTTCCCTCAACCCAACACGAGCAAATGCTGGGTAACTTTCGGTGTTGGACCCCGGACTCATTTCACCGGCATTATCACCTTCATATCATTCAGACGCTAAATAACCTAGATGTTGATACAGCGTCGTAAAATAACCCAATAAAATAAAAAATCGATAAATTATTGTGGCCCAGGTTAAATGAGAGGAGAAAGTTACATTCCCTTTCTCTCTTATACCGAATTTTGCACACCTCTACTCCCTCTTACTTATCTGTCCGATTCCACAGTCTTTCTCGGTATCATAACTTAAATACTCGGTCACAATATGATAACACGCTAGAAATACCACTGCACACATCATCTCTTTATTCTTCATCTTTCACTGTTGCTATTTCTCGTCACTGGAATTCTCTGCCGCCTGAAGTCAAGGGCTGCCGAACTTTAATTTCCTTTAAATGTAAATTAGAAAAATATCTTATGATGAGTTGCCAGACCTAACGCGTTGCAAATATTTAATGGAATGTGTTCCACTGTATTTATTTTTATTTTTATTTATTCATTTATTTTTTAATTTTTTTGTTTCTCATTTTTATTATGTAAATCATGTTTATTTATCACTTAACGCCAATATGTATCCCACTGTGTTTTTTATGATTAATCTATTTTTTGTGTACATTTTATTCACTTGTCGGTTTCTGGTTTAATTATGTAAATCCTACTTAATTGTAATCTAATACTAATATGTATACTAATGTGTTTATTTTTATTTTTACTGTGTACATTTTTTTATTGAATTATCGGCTTCTGTTTTTATGTGATTCGTATTTGATTCTAACAACATTAATATGTATTTCACTATGTTTATTTTTATATTATGAGGTAAATTTTATGTAACTACCTCTTTTGATCTCATTATGTACCTAAATTGTATCAGTATGTAATTACTTAATTCCGATCCAGTTTTATGTTCAACTCTGTAAGCAAGTTTTAATCCTGGTTGAGTGTAAGAGAAGGCCTTACGGCCTTAACTCTGCCAGGTTAAATAAAGCCATAATTATTATTATTATTATTATTAGTATTATTATTATCATTATTATTATTATCATTATCATCATCATTATTATTATTATTATCATTATTATTGTTATCATGATCATCATTATTATTATTATTATTATTATTATTATTATTATTATTATTATTATTATTATTATTATTATTAGCCGTAGCCGTACGCTCCGCTGCACCTGTTAGAAATAAATATAAAGTAATAATTAAAATAGGACGTTTGATCCAGGGAACAACTTTTACAACAGCGCAACATAATCTGCTTCGCTCATTACCCAATTTTTTTGCATTGCATTTATTACATATATATTTTATGTATTTTAACACGATTCAATTGAGCATAGTTAAAATTTGAATTATAAAATAATGGATTGCTAAGCTAACGTACTATTACTGCATACTACATCAATACACTCTCGTTGTTCGTTAATTCTCTGAGATTAAAATGAGTGTACATAAATATTATTTTAAGAAATACAGAAAATGAATGTACAAAATAGCCTATCAAATTTTCTGTGCATAAGAAGCTATTTTAATCTTACCTGTCCTCGATTTACTCAGACGTTACTGTGATAACATTATAGCATTATGTCCATCTAGAGAAACTACACTTTCCAATGGTGAATTAATAATTAATTATACAAATCGGTTAATTTAGCTTCCGATATTACTTCATACAAACACAGAAACATTCTTTGTAGGCTATGGTTAATAGCTTTCGATTGTTGATGTCTAAGCCCCCTGTTTCGATTGTTGTTGTTCAAGGCCCCTTATAGACGAAGTCATTTGTTCTTAATTCATTGCACCGTCTTAGAGGGCGTTATTTTAATTTTAAAACTCATTTATCTCATTAAATATCAGTCCTATCAAACTTTTGTAAAGAATAAAACTTATCGGATATCATTTTTAAAGAAGCTTCTGTTATGTAACATTTTTCACAAAAATCAATAATAAGCGAGATATTTCTATTTATTTAATTCAGTCCTCCTTATAACCCCCCTTTTAAATAAAGTATTTTGAATGCCATATAGCCTAAAATCTAAGTTACAACGAACTTAATTTATATTCCAATTTTCATGTAAATCGGTTCAGCCATTATCGCGTGAAAAGGTAACAAACATACAGACAGACATACAAACAAAAATTTCAAAAATGCGATTTTCGGTTTCAGGGTGGTTAGGACCAATTATTTTTGGAAAATCGAAAATTAGCAGAAAAATTTCGGCTACAGATTTATTATTAGTATAGATTATTATTATTAATATACCTGGGTATATAGGCCTATATTTAGAGTTTCACATCTTAATATTAATTTTATTTCATTAAGCGCTCACTTACCTCCCTCAATGCATAGGTTTGATGTATTTTCTTTAGAGGGAACGTAGCACATTAAAAACATGTGATTTTGTAAGAAATAAAAGCAGAGAGGTGGTCGTGTAACGGGGCCTAGCTACATTGCAGGCAGAGTAAAAAAAAAAAGAACGTCAAAGTGCAAAGCTTGAAAACCGAAGCCATGTGATGAGGGGAAAAAGTGGAGCGTATTAATTTTAATCAAAATCCATTGTTTTGGGGGAATGTATTACTGGCTGTACAGGCTTTTCAAAAGCACGAACAGCCTATAATGGTAGGATGGGGAAAAAACAGAGAATGTCCGTCACTATGGTAATAGCTTTTGACTTTTATTACAAGTGACGATCGACGCCCTTTGTTTTATGTGATTAATAAGGACGATACTATACTATATTATTATTATTATTATTATTATTATTATTATTATTATTATTACTATTATTTGTTTTACAATTCAATCCTTTTATCACGTTAAATAATACTGTATTCATGTTTACATTATTCCAGTTTATTTCCTTAAATTATTATTCAAAAGGCGTATGTAAATGAAATAATTAATAACCGTTCAACGTATAAATATGAATTTTGATTGACGTCATTGCTCCCGAGTTAGGGATGAGTGTAACTCCAATCATCTACTCCGCATGACTTGCGAGAGGAGAATGTAAACAAAAACGTATCATCAAATACGTTTCGATCAAATTATTGTACATACATAACACTTAACACATTACTTAACATTACTTACTCACTCACTTACTTACTTACTTACTGGCTTTTAGAAAACCCGCAGTTTCATTGCCGCCCTCACATAAGCCCGCAATCGGTCTCTATCTTGTGCAAGATTAATCCAGTCTCTATCATCATATCCTACCCTTCTATAATCCATTTTAATATTATCCTCCCATCTACGTCTTGGCCTCCTCAAAGGTCTTTTTCCCTCCCGCCTCCCAACTAACACTCTATACGCATTTCTGGATTCGCCCATACGTGCTACATGCCCTGCCCATCTCAAACGTCTGGATTTAATGTTCCTAAATATGCCAGGTGAAGAATACAATGCGTGTAGTTCTGCGTTGTGTAACTTTCTCCATTCTCCTGTAACTTCATCCCTCTTAGCCCCAAATATTTTCCTAAGAATCTTATTCTCAATCACCCTCAATCTCTGTTCCTCTCTCAAAGTGAGAGTCCAAGTTTCACAACCATAAAGAACAACCGGTAATATAACTGTTTTATAAATACTAACTTTCAGATTTTTTGACAGCAGACTGGAATTTAAAAGCTTCTCAACCGAATAATAACAGGCATTTCCTATATTTATTCTGTGTTTAATTTCCTCCCGAGTATCATTTATATTTGTTACTGTTGCTCCAAGATATTTGAACTTTTCCACCTCTTCAAAGGATAAATTTCCTATTTTTATATTTTCATTTCGTACAACATTCTCGTCACAAGACATAATCATATAGTTTGTCTTTTCGGGATTTACTTCCAAACCTATCTCTTTACTTGCTTCCAGTAAAATTCCCATTTTTCCCTAATCGTTTTTGGATTTTCTCCTAACATATTCACGTCATCCGCATAGACAAGCAGCTGATGTAACCCGTTCAATTCCAAACCCTCTCTGTTATCCTGAACTTTCCTAATGGCATACTCTAGAGCGAAGTTAAAAAGTAAAGGTGATAGTGCATCTCCTTGCTTGAGCCCGCAGTGAATTGGAAACGCATCTGACAGAAACTGACCTATAGGAACTCTGCTGTATGTTTCACTGAGACACATTTTAATTAATCGAACTAGTTTCTTGGGAATATCAAATTCAATAAGAATATCATATAAAACTTCTCTGTTAACCGAGGCATGCCTTTTTGAAATCTATGAATAACTGATGCACTGTACCCTGATACTCCCATTTTTTTTCTCCATTATCTGTCGAATACAAAATATCTGGTCAATAGTTGATCTATTACGTCTAAACCACATTGATGATCCCCAATAATTTCATCTACATATGAAGTTAATCTTCTCAAAAGAATATTCGACAAAATTTTGTACGACGTCAACAAAAGTGATATTCCTCGAAAGTTACTACAGTTAGTCTTGTCCCCCTTCTTAAAGATAGGTACGATTATGGACTCCTTCCATTGTTCTGGTACAATTTCCTTTTCCCAAATAGCAAGTACAAGCTTATACATTTCGTTAGATAATGCACTTCCACTCTCTTGTATTAATTCTGCTGGAATTTGATCGATACCTGGAGACTTATACTTTTTCAGATTTTCTATCGCAATTTCGACTTCTGAAAGCGTGGGTTCGTGTATAAATGGCTCAGCAGTTTGTATTTCAATTTCGTCCCGATCATTTCTATTTGTCCTGTGTATATTTAGTAGTTGTTCAAAATAGTTTTTCTATCTGTTCAGGATTGAATAACTTCATCCCTCTTAGCCCCAAATATTTTCCTAAGAACCTTATTCTCAATCACCCTCAATCTCTGTTTCTCTCTCAAAGTGAGATTCCAAGTTTCACAGCCATAAAGAATAACCGGTAATATAACTGTTTTATAAATTGTTACTTTCAGATTTTTTGACAACAGACTAGATGACAAAATCTTCTCAACCGAATAATAACAGGCATTTCCCATATTTATTCTGTGTTTAATTTCCTCCCGAGTGTCATCTATATTTGGTAGTGTTTCTCCAAGATATTTGAGTTTTTCCAGCTTTCGAAGGATAAATCTCCAAATTTTTATAGTTGCATTTCGTACAATATTCTGGTTACGAGAATAATAATAATAATAATAATAATAATAATAATAATAATAATAATAATAATAATAATAATAATTTAATGTGTGTAAAATCCATGATTATTTGTTGGGGTGGCGTCGAACTCAGTAATTTTGGGAGCAATGCACACTGTTGCTACTTACAGGGTATTCATTCCAGCTACACAGAATGGCGGTTTATGAAAGTGTTGAACGGTTTTTGTATTGAAGCTTGCAGTCTATTCATCAAAGTGGCAGATATTAGTTCGCAAGACCACTGAAAGCTCTTTGAGCCCCATCTGCGTGGTGATGAGAACGGTACAAAAAGATTACATGAATAATTTCTATAAAACCCCCTCAGTTGAGTGGCGTTTTGGTTATTGATGTAAAATCTATGTTAGTCTCTCAATAGATTGTGTACACAACATGGACTCCAACTGGTGATAGCATTCTGAAACAAATTTCCATATGAATGCCACATTGTTACCACGGCAACCTGAATATTCATACGGCCAAGGCCCACTACATCGTGAAATAGTTTATTACTGAATTATGATTCTTAAAGCTTCCTAGATACACAATCGGTCATATGATGGCTTATCGATGAAGGGAAATGAGTTCATTGACAGATCCTATGAGATCAGTTTTGGGAATTGATAGAGGATTTTAGGACAAAAACTTGATAATCTGCATTTTGCCATGCAGTGATGTAATTGTAGCACAGACATTGTCATGAAGTTTTCTGTCTGAAAAACGGAAGTTCGTGCCACTCCAGGAAAGTGTAGTGGACAATTTAACACTCATAATTTTATGCTCACGACAAAAGGAAAAAGTTGACAACCATCAGTTTCAGCATTGCTGCTATACACAAGGAATTAAGAAAGTATTAAATTAATATTTGAACATTTTCCATTTTTGTAGAAATACACAATTCGCAAAGATATGAATGGAAGAATTATACAGGGTTAGTTAAAAGTCCCGCACCACCTAAATAACGTTTGAAGCATACGGTTCAGTGACATGAAACTTAGTATGCGGGGATAACCATATACTAAGAACTGAATAATGGTATTACCGAGTTTTTTCTACTTCCGGTTTAACCGGAAGTAACTCCAACTCTCTTATTTTAAATGGAACACCCAATATATATATATATATATTTTATTTTTTAATAAAGCTCATTAAGAGCTTTTCAAAAAGTACCCACTCTTGATACTTCTGTACAAATTCAGTGTTGCTAAATAAAAATGGAAATGGTGCAAGATATTCCTAAAGCCTGGTTAAATCATTCCTTAAATGGTTTCTATGATCGAGTGACACATTGTAAAGCAGCTGAGGGCTACCAATTTGAACACATAATTTAGAAGGTGAGGTAGCTTTGTTTTGTTTTTATTAAGGAAGGAGTATTTTATTATTTTAATATTCGATACACTTTTCTGTTTTCTTGACTTAGCAACACTGAATTTGTACAGAAGCATCGAGTGTGGGTACGTTTTGAAAAGCTCTTAATGAGCACTATTCAAAAATAAAAACATATATTGGGTGTTCCATTTAAAATAAGAGAGTTGGAGTTACTTCCGGTTAAACCGGAAGTATAAAAAACTCGGTAATACCGTTATTGAGTTCTTAGTATATGGTTATCCCCACATACCAAGTTTCATGTCACTGAACCATATGCTTCAAAAGTTATTTAGGTGGTGCGGGACTTTTAACTAACCCTGTATAACTCATACAAACTAGTAAAATATTACTGAATAACTATGATGAAATGCGTAAGATTTGAAACAGAAGCAATAATAATAATAATAATAATAATAATAATAATAATAATAATAATAATAATATAGGCTAACAACAGAATCTCCTAGTAGACGTTACATACAGACTCATATTTATCTTACTATGCCCCTGGATGCCATGGTGAAAAGTGAGTAGAATTTTCATTTCTGTACATTTTGTAATGTGGATGTATATCATTTGATCTGCCCCAACCCCAGAAATTTACGATATAAGATTTCTATCACATTAAGGGGAACTGAAAATATATCATTTCCTGCTGGAATACAAATATGTGTAACTCTGTACCGATATTCAATTTATTTTATCATCTATATGTATTTACTTATTTATTCTGCAGATATTTCTGTTGCTAGAAGAGCCAAAGCAATTTCTTGGACGTATGTGTTTGTGCGCCGGTAACTTTTCTGGTATTCCCGCTGCAAGTTGCCATAGAAACCAAGAAAAAGGGAAAGCGCTGTGTGCGGAAATGGGAGTGGGGAGTAAGGCGGGATTGCTTATTTCATCGTGCTTAGATTGTAATCTTGAAGTTCGCATGGCTGTCACGTGCTACGGTCACGACAGATCACGTGATGATAATAATAATAATAATAATAATAATAATAATGATAATAATAATAATTTATTTCTTTATTTATATATGTATATAACAGGGCAAAGCCCCAATTACAATAGACAGTACAGATATTCGTTTACAAAAAAAAAAAAAAACATAGCTAACATGAAAAAATGAAAAAGATGAAACAGATACAAGTGTAAATACAAATTAAAATGGAAAATGAGAAAAGGAAAGAAAAAAAGAACAGACAAATTGATACTACCTAAATAAGAGATACAGATATAGATATAAATGAAAAATACAAAATAAAATAAATGAAAAATAGTTAAATATAGATATCATAGCGAAAAATGTAAAATGTAGCTATAGTTGGCAAATTACAGAGTAACAAATAGCAATATATAAAATCAACTACCTTCAGTATATTAATAAGAAAATGTTTGTATTCCATGTAAGAAATGCAGAAATCTAGATACCATGTTTTACATATTTCATTGAAATTTGAACACATTTTTAACACTGGTGAATTTTTATGTGATGAAGTGTTTGGTTTTTTATAATATAACAATTGACGATTTCCTAAATGTGATGTTCTAGCGTTAATCTCGATTTTTGATAATATTTCGCTATTATCCAGTAGACCGTTGAATATTTTAAATAATAAAAGTTGCTCAGTAAGTAATCTACGACTGGCAAGAGACATTAAATTAAATTCAGCAATTAGATTGTTGTACGAAATTTTGTTATGGAGGGCTGAACAATGATATCTTCTAAAATACAGATATCTAGAGAATCGTTTTTGAATTTTTTCAATTTGATTACTATGTGATTTGCAAGTGGGTGACCAAATTACAGAGGCATATTCCAATTTAGCGCGAACATGAAAATTAAAAAGAAGTGTCAAAGTCGAAGTGTTCTGTAAAGTTTTTGAATTTATAATAATAAAACCCAGATTTTTTAAAGCATTATTTGTTATATTAAACATGTCATTATGAAAAGTCAAATTATGATTAATAGTTACACCGAGATCTTTTACACAATATATTCGTTGTAATGGTTCATCGTTCAATGTATAATTACCTCTTAAATAAGATGTAATCCTTGTATAAGTCATATAACAACATTTTTTTCTATTAAAGTTTAACCCATTATTTAAAAGCCATTGATAAATATTGTTGATATCAATTTGTAGTAATTCTAGATCGGACATATTTTGTATTGATTTAATTATCTTTAGATGATCAGCATAAAGTAAACATTTTGAATATTTAATTACTTTAGGCAAATCATTAATATAAATCAAGAATAATAGTGGGCCAAGATTTGAGCCTTGAGGTACTCCAGAATTAGCAATGTAAATACATGACTCGCATTGATGGTATTTAACATATTGCTGTCATATTTCTTAAATATGATGTCATTAATTTTAACATTTGTTGTGAGAAACCATAATTATTTAATTTAGACAAAGAAGATCGTGATTAATCTTGTCAAATGCTTTAGTCATGTCAGTGTAGATAGTATCAACTTGCCATTTACAATCTAAACTATTTGATACAAAATAATATAATAATAATAATAATAATAATAATAATGACTTGACATAACATCTGGTATTCCACAGGGGTCGGTACTCGGGCCATTGTTGTTCACAATATATGCCAATGATATTACATCTCTTGTAAGGCATTGTAGCTATCACTTGTATGCTGACGACCTTCAATGCTACATTTCTTCCCGCTTAGACCGTGTAAACAACGCTATAGATAAATTGAACGAAGACATTGACTCGATTGTGACATGGACAAAGAAACTCCATCTTAAAATCAATCCTGGAAAGACACAAGCAATCATATTAGGACACAAACGGCAAACCGACGCTGTAAAGCACCTCGACATTTCCCCCGTTAAAGTAAGTACAGTGCATATCCCTTTCAGTTCTTCGGTAAAGAAATCTTGACATTCACATGGATAATAATCTCAACTGGGACATGAAAATCACAGAAACCTGCAGAAAAGTATATCCTATTATCCATGTGCTAAGAAGGATAAATGTTCATCTCCCCTTGCTTAAAAAAGTCCCTTATGCAGACGCTTGTATTTCCCTATTTCGACTATGCTGACATTTTACTGACTGACCTCTCCAGCGACAACAAAACGAAACTTCAACGTGCTCATAATTTGTGTGTACGATTTGTAAGCAATGTTCGTAAATATTATCACATTACCCCATCCCTGGAAGCAATAGGTTGGCTTAAACTAGATAAGAAAATAAATTTACATTCCCTTCTCTTTCTCTCCGAAATCTTGAACTCTTCTATTCCTTCGTACCTGTCGTCTCGCTTCACTTACCTTTCTTCCCACCATAATCTGAACACACGCTCTCGCCATGAAACAATACTAACAATACCATCTCATCGCACCTCCTCATACTCATCCTCTTTCACAATAGCCCTGCCAAGACTCTGGAATTCGTTACCTGCTAGCATCAGGGACTGTCGAAATAAAATTGAATTCAAACGCAAACTTACTAGGCACTTGGTCAGTAATTGAGACTCGTTCAGACATGGTTTCTTGTAAATAGTTCTCTTAATCTATCACAAAATATTTCAATATCCAGTAATTCAACCGCTATACAATTTTGTTATTCTAGTTTAATTTGTAATTCAGTAAATATAAAATATTTTTGTTTTTCTATGACTATTACACTCTTACTACGTCATACTACTTTTGACCAATAAAACGGTACGAAAGGACGTATTTCGACCAATCATGGCTGCTTATCGCACAATTTTATCGCGTCCCATTTGTTTAATTTTATCGCGTCCCTAGCATTTGTTTAATTTTATCGCGTCCCTAGCATTTGTTTCTTTGTTTGCCAACATTTGAAACTGCGCTGGTCTGGACGTCAAAAAAAAAAAAATATATATATATATATATATAATTACAAACCACTCCAGTCGATGCACAGCAGTTTCAAATATGACTCGCATTGGCATTCAAGAACAAGAATTAATAAAAATCTCTGATCATACCTATGCATCTTCTGAAATCCGATTTACAAATAAATGAAGAGCACCATTCGGAAATCATGAATAGGTTGAATACACCATGTAGGCCTAAATCAACGAGTTCCAGTTCTATTACGCACACGTCCAATATAACATCAATTGAACCACCAACCACATTCAAATTTGAAAATTGTACATTCAATAATTATTCCTTTTAAAATTATTCATTCGGAAATTCTGAATAAGTTGAATACACCATGTAGGCCTAAATCAACGAGTTCCACTTCTATTGCGCACACGTCCAATATAACATCAATTGAACCACTAACCATATTCAAATTTGAAAATTGTACATTCAATAATTATTCCTTTTAAAATTATTCATGTTTATTTTTATGTTATCGTCGCTAATTAAAACTTTTCTAACACTTGTGTATATTAGTTAGGTTATGTTATAGCTTCTGCTATATGATATTATGGATAATCACGTATCAGAGATTGTTTAATATTAAGATTTATTGAAAATCATCTGTCAAGTGACGTTGATTACTGGGATTCGGATAATTGAAGTGGAATGCAACTGTCTTAATAAAAATGAAACTGAATCAACAAAGCTTTCTTGACTAGTAACCGTCTACAGAGTTCAATGAAGATTCCATAGTTGGCACAACTGCCATCTAGCGTAATGGTGTAATAATACATTTGAAGACAGGTTTGTTTTCGTAAGTCAATTAATATTTTATTGTATGGGAGTACTTCGTTACTTCTAATCTTTATATACTTTCTTCTAATCGTGTAATAGTCAATTAAATCCCACTCGAGTTTTGATTTTCTCTAGATAAATCAAAACCTCTAGTGAGATTACTGTTGATAAATTAGCTAGCTTTAATTAGTCAGGTAATCTTTTCGTGCTTTGATTTTTATTTTAATTGTCATTGTAAATTTAATACTAATTGTAATTTTATTTGTAATTGTAATTGTAAATTTAATACTAATTTTAATTTTATTCTTCATATTATAGTTGGAATCTCTTGGTAGAGGGGCAGAGAAGGCCTGACGGCCTTATCTCTACCAGGTTAAATAAATAAATACTGCTACTACTACTTCTACTACTACTACTACTACTACTACTACTACTACTACTACTAATAATAATAGTAAAACAATAATATAATTATACTAAATTATGTAAAAAAAAATTCAGCAAATTATACGTTTATAATGTACAAGAATCATATTTTCATTATTACAAAAATAATCAATTTTAATACATCTGGAGACTTGTGAAAGAAATTTAGAATATCTGTGCTGGATAAATTGTGTTGTCATCATGATGATGATGATGATGGTGATGATGATGATAAATACAATAATAGTATTGATAATAATTACATTCTTTAATAACTTCGTTTTTTTCTTTTTCGCAGGTAAGAATCTGGAACTGTGTTTTGCTTTACATTCTACCGGTACGTAAATCTTTGGTTATCGTAGTTTGTACATAGGTAAAAATGTGTAATGTTAAGTTTTATTTAGAGTTTTAGACGTTGACCTGCCCCTTTTATTGGTTTTCCCTCTTCTCAACACTCAATTACATAATTAGGAACACAAAATACTTTTGTGCGAGATCGTGCGTATTTGCTTGTTTTCCGCACAGAACCAATACGCGGTAAGTGTGAAATACCACATTCAGTATTCCCAACGTAACACACATAACAATTTCCCTATTCTTACCGCTTAAGCGCGACATTCATTTTACTGCTTTAGGCTTTTAACATATTATTTTTAGAGACGTTTAACATAGTAATAATTATAAATTGGAAACTTACCACTGCAATTTCACCTAAATTGCAATGTTAATTATTGTTTTTAAATATTTGCAAAAATTAAGTAAAGTTTACTACTCCACGAAACTTATTGCATTCCTGATACAAGTAACATTAAGGAAGCCGTGAAAAAATCAACGAGAATGCAGATGCCGATGTTATTACTGCAATATGTTATATAAATAATATTGTTAAAATATTAAAATGAAAAATAAATCATTACATAACCTTACCGTTACATACTTAAAGTTCGCATTTATAGACTGGGAGGAAAAAAAGACAGACGTATATTTATTTTATTGGGTTATTTTACGACGCTGTATCAACATCTAGGTTATTTAGCGTCTGAATGAAATGAAGGTGATAATGCCGGTGAAATGAGTCCGGGGTCCAGCACCGAAAGTTACCCAGCATTTGCTCGTATTGAGTTGAGGAAAAACCCCGGAAAAAACCTCAACCAGGTAACTTGCCCCGACCGGGATTCGAACTCGGCCACCTGGTTTCGCGGCCAGACGTGCTGACCGTTACTCCACACAGACGTATATCACGGCATGCTGGAGTATAGTAAACACAGCAAACATTTTACAGCACAATGTTGAAGAAAGATATTTTGGTGTTCCGAAGTTGCCGTCATTAAACAGAAACCAACATGGAGATTTCATTGCAACTAATTAGAAATTCCTCTTTCAGGTATGTAATAAACGATCTTCGCACAAAATAATGTACGATACACGAGCGGTATGTTTGCTTTCATGTTCTCGGAAATTAAAAAAGCTCAACTACGTTTCGCTTTTTCAAACTTTTCCTCGAACATGAAAACGTCAACATACCGCTCTTGTGACGTATATTACTATTGTAATGAGTGTCATTCAGTTAATGAAATTTGAGTCAAAACTGACTTTGTGTATTTCATACCGCGCAGCGTTATTGGAGAGGTAATGCATTGCCTTTCTATGCCGGACAACTGAGTTCAATTCTCGTCGGTATTAAATAATAGAATGCCGCTCTTGTGATGTGAGGTTGAGTTATGAGGGGGGTATTAATTAATTGCTGATTGTTGGATTGCTTTATGGACGGATAGAAAGGCCGTGGAGTGTGTCATGGATACCTCAACCGTTAGCTAGTTCATGATTCATAGCTCAGGAGTGGAGGGTAAGAGGGAGAAGGCATGCAGAAGGGTCTGGGAAAAAAACAAAAACAGAATAAATAAAAAAAAAATATATGGAGGAAATCAAATGAGGGAGCATAAATAAAGAAGAAAATATATACAAGGAAACTAGGGAAAAGGGAAAATAGAAAGAAGAAGAAGAAAATTTGTGAGGGGATTTTGGAATACCTATAATCGCGTCAAACGTTTATGTTGTTCCTGATTATTTATTTATTTATGTATTTATTTATTTATTTATGTATTTATTTATTTATTTAATTATTTATTTATTTATTTATTTATGTAGGCCTAGTTATTTATTTATTTATGTATTTATTTATTTATTTATTTATTTATTTATTTATGTAGGCCTAGTTATTTATTTATGTATTTATTTATTTATTTATTTATTTATTTATGAAGGCCTAGTTATTTATTTATTTATGTATTTATTTATTTATTTATTTATTTATTTATGTAGGCCTAGTTATTTATTTATTTATGTATTTATTTATTTATTTATTTATGTAGGCCTAGTTATTTATTTATTTATGTATTTATTTATTTATTTATTTATTTATTTATGTAGGCCTAGTTATTTATTTATTTATGTATTTATTTATTTATTTATTTATTTATGTAGGCCTAGTTATTTATTTATTTATGTATTTATTTATTTATTTATGTATTTATTTATTTATTTATTTATGTAGGCCTAGTTATTTATTTATTTATGAATTTATTTATTTATTTATGTATTTATTTATTTATTTATTTATTTATGTAGGCCTAGTTATTTATTTATTTATGTATTTATTTATTTATTTATGTATTTATTTATTTATTTATGTATTTATTTATTTATTTATTTATTTATTTATTTATGTAGGCCTAGTTATTTATTTATTTATGTATTTATTTATTTATTTATTTATTTATGTAGGCCTAGTTATTTATTTATTTATGTATTTATTTATTTATTTATGTATTTATTTATTTATTTATTTATTTATGTAGGCCTAGTTATTTATTTATTTATGTATTTATTTATTTATTTATGTATTTATTTATTTATTTATTTATTTATGTAGGCCTAGTTATTTATTTATTTATGTATTTATTTATTTATTTATTTATTTATGTAGGCCTAGTTATTTATTTATTTATGTATTTATTTATTTATTTATTTATTTATTTATTTATTTATTTATTTATTTATTTATGTAGGCCTAGTTATTTATTTATTTATGTATTTATTTATTTATTTATTTATGTAGGCCTAGTTATTTATTTATTTATGTATTTATTTATTTATTTATGTAGGCCTAGTTATTTATTTATTTATGTATTTATTTATTTATTTATTTATTTATTTATTTATTTATGTAGGCCTAGTTATTTATTTATTTATGTATTTATTTATTTATTTATTTATTTATTTATGTAGGCCTAGTTATTTATTTATTTATTTATTTATTTATGTAGGCCTAGTTATTTATTTATTTATTTATTTATTTATTTATGTAGGCCTAGTTATTTATTTATTTATGTATTTATTTATTTATTTATTTATTTATTTATTTATGTAGGCTTAGTTATTTATTTATTTATGTATTTATTTATTTATTTATTTATATATGTAGGCCTAGTTATTTATTTATTTATTTATTTATTTATTTATGTAGGCCTAGTTATTTATTTATTTATGTATGTATTTATTTATTTAATTATTTATTTATTTATTTATTTATGTAGGCCTAGTTATTTATTTATTTATGTATTTATTTATTTATGTAGGCCTATTTATTTATTTATTTATTTATTTATGTAGGCCTAGTTATTTATTTATTTATGTATTTATTTATTTATGTAGGCCTATTTATTTATTTATTTATTTAATTATGTATTTATTTATTTATGTAGGCCTATTTATTTATTTATTTATTTATTTATTTATTTATTTATTTATTTATTTATTTATTTATTTATTTATTTATGTATTTATTTATTTAACCTGGTAGAGATAAGGCCATGAGGCCTTCTCTTCCTCTCTACCAGGGATTACAACTACAATATTAAGAATACAATTACAATTATAATTACAATTAATATTAAATTTACAAATACAATATAAATCAAAGTACTAAAAGATTAACTGATTAATAAAAGCTAGACACTTTATTGTAAAAGTTCAGAAGAGAGAAGAATTTCTTTTATTAAGTAAAAATTAAACCTACTCTACGCAGTAAGAAAATGCTCAATAAGTTTGTTTTTGAACGCTACTAAATTCCGACAGTCTCTGATGTCACTGGGTAGGGTATTCCACAAGCGCGAGAGCGAGATTGTGTATGATGATGAATACGATGATGTCTTATGTGTTGGTATGGCTAGTATGCGGCTATTTTGCGTGCGTGTGAAGAGATTATGATATGATGACAGGTAACTGAAACGGGAGGCAAGGTAGGTAGGTGTAGAGGTGTGAAGGACTTGGAAAAGGAGAACAAAAGAACGAAAATTTCTACGTTCGTTAAGCCGTAGCCAGTTTAGAGTTAGGAAGGATGGGGTAATGTGGTCAGCGCGACGAACATCGCAGACGAAGCGAACACAGGAATTATGAACACGTTGTAATCTTTGCGACTGGTTGACATTGAGGTCGGTCAGTAGAAAATCACAATAATCGAAGTGGAGCATTACTAGTGTTTCCACTAGTATTTTCTTGAGTGATAGCGGAAGGAATTTTCGAATGCTGTTTAAGGAATGTAGTATGGAAAGCACTTTTTTGGTAATATGGGTTAAATCGTTATTCCAGTTTAAATGCGTATTAAAATAAACTCCAAGGTTTTAACACAGGAAGCAAAAGGGATTATTGTGTCGTTTAACTTGACTGGAAGAGCAGGTGTAATATTACATAATAGACGTTGATGTCCCACTAGGATTGCTTGTGATTTCCTTGCATTGAGAGTCAAACCGAACTTTCTGGCCCATGCAGATATAGATTCGAAGTCCTCGCAAAGATTTTGTATTGCGTCATTGAGTGTTATTGTGACCATGGTGGGGATTGTTAGGATGTTTGGGGCTTGAAATAAAAGTTTGATATTTGTTTTCATTTCTGTCTTCATACTCTCAGCTTTTATTAATCGTCCAAATTGTAGTGTATAAGAATAATTACATTTGATTACATTACAATTAAATTCAATACATGGTTAAGCTTTTATGCCATAAAATAGAAAGTTTCATGTGAATCTTTTCCAAGTCATCTGATACCGAAATCACAGATTTACAGCAACTGTTTTTAACACTGCCACTCTTGTATACAAAACATAAATCACTGAATTAAAGAAGCATCAAAATTTTGTTAATAATATGGAAACAAATGAGGATGAATACACTAACATAAAAATTGTAGATTGCTCACTCCATTTGATGAATGTTGTAATAGAAAATTAACCTTGGCCATTAATGATCAAAGGAAGTTACCCACCTAAAGAACACATTGTAGGCGGCATCGACACAATTGCTATCAGGAACAGTGCTGTAATTTGTGTTGCTGTTTTTCTAGAAGGATAAGCAGAAAAACGTTACACTTTAGAAAACCGAAAAGCCAAGACAGAAAACAAACGAAATATAAAATTCGAAGAAGTTAAGATGAAAAAAATAATTACGGGAGTATAAGTACTTCAGTTATTCATAGATTTCAAAAAGGCGTATCGCTCGGTTAAGGGAGAAGTTTTATATAATATTCTTATTAAATTTGGTATTCCCAAGAAACTAGTTCGATTAATTAAAATGTGTCTTAGTGAAACTTACAGCGGAGTCCGTATAGGTCAGTTTCTATCTCATGATTTTCCAATTCACTGCAGGCTAAAGCAGGGAGATGCACTATCACCTTTACTTTTAACTTTGCTCTAGAATATGCCATTAGGAAAGTTCAGGATAACAGAGAGGGTTTGGAATTGAACGGGTTACATCAGCTGCTTGTCTATGCGGATGACGTGAATATGTTAGGAGAAAATCCACAAACGATTAGGAAAACACGGAAATTTTACTTGAAGCAAGTAAAAAAATAAGTTTGGAAGTAAATTCCGAAAAGACAGAGTATATGATTATGTCTCGTGACCAGAATATTGTACGAATTGGAAAAATAAAAATTGGAAATTTATCCTTTAAAGAGGTGGAAAAATTCAAATACCTGGAAGCAACAGTAACAAATATAAATGATAGTCGGGAGGAAATTAAACACAGAATAAATATGGGAAATGCCTGTTATTATTCGCTTGAGAAGCTTTTATCATCCAGTCTGTTGTCAAAAAATCTGAAAGTTAGAATTTATAAAACAGTTATATTACCGGTTGTTCTATCTGGTTGTGAAACTTGGACTCTCACTTTGAGAGAGGAACATAGGTTAAGGGTGTTTGAGAATAAGGTGCTTAGGGAAATATTTGGGGCTAAGAGGGATGAAGTTACAGGAGAATGGAGAAAGTTACACAACGCAGAACTGCACGCATTGTATTCTTCACCTGACATAATTAGGAACATTAAATCCAGACGTTTGAGATGGGCAGGGCATGTAGCACGTATGGATGAATCCAGAAATGCATATAGAGTGTCAGTTGGGAGGCCGGAGGGAAAAAGATCTTTAGGGATGCCGAGATGTAGATGGGAGGATAATATTAAAATGGATTTGAGGGAGGTGGGATATGATGATAGAGACTGGATTAATCTTGCTCAGAAATAGGGACCAATGGCGGGCTTATGTGAGGGCGGCAATGAACCTCCGGGTTCCTTAAAGGCCAGTAAGTAAGAAAGTGGATAAACAGGAAGATAGTAGTAATAAGTAAGAAGTGAGGGAAGCAAAGACAGATGAACAGGACGAAGGTGTGAATTGAGAGAAGGAAGTAAAGGAGAAGAAAGAGAAGAAGAAGGAGAAGAAGAAGAAGAAGAAGAAGGAGAAGAAGAAGAATAAGAAGAAGGAGGAGGAGGATGAGGAGGAGAAGAAGGAGGAGAAGAAGGAGAAGAAGAAGAAGCAGCAGAAGAAGAAGAAGAAGGAGAAGAAGAAGAAGGAGAAGAAGGAGAAGAAGAAGAAGGAGAAGAAGAAGTTGAAGAAGGAGAAGAAGAAGGAGGAGGAGGAAAAGAAGAAGAAGAAGGAGAAGAAGAAGAAGGAGAAGGAGAAGAAGAAGACAACTTAAAATAGGGAAACAAGGAAAGAAATTTAACAGAGAAGAACTGCTGTAACACAGGTGGGGTTTCATAATGCTATTTATTTGGTTCGCCGGCATGCTAACATCAGCTTGTTAGATCAGAGTCTAGCAGTCGTCCGACCTCGGAAGTACAGTACTTCGTCCATGTAGAACACGTAGTACTGCATGTTGCATACATACCAGGAGGCTTGTCCACGAGAAACAATGGCTTACTAGTTGGGAAGCTGTCCGCCAGGAGCGTTGCGGTGACACACCTAGAGATGACATGCCGCCCTCCACCCTGCTCCCTCTCACTCTTGCAGAGAAGTAGAAACGTGCCCCGAATACAAGGGCCGGCGCACCCCCACCCCCTCCTAACCCCTGCACTAGAGCGGTGATATTGGAATTCGATACAAAAGATTCGAGAAAAGAAGAAGAAGAAGTAAAGTCGGCGCCACTATGCCTACTTTCGAACATAATGACGGTGCCCATGACAACTGCAATATTCAGTTCACGAGTTAGGACTGATTAGTATGGAAATTATGTGCCAGCTTTTAATTGATTTCTATTCCCACATTGTAACAATAGAATTAATAGAAATGCCTTTTAATAATAACTAATAATATTACTATGCCATTAGGAAAGTCCAGGATAACAGAGAGGGTTTGGAATTGAACGGGTTACATCAGCTGCTTGTCTATGCGGATGACGTGAATATGTTAGAAGAAAATCCACAAACGATTAGGGAAAACACGGAAATTTTACTTGAAGCAAGTAAAAAAATAAGTTTGGAAGTAAATTCCGAAAAGACAAAGTATATGATTATGTCTCGTGACCAGAATATTGTACGAAATGGAAATATAAAAATTGGAAATTTATCTTTTGAAGAGGTGGAGAAGATCAAATATCTTAGAACAACAGTAACAAATATAAATGATACTCGGGAGGAAATTAAACTCAGAATAAATATGGGAAATGCCTGTTATTATTCGGCTGAGAAGCTTTTATCATCCAGTCTGCTGTCAAGAAATGTGAAAATTAGAATTTATAAAACAGTTATATTACCGGTTGTTCTGTATGGTTGTGAAACTTGGACTCTCAATTTGAGAAAGGAACATAGATTAAGGGTGTTTGAGAATAAGGTGATGAGGAAAATATTTGGAGCTAAGAGGGATGAAGTTACAGGAGAATGGAGAAAGTTACACAACACAGAACTGCACGCATTGTATTCTTCACCTGACATAATTAGGAACATTAAATCCAGACGTTTGAGATGGGCAGGGCATGTAGCACGTATGAGCGAATCCAGAAATGCATATAGAGTGTTAGTTGGGAGGCCGGAAGGAAAAAGACCTTTAGGGAGGCCGAGATGTAGATGGGAAGATTATATTAAAATGGATTTGAGGGAGATGGGATATGGTGATAGAGAATGGATTAATCTTGCTCAGGATAGGGACCAATGGCGGGCTTATGTGAGGGCGGCAATGAATCTCCGGGTTCCTTAAAAACCAGTAAGTAAGTAAGTAAGTAATTAAGTAAGTAAGAATTATTATCATTAAAAATGTAACGAATTCTGGACTATCAGCCTGATATCGCACTTGGCGAACATTCTCCTACGAATAGTGAATCGATGTTTATATTGTAAGGTGGAAGGACAGTTGAAAGAACAATTTGGCATCAAGGAAGGGAAAAAAATATTACACATAGGCCTACAATTGGTCTGAAGGGAACAATCGGACATAATACCTAGAAAAGAATAAAGTTTTCATAGTATTTGTAGACGTGGAAAAGGCTTTTGATAGAATGGATTGGAATAAACTTAAGAGGATCCTGAAGAAAGTAGGTATACATTGGAAAGAGAGGAGGCCGTTCAGTAACCTTGATATGAAACAAGGAGTCAAAGTCAGGATAGAAGAAGAAATGTCAAGAGGAAGAGGAGTACGACAAGGATGCCTTTTGTCATCTACCCCGTTCAACATCAGAAGCACTGTTTTCAGAACATGGGAGGGGTGATAGTAGGAGGAATAACAGTAAAGTACATAAGATTAGCTGATAATATGGCGTTGTTAGCAGAAGAGGAGATGATACTAAGAGATATGCTACTGGAGCTAAATGACAGCTGTGAGCAGTATGGGATGAAGATAAATGCAAACAAGACGAAGAGCATGGTCATAGGAAGAAAAATAATAAAGAAGGTAAACTTGTGGATTCTAAATGAGGCAGTAGAGCAAGTGGACAGCTTCAAATACTTGGGGTGTACTATAAGCAGTAACATGAGCTGCTGCCAGGAAGTCAAAAGGAGGATAGCAATGGCAAAGGTAGCTTTTAATAGAAAAAGGAACGTCATCTGCGGACATCTGGAAATACAACTAAGGAAGAGACTAGTGAAGTGCTTTGTGTGGAGTGTGACATTGTATGGGGCAGAAACATGGACATTACGACGAAGTGAAGAGAAGCGACTAGAAGCATTTGAAATGTGGATATGGAGAACAATGGAGCGAGTGAAATGGACAGAGTAAAAAATGAAGCTGTGTTGGGAAGAATGGGTGAAGAAAGAATGATGCTGAAACTGATCAGGAAGAGAAAAAGGAATTGGCTGGGTCACTGGCTGAGGAGAAACTGCCTACTGAAGGATGCACTGGAAGGAATGGTGAACGGGAGAAGAGTTCGGGGCAGAAGAAGATATCTGGATGGTAAGAAGAATGATGCAGGGCTTTTAGAGATGAAGGAAAGCAGAGACGGCGCAACTAGGATAGCCCCAACCGAATACTTTTATCCCCCCAGGAGTGCACTGTGTTTCTTGTGTCTTGACTTGGACGTTAGTTGTATATAGGGTAAAGGTTGGTAATATTGTAATACGGGTAATATTATGATAGTCATTTTTGAGAATTTATTAGGCTATAATTTTACTCAGCGAGAGAAGAACCGGTTTTATTCAGGAACTTGTCCACGTACCTTCCCTTAATACGTTGACGAAAAAAAAAAAGTCCTTCCTGTCTCTCAGTAAAATTGTAATAAATTCTCAAAAAAAAAAAACTATAACAATATTACTCATACCACAAGTTACCAACCTTTACTCTATTTCGACATTTCGATTTTATCACTTATTTTTATTATTCTCTCAAAGTGAGAGTCCAAGTTTCACAACCATAAAGAACAACCGGTAATATAACTGTTTTATAAATTCTAACTTTCAGATTTTTTGACAGCAGACTAGATGATAAAAGCTTCTCAACCGAATAATAACAGGCATTTCCCATATTTGTTCTGCGTTTAATTTCCTCCCGAGTATCATTTATATTTGTTACTGTTGCTCCAAGATATTTGAATTTTTCCACCTCTTCAAAGGATAAATTTCCAATTTTTATATTTGCATTTCGTACAATATTCTGGTCACGAGACATAATCATATACTTTGTCTTTTCGGGATTTACTTCCAAACCTATTTCTTTACCCAACTGATAGCACAGAAAACTAAATTCATTGTAAGCGTTATAAAAGGCACAAAATGTCTAAGAGGAAAAGTATGTCACCTTCGTGGTAGAGTTTCATTTATCTGCCTTATAAAACTTATTTTGTGTTTGAACTTGTTCATTAACATTTCCTTCGTCCATGTTCAGCAAATCGTTAATGTATTAATTATAACACAAACACAGCCTGTAACAAAGTCTGTGTGTGTAACCCTAGAGCATGATAATGAAAAACGCTGTACTGCATAACAACTGACTACCGTGCTAAAAGTAAAAGAGGTCGTTCCCTAGCAACCTGGCTCAAAGAACAGACTGTATTTTGGTGCAGTAACAAAATACATGTGTCACTGGAAAATTAGAGACAATATGGGTAATGTCAAAAACTGACTTGGTGCAAATCTACTTTGTTTAAGAGTCACAAAGTCTGTATTCAGAAACTAAAACAAAATTCATCACAAAATTAAGGTACCTAACTCTTAGGCCTATAGTTCATGCCCTGCAACTTGTAGGTCTAATTGTCGATGTTTGTAGGAAGTTTGCAAGTTAAATACAGGGTGAACCTAAGTAATGTCATTAATTTCAGTGGGTTATTCTTTGAGATATTTTAAACAGAAACATTTAATACAATGTTGCACGTTTTTGCTTCTCTTTCGAGACGAAAATTGTTTTATATGGAACATTTCATAGCGTGTTTTGAGAAAGTCATAGGTTGAATTCCCAATATGCTCAGTCAATTTAAGAGAGCAGTGTATTATGATAATGAATGATTGAAAGAATCTTAGTTTTGTTCTCCAAATGTGCAGAAATTTGATCCAAAGAAATGTAACTTTTCGTTCTACAATTATTGAATTTTAGAATGTTAAGCCTACATTTGCTCCAATCATATTTCTGCACATTTAAAGAACAGAACTAAAATTCTTTCAATAATTTTTATCACAGTATTCGACTCTCTTAAAGTGGCTGACCATATTGGGAATTAAATCAATGGTTTTCTCAAAACACGCTATGAAATATTGCATATAAAACAATTTTTATCTCGGAAAGGAAGCAAAACCGAGAAAAATTATATTAAACTTTTTTGTTTGAAATATCTCAAAGAATAACTCCCTGAAATTAATGGTGTAATTTACGATTCCCATCTCATACTATCAGCTTACATTGGTCACCGCCAGGGAAGAAGAATACTATAGGACCAGGCCTTTAGAGCGTTCTAGTTTCAAAAATACCATTGGGTGTATAGGCGTCTTTGTAATACAACTGAAATAAGTTATTCACGTGTTTTCTAACCTATAAAATAATACAAATAAATCTATACCGTTTATTCGGTTATTTTAAATACAGATAAACTAATAAAATAATAATAACAATAATAATAGTAATAATAATAATAATATTAATAATAATAATAATTTATCTTCTAAAGAGGTAGAGAAGTTCAAATATCTTGGAGCAACGGGAGGAAATTAAACGCAGAATAAATATGTGAAATGCCTGTTATTATTCAGTTGAGAAGCTTTTATCATCCAGTCTGCTGTCAAAAAATCCGAAAGTTAGAATTTATAAAACAGTTATATTACCGGTTGTTCTTTATGGTTGTGAAACTTGGACTCTCACTTTGAGAAAGGAACATAGGTTAAGGGTGTTTGAGAATAAAGTGCTTAGGAAAATATTTGGGGCTAAGAGGGATGAAGTTACAGGAGAATGGAGAAAGTTACACAACACAGAACTGCACGCATTGTATTCTTCACCTGACATAATTAGGAACATTAAATCCAGACGTTTGAGATGGGCAGGGCATGTAGCACGTATGGGCGAATCCAGAAATGCATATAAAGTGTTAGTTGGGAGGCCGGAGGGAAAAGGCCTTTAGAGAGGCCGAGACGTAGATGGGAAGATAATATTAAAATGGATTTGAGGGAGGTGGGATATGATGGTAGAGAATGGATTAATCTTGCTCAGGATAGGGACCGATGGCGGGCTTATGTGAGGGCGGCAATGAACCTCCGGGTTCCTTAAAAGACAGTAAGTAAGTAAGTAAGTAAGCATTTTTCCCGTGCCCTGGCGTCGTGGGCTAGGGCATCATGTCTGGAAACGCGTTATAGAATGAGCCCTGGTTCGAGTTCTTATGGGGGGAGGATTTTTCTCATGAAATTTCGCTTTGTGTATAGGAACGATGTCCACTCAGCATCGTGATGAATTTGGGTGTTATGAAGGGTGCGAAATCCGGGTGCGGAAACCAGCTAGGGGGATAATCTTGCTCACCATAAGATTCTACCTCCGTTCTGGTTTGGTAATCGTTCACCACTGTTGAGGCATGTGGACGTCAGCCAAAAGTCGTTGGTCTCCATGGGCTGTCATGCCCAATGATTATTTCTTTTCATTTTATTTGCTCGGTAATGGTCCTTCATGAGCTGTCATGCCTCGGATTATTATTATTATTATTATTATTATTATTATTATTATTATTATTATTATCATTATTATCATTATTATTATTATTATTATTATTATTATTACTTACTTACTTACTTACTTACTGGCTTTTAAGGAACCCGGAGGTCCATTGCCGCCCTCACATAAGCCCCCATTGGTCCCTATCCTGAGCAAGATTAATCCAGTCTCTATCATCATATTCCATCTCCCTCAAATCCATTTCAATATTATCTTCCCATCTACGTCTCGGCCTCCCTAAAGGTCTTTTTCCCTCCGTCCTCCCAACTAACACTATGCATTTCTGGATTCGCCCATACGTGCTACATGCCCTGCCCATCTCAAACGTCTGGATTTAATGTTCCTAATTATGTTAGGTGAAGAATACAATGCGTGCAGTTCTGTGTTGTGTAACTTTCTCCATTCTCCTGTAACTTCATCCCTCTTAGCCCCAAATATTTTCCTAAGCACCTTATTCTCAAACACCCTTAATCTCTGTTCCTCTCTCAAAGTGAGAGTCCAAGTTTCACAACCATACAGAACAACCGGTAATATAACTGTTTTATAAATTCTAACTTTCAGATTTTTGGACAGCAGACTGGATGATAAAATCTTCTCAACCGAATAATAACAGGCATTTCCCATATTTATTCTGTGTTTAATTTCCTCCCGAGTATCATTTATATTTGTTACTGTTGCTCCCATATATTTGAACTTGTCTACCTCTTGAAAAGATAAATTTCCAATTTTTATATTTATTATTATTATTATTATTATTATTGTTATTATTATTACTATTATTATTGCTATCATTTTATTTAACTATTTTTTTAATTACAGAAAATTTTTTCTGTGTTCCGGATACACCGCAGCCTAAAGGCTTATTGTGCTTGTCATGCTACGGAAATCCTGTTCTCAAAACTGATTTGCCAGTTATAAATCCGAACTTATAATCTTCGAAATCCGAAGACGTGAAGAGTGTAAGCTGATATTAAATCCACTAACACGCATGCTTAGTGTATGTAAACAGGCGGATTCCTCGTATTGTCTGTTGTTCGCGTTGTGAAATTGTGTGGTCGCGAGGCAGTCCAGTGTAAAGTTATATTGCGCTCCCTGTAGGTGTAATTAAATTGGAGTCAAATTTGAAATAACGACTTCCTGGGCAAACGGTCCCTAATCCACTTATACTAACGATCAATATAGAAAATCCCAGCGCTGCCGCTGCAGATAGGGAAGAGTGCTGCGATTCTTATGGCGGTCCTGTCTTCATATCGGATCTCAGGTCGACCTCCTTCCGCGTAATAAATGTTAAATTAAAAGGGAAGAGAAAAGATTAGACAATGCAAACGTCGCAAGACTTCACCATCCAGAATAATTACCAGTGGCGAGCATTAGGGCTTTATCTGTGATAAGTAACCATGGAAACTACTTCGAATTCATTTATCTGAACCTCCTCTGTTACTTCTGCTGAGCGTAAACAAGGGTGGAAATCAAAGACAGCGATAAAAATGAATTAGAGGGAGAAATGAAGGATGGAAAGGAAAGGAAAGTTCAAGACATGAAATAAAAGAAAAGAAGAAAGAAGGGAGAAACGGAGGAGAAAGAAAAACTGAGGAAGAAAGGAAACTGAAGAAGATTTTTTTTATTTTAGTAGGTTATTTTACGACGCTTAGGTTATTTAGCGTCTGAATGAGATGAAGGTGATAATTCCGGTGAAATGAGTCCGGGGTCCAGCACCGAAAGTTAACCAGCATTTGCTCAAATTGGGTTGAGGGAAAACCCCGGAAAAAACCTCAACCAGGTAACTTGCCCCAGCAGGAATCGAACCCGAGCCACCTGGTTTCGCGGCCAGACGCGCTAACTGTTACTCCACACTGAGGACACTGAGGAAGAAATAAAACTGAAAAATAAAGGAAAGGACAAGAAAGGAAACTAAGAAATAAAGGAAAGGAGAAGAAATGAAACTAAGAAAGGAAACTGAAAAATAAAGGAAAGGGGAAGAAAGGAAACTGAAAAATAAAGGAAAGGGGAAGAAAGGAAACTAAGAAATAAAACTGAAAAATAAAGGAAAGGGGAAGAAAGGAAACTAAGAAATAAAACTGAAAAATAAAGGAAAGGGGAAGAAAGGAAACTAAGAAATAAAGGAAAGGAGAAGAAATGAAACTAAGAAAGGAAACTGAAAAATAAAGGAAAGGGGAAGAAAGGAAACTAAGAAAGGAAACTGAAAAATAAAGGAAAGGGGGAGAAAGGAAACTGAGGAAGAAAGGAAAGTGGAAGAAAGGAAACTGAAAAAAGAAAGGGGAAGAAAGGAAACTGAAAAATAAAGGAAAGGGGAAGAAAGGAAACTGAAGAAGAAAGGAAACTGAAAAGTAAAGGAAAGGGAAGAAAGGAAACTGAAGAAGAAAGGAAACTGAAAAGTAAAGGAAAGGGGAAGAAAGGAAACTGAAAAGTAAAGGAAAGGGGAAGAAAGGAAACTGAAGAAGAAAGGAAACTGAAAAGTAAAGGAAAGGGGAAGAAAGGAAACTGAAGAAGAAAGGAAACTGAAAAATAAAGGAAAGGGGAAGAAAGGAAACTGAGGAAGAAAGGAAATTGAAAAATAAAGGAAAGGGGAAGAAAGGAAACTGAGGAAGAAAGGAAATATTTCAGAGCTTATAATAGTATACTGGGTGTAGTATATATATATATATATATATATATATATATATATATATATATATATATACATATACAAGTATGACGCACAGTGTTGCGAATCTGTCCAGAAGAATACATTATAAGCATTCCTGCAATAACATCGGACTTCATACAAATACACATCCAGACGCCATGGGACGGTAAGGGGTGCAGGTGGGTTGGTTAACAAAGGGGCGTAGGTCAAGTGAGTAATTCGAGATGTGTTCGATCGAATGTACTATTCGATTGTTCAATTGCCTACTACCCTCGCACGTGTTTTTTTTTTTTTTCACCACTCTTGGAACTTGATCCAAGCTAGCCATGCAGTTTAAATGGAGGAAAAAAAGTTGGTTCTTTTGATGAAGGCCTGAGTATGGCCTGCACCTTTGATGGTTCTACCAATCAGAAATCAGATAGGATTGTTTCGCTGGCGCCTTTGATGTGTAAGGAGGGTGCCCACCCTCCAACATGAAGCTTCCAGTCAGTATTTTAAATTAACTCTCCAGTCCCTCTCTGAGCTTTTTGAGGAAGGCAATATTTGAAGTACAAAAAATGCATATATACGGGGATGAAGGGGGTGGGGGGATTAATCCGGACCGTGGGCTAACGCGTGATTCCGGGATTCGGAAATCTTATGTGAAAATCCCTTTTGAAAATTCTGAAACCATTCAGAGACTTGGAAACAAACTGGAGAGCGGCCTGCCTGCAGAGCTTTGGGAACTCATGCGATGGACGAGAAGGACTAGAACAGACGAGAGATTGATGAAAGAGCAGGGAGAGATGCAGGAAGAAAGAAGGAAAGGAAGAACTATTGAACAGAGCATAGAAAGAAGTTTAAAAAAATTACAGACTGAAAATATAGGAAGCAATATGAAGGAGAGAAAGTCAAGAGGGAAGGAAGCGTGGAAGATAGAGAAGATGCGATAAAGTAAGAAAAGTGAAAGAAGAAAGAGAGGATGCAATAAAAAAGAA
This sequence comes from Periplaneta americana, assembly GCA_025594305.2. NCBI lineage: Eukaryota > Metazoa > Arthropoda > Insecta > Blattodea > Blattidae > Periplaneta > Periplaneta americana. The sequence goes on from JAJSOF020000013.1 coordinate 157,745,392, forward strand.
AAGTAAAGGAATGAAGAGAAGGCACAATGAAGAAATAAAATTAAAAAAATAAAGAGAAGATACAATGAAAAAAGAAAAGTGAAAGAAGAAAAAGAAGTTGCAATAAAGAAAGAAAAGAAAATGAATAAAGAGAAGATACAATGAAGAAATAAAAGTAAAAGAATAAAGCGTAGATACAATAAAGAAATAAAAGTAAAAGAACAAAGCGTAGATACAATAAAAAATAGAAAAGTAAAAGAAGAAAAAGAAGTTGCAATAAAAAAGGAAAAGTAAAGGAATAAAGAGAAGATACAATGAAGAAAGAAAAGTAAAAGAATAAAGAGAAGATACAATAAAGAAATAAAAGTAAAAGAATGAAGCGTAGATACAATAAAAAGGAAAGTAAAAGAAGAAAAAAGTTGCAATAAAAAGGAAAAGTAAAAGAATAAAGAGAAGATACAATAAAGAAATAAAAGTAAAAGAATAAAGAGAAGATACAATAAAGAAATAAAAGTAAAAGAATAAAGAGAAGATACAATAAAGAAATAAAAGTAAAAGAATAAAGCGTAGATACAATAAAAAATAGAAAAGTAAAAGAAGAAAAAGAAGTTGCAATAAAAAAGGAAAAATAAGGAATAAAGAGAAGATACAATGAAGAAAGAAAAGTAAAGAATAAAGCGTAGATACAATAAAGAAATAAAAGTAAAAGAATAAAGCGTAGATACAATAAAAAAGAAAAGTAAAAGAAGAAAAGAAGTTGCAATAAAGGAAGAAAAGTAAAGGAATAAAGAGAAGATACAATAAAAAAGAAAAGCAAAAGAAGAAAAAGAAGTTGCAATAAAGGAAGAAAAGTAAAGGAATAAAGAGAAGATACAATGAAGAAATAAAAGTAAGAGAAGAAAGAGAAGATACAATAAAGAAATTGAAGTAAAAGAATAAAGATAAGATGCAATAAAGAAAGAAAAGTAAAGGAATAAAGAGAAGATACAATAAAAAAAAGAAAAGCAAAAGAAGAAAAAGAAGTTGCAATAAAGGAAGAAAAGTGAAGGAATAAAGAGAAGATACAATAAAAAAGAAAAGCAAAAGAAGAAAAAGAAGTTGCAATAAAGGAAGAAAAGTAAAGGAATAAAGAGAAGATACAATGAAGAAATAAAAGTAAAAGAAGAAAGAGAAGATACAATAAAGAATTGAAGTAAAAGAATAAAGATAAGATGCAATAAAGGAAGAAAAGTAAAGGAATAAAGAGAAGATATAATGAAGAAATAAAAGTAAAAGAAGAAAGAGAAGATACAATAAAGAAATTGAAGTAAAAGAATAAAGAGAAGATACAATAAAGAAATTGAAGTAAAAGAATAAAGAGAAGATGCAATAGAAAAAGAGAAGTAGAGGAAGAGAGAGGAAATATAATAAAGAAAGATAGGAAAGGAAATGTTGAGGAGAGGACAATAGAAAAGGTGGCCAAAAAAGTGACAATAAACGTTGAATGAGATAAAAGCAGAATAAAGAGAAATAAATACGAGAAAATGATTTCATTCATTCTCGTCCGTATCATCATTATCATCATTATCACTGTGGTTAAAGCAAGGTTGTGTAGTTTGTTTGGAGGTGGGGGTATCTCCATTTTACTCCTCCATCTTACAAAAGCATTTCCCATAGTTCCCCTTTCATTACCGTATTCCGTTTCGAAGTTTTTGAAAAAACAAAGCACCACTTTTATTTGTTCGGCGCCGAATCGACCGTCCTACGTCGTGGATGTTTTTCGTGGCTCGTTCGAAGATTGACAGATGACAAAGGCGATGAATTCTACACTAGTCAAAGATCTCAGCCCTATGGAGAGTGTTGTTGGAGAGAAAGTGTCGATATCTTACTAAACATATCTTAATTTTACTGCTGCTTGACGAAAAACTGACATCTGGCGGATCACTTACTCACTATCGCAGAATATTTATGTAGTTGACACTTCAGACATTTCACTTTCATTCTGGATCAGCCTCTGTAACGTAACAAAACATGTCCGCCTAGCCGTCGCCTAAAATTCTGACAGAACGTGTTAGTTATGGTGAGACGCCGTTAGTTGTCTGACTGGAATGACACATGCTCTCCTTTAATACGGCCCCTATAAGCCGGCCGGGATGTGGGGAGCACTTGACCACGATCCAATGAATTCTTAAAACCACTAATCCAAACCCAGTAGCCATTACAGGGTTAATACAGCCTTCGGGCGACAGAGAGAATGTCGATGTATGAAAAATTGATCCGTCATTTCGGGGTGAAGCACTCACATTTGAAGAGAATTTCACTGTTGCTATGCAGTTTAAATTTCAGTCACAAATGTTCAGGGACGATAGACAAGATCATTATGAACAACTGTTATATACAGTGTGTAACGAAAAAGAGTGCGCAAAACTTCAGGTATACGTTCTTGATATGTACAGAAGACAACGATCAAGTGAATTCTTAAAAACCATTCATCCAAATCCAGTAGGTATTGCTGGATTAATACAGTCTTGAGGTGAATTAGAGAATGTTGATATATAAAAAATTGATTCGTAATTTCGATGTGAACCACACAAATTTGAAAAAAATTAATCTGTTGCCATGCACAGTTTAAATTTTAGTCACAATCGTTATACAGGGACATCATTTTATTTTTACTAACATTTCTAATATTAACCTGGCTATACCTTTGGATCAACACCGTTTGCTACCCCCTTCCACGACTGGAGTTCGATGATACTGGCGTATTATACAAACAAATCACTTTACTAGGTATAAGAGGGAAGAAAAGTAGTTCATCCATTTACGTAAACTATGAAATATCACGCTTTTGAGTTTGATCATTTTCATTAGGTTTTTGTTTAATCAAAATACAGTACAGTATTAACAATGAGTGTTTTTACTCACGAATTGAGCTGTCCATGTGGACGTATTCATTATGCAGTGTATATTATACTGTCTACAGCACATTAGCGTACAATATAGAGAATGAAGTTAAATTGAAAAATAATCATAATATGGATAATTAAATACATTTTTCAAAATGGTGGCGGTTCATTTCGATTACCAGCTTCGTTCTTCGTATTAGTAACTCATGTTGAAATAATTCTGTACCTACTCTATAAAAGAGTACCTTACGTACTGTAAATTCAATCTTCACTTCTGCCCGATCCGAAAAGATAAAATTACTCAGACATGCTATCTACTGTCCGTCCAAGTGGTTATGTCGCAGGATCGTAGAAAGGAGGGAAATCACGTGACAGTTAATTACTTAACGAGGCCCTTTTATTTAAGTTATTTTAAACAGTTGTATAATATTACGTAGATGTCCAATTCCTAACAGAAATTAATGTTTTCAGAAAAGAACTAAGACAGCCCAGCCACTAGCCTTTACAGAGGGGAGAGCAGATGCGGGTGGGGAAAACCGGAATGCGACGTAGACAAATGGACGACAGTACCTGTGCGAAAATTATGCAATATTGAAAGCTCTTTCGTCACTGGAAAACGCGAACATATTTTTGGAACGTACTGTTTACTATGACCGTAAGGCTACTATGACTGTATATGCGGTCTTATATCTGTGTGGAGGACGGTTGAAGTTCATTAGTAGAAGGGGTGGGAGTGAAGTACATTCAAAAACTCAGGTACAATAAAAATTGAAGTAAAAATAAAATGATGTCCGTGTACTTGCAATCTTTGCTCAGAAACCAAGTTGATGTAACCATTTTTTTCCTTCTACAGTATACCTGGTTGAGTGGAAGAGAAAGCCTTATGGCCTTAACTTTGCCAGCTAAAATAAATTATTATTATTATTATTATTATTATTATTATTATTATTATTTCAGGAATGCATACCTGTAGTTTTAACCACTTATTTTCTTACATCCTGTAGAATTCTGTCCGAAAACATTTCGTTCGGTAACTACAGAATGTGATGTGTGTTATATTGCAGAATAATAATCCATAACATTCATTATTAACAGTCGTAGTAAAATATTTTGTTTTCTCTAATGTAAGCTTCTATGTTGCCATGGTAACGTTTATAAACTGTACAAAGTTCACGCGAACAAATACACAACTTCATTTTCAGCGTACATTACGATAGCTAGCTTGTATCGAACTCATGGTCAACGCACTAGAATCTCACCTGACTTCAAAAATATAACTGTTATTCTTTTATGACGTCAGGTTAGGCATTACTTATTGACAGTAATTAATTTGTTTTTTTTTTTTTTTTACTTTCTTCTTAACACGAGAAGATTCACCCACATTAGAAATTGCTCGGCCAAATTTTATTTATGGAAGGGTAAATGGAAATGGAAGAAAATTTACTACGCTTTATCAATAAAATAGTAATATACGTTACAAGAGCGATATGTTGGCGTTTTCATGTTCGAGGAAAAGATTGAAAAAGCGAAACGTAGTTGAGCTTTTTTAATTTCCGAGAACATTAAAACAAACATACCGCTCGTGTATCGTACATTATTTTGTGCGAAGATCGTTTATTACATACCTGAAAGACGAATTTCTTATTAGTTGCAATGAAATCTCCATCTTGGTTTGTGTTCAATGACGGCAATTTGGAAAACAAAAATATCTCTCTTCAACATTGTTGCTATAAAATGTTTTCTGTGTTTACTATACTCCAGCAGGCCGTGACATACGTCTGGTTTTTTTCCCCCCAGTCTATAAATGCGAACTTAAAACAAACGGTAAGGTCATGTAATGATTTATTTTTCATTTTAATATTTTAACAATATTATTTATATAACATATTGCAGTAATAACATCGGCATCTGGAATCTTGTTGATTTTTCACGGCTTCCTTAATGTTACTTACATCACGAATGCAATAACTTTAGTGGAGTAGTAGAGTTTACTTAATTTTTGCAAATATTTAAAAACAATAATTAACATTGCAATTTAGGTGAAATTGCAGTGGTAAGTTTCCAATTTATAATTATTACTATATTGAACGTCTTTAAAAATAATATGTTAAAAGCCTAAAGCAGTAAAATGAATATGTCTCTTAAGCGGTAAGAAGAGGGAAATTGTTATGTGTGTTAGGTTGGGAATACTGAATGTGGTATTTCACACTTACCGCGTATTGGTTTTGTGCGGAAAACAAGCAAATACGCACGATCTCGCACAAATATTATTTACGATGCAAGGTAGCTAATACTATGACTACCAGAATTCACCACAATTTCCAGGAAACGAAAGTCTGTAAATAAACTTCAGAAAGATGGTTTTGAGTTCGACGACATCTGGCTGCACTGACTACTACTATCCGGACATGAGTTCATATATGAAAATTATTCATATTAATCACCTCTAGAAGCCATAAAAGTCTGTGTGACAAAGTCACAATACCTCCCGGTATACAAGGCGTAAGTGAAATAACCCTGCAGATTGAGAGGGGCAATAGTGTACACTTAAGTGAATAGAAAACCTATATTACGTTTTGTGATTAAATGCACGGTTAATTAGAAAATTGAGTTAAAAGTATCAGAAGTCTGGCAACATCGCCGCTAACACAGTCCTCTGCCTCCTGGTAATATAAACGTACGAGGTCAACCAGCGTGAACTACCTCGCTCCTCCCTCTCTCGCTACAACGTTGCAATCTGTTCGCATCGATCAGTGGCTTCAAATTAGTGGTTTTTAAATTAAATTTACACGAAAACCGTCCACGCTACTGAAATACGCCAGAGTAATAAATGATTCTTTATTATATTTTCTATCGACATGGACAAAAATCACAATAGTTACCGAATAAGAGGGTGTTAAACATTTGGAAAAAGGAAAAAAGTACATGAGAAAACTATGAATTTTTCACCAATAAGGTGTTACAATTTTTTTCTATGAGCCATTTCAGTGAGCTATTCGTTCTAAAAATCTGAAGAATTATTTCACTTCCACCCTGTATATACAACCATTAAAATGGATGTAGAGTACTTCTATTATGTGCCTCCTTCAGAGAACGGTCGTATACATTTAATAATAATAATAATAATAATAATAATAATAATAATAATGATAATAATAATCTATAGGCTACCAATAATAAATCTGTAGCCAAAATTTTTCTGGTAATTTTCGATTTTCCAAAAATAATTGGTCCTAACATATATAATTAACCGCCGTGAAACCGAAAATCGCTTTTTTGACATTTTTGTTTGTATGTCTGTCTGTCTGGATGTTTGTTACCTTTTCACGTGATAATAGCTGAACCGATTTATATGAAAATTGGAATATAAATTAAGTTCGTTGTAGCTTAGAATTTAGGCTATATGGCATTCAAAATATTTTATTTAAAAGGGGGGTTATAAGGGGCCTCGAATTAAATAAATCGAAATATCTCCCTTATTATTAATTTTCGTGAAAAATATTACATAACAAAAGTTTCTTTAAAAATTATTTCCGATAAGTTTTATTCTTTGCAAAATTTTAATATGACTGATATTTAATGAGATAAATGAGTTTCAAAATTACAATAACAACGCCATCTAAGGCGGTGTAATGAAATAAAAAACAAATGACTTCGTCTATAAGGGACCTTGGACAACAACAATCGAAAGCCATGAAACATAGCCTACAGAGAATGTTTCTGTGTTTGTATGAAGTAATATCGGAAGCTAAATTAACCGATTTGTAATTATAATTAATTATTAATTCACCATTGGAAAGTGTAGTTTCTCTAGATGGACATAATGCTATAATGTTATTACAGTAACTTCTGAGTGAATCGAGGACAGGTAAGATTAAAATAGCTTCTTATGCACAGAAAACTTGATAGGCTATTCTGTACATTCGTTTCCTGTATTTCCTAAAATAATTTTTATGACCAAATGAGTGTCTCTGGATCAAAATGATCGTATTTTAATTATTTTAATACAATTAAAATTAAGTAACATTATAAACGATTTATCCTTCTATCAAACACGAATGTTCCCTGGATCAAACGTCCTATTTTAATTATGTAATTACTTTATATTTATTTGTAACGGGTGCAGCGGAGCGCACGGGTACGGCTAGTAATAATAATAATAATAATAATAATAATAATAATAATAATAATAATGTTGACAAAAATAGATATAAAAACATATTGGAAAAACGAATTACAGCAGGTCATGAAACGGATACAGACGGCCAATCGCCTCATTTTCCGCAGGATGTCTGCCCTTCTGGGTTGCCTAGCGACGTGAGACAGTTGACAGTCAGTCTGCGGCGATGCATCTGGGACGAAGAGAGAAGCCACTTTGGAAACTTTTTATTCTATTTCACCCCGTTCTTTAACGCCCACTTTACACCTTTTCCTCCCCTACCTCACCCTATCCCTCCCCCCATTTCTCTTTCTCCCTCTATTTTTTTTTCGACGTTCAGTGCTGTTGTGTAAGGTGGTTCACTTTTATTATCTTATTTTTAAGACTTTCTGTTTTATTTCCACCTACCTACAACAGCCAGGAACGCTCAAGGGTACCAACTTTATAAAGTTGGCAGAACTGCTTTTCTCTCATGCTCCTCGCAAAGATTGTGTCACAGCGAAGGATTCGGCGAATTCGATAATTTTAATTGTTTTAAAGAGAAAACAAAGTGAAATGTTGCAACTCCGCATTTGGCCGATAACACACTTAGAGAAGCTGAAATAGTGTGACAAGTGACGTGAGGGTTAAGGAGGAGTTTTAAAAAGAAAAAAAAAAAAGGTAAAGGTATCAGTGTAACATGCCATGAAGGCACTTGGGGGAATGGAGGTAGAGCCCCATGCTTTCCATGACATCGGCACTAGAATGAGGTGGTGTGGTCGGCACCACGCTCCGACCGTCTTTTACCCCCGGGAAAGACCCGGTACTCAATTTTATAGGAGGCTGAGTGAACCTCGGGGCCGTTCTGGAAGTGTGGCAACTAGAAAAAATCCTGTCACCACCTGGGATCGAACCCCGGACTTTTTTTTTAAGTTTGCTTAAAATTGAGGATCATGAATTCGAAAACTTACACACATGGAAATTTATATCCAAAGTGTGTTACAAATAACGTATACTTGAAATTAAAATTGAATGAGGGAATTTGCGACAAATATCTCAAACATTGTATTTAATGGAATACTTAGACCTACTTACTCACTTGCAAATGGCTCACACTTTCAGAGAGGAACATAGGTTAAGGGTGTTTGAGAATAAGGTACTTAGGAAAATATTTGGGGCTAAGCGGGATGAAGTTACAGGAGAATGGAGAAAGTTACACAACGCAGAACTGCACGCATTGTATTCTTCACCTGACATACAGAGATGTGAAAATTATTAGAATAATCTTAATTTTAAAGGTTTTTTAATAGTTCCTTCACAAATATTCATCGAATTGATGAATATTGGTATATAATATTACTATAATGATGTAGGATATATTTACTACTAACAATGCCGGAAAGCATTGTTGTACATTGGTATTTTTCTAATTTTACAATTGTTATGGGAATTCAGAAATTATTATATTATGTTGGTGGAATTGGAAACATCAAAAATTAATTAAGAAATGCTTTAAACAAATTGTTCTTTGCGTTTACATTGTTGTGAAGGTTCAAATGAACCTATACATCTATTTTGTGCATATAGTTTTTTATGTTTCCAATTCCGGCAACATAATATAATAATTTCTGAATTCCCATAACAATTGTAAAATAAGAAAAATACCAATGTACAACAATGCTTTCCGGCATTGTTAGTAGTAAATATATCCTACATCAGTGTAGTAATATATACCAATATTCATCAATTCAATTAATATTTGTGAAGGAACTATTAAAAAACCTTTAAAATTAAGATTATTCTAATAATTTTCACACCTCTGTAATTAGGGACATTAAATCCAGACGTTTGAGATGGGCAGGACATGTAGCACGCATGGGCGAATCCAGAAATGCATATAGAGTGTTAGTTGGGAGGACGGAAGGTGAAAGACCTTTGAGGTGACCGAGACGTAGATGGGAAGATAATATTAAAATGGATTTGAGGGAGTTGGGATATGATGATAGAGAATGGATTAATCTTGCTCAGGATAGGGATCGGTGGCGGGCTTATGTGAGGGTGGCAATGAACCTCCGGGTTCCTTAAAAACCAGTAAGTAAGTAAGTAAGTAAGTAACCGTCCTGGATTTCAACTCTTGTCTTTGGCTTAAAAAGTCGAGCTCAATTTTTTTGGCAAGGGTTGAGCTTGGAGTGTTACTTCATATTTGACATGTTACATCAGGATTATGGCGGGTCCGTTTTATCCTGGACACACGCTAGCCAGCACCAGGTAACATAACAACGACATCATTTTGTTATTAATGCAAAGCCGGCTATAAATCTCGCGTTATTAATTAACGTAGATTAAGTGTAATGGCACACATAAACCAGGTTTGCCGATTGCTATGACGCCGACTTCAGGCAGTGGGACGGACAGACAGACAGACAGACAGATATGCGGCACATTCCATCCTGATTACAATCCTATCTGTCAACGTTTATTGATTTTTAGTAACGAACCGTTCAGGACTTCATCTCTGTGCTTTTGTTTATTGCCTTAACCGTCATGTGTTAACAAATGAAAATCACGCTACGCGTTTCCAAAGCTTTTGTGTTTATATTTTTTTTTTATTGCCAAGGAAACGAGAATAACCGGTCCGGAACAGAGATGCGACAATGATCGCTGCTCACAGATCATTGCAGTTACTGTGCTAGAAAACCGTGACGTCAGAAATTGTAGAATCGACAATGGAGAGACAAAGGAACTTTAGAGTCATCGACGTGGCGCGAGATTTTGGGTATTTGCACCGCGTTCTAGATGTAAAGACATCCAGCATTTTGTACCCACATGCGAGAGACGTATCTGTAGGATATACTAAAGGCTATTGGCTGCGTAAATTCAGTACATGAGTCGATTAATTGAACGAGTTGATGAGTCATTAAATGAATGTCGGGTGCATTTTAAGTGGGTCCAAGAGCTCTTAATTTGTTCTGTCATAATTTATTGAATCACTAAAAGTGTGAGTTATAGAATGAACCTATGAACGTTTCAGTGAGTTATCAGTGCAAAGGGGGAAATTTGAGGACAAACGTTTAAGTAAATAAATAAATAAATAAGTAAATAAATACATAATTAAATAAGTAAATAAATACATAATTAATTACATAAGTATATAAATAATTAATTACATAAGTATATAAATAAATAATTAAATAAGTAAACAAATAAATAATTAAATAAGTAAACAAATACATAATTAAATAAGTGAACAAATAAATAATTAAATAAGTAAACAAATAAATAATTAAATAAGTAAATAAATAATTAATTACATAAGTATATAAATAAATAATTAAATAAGTAAACAAATAAATAATTAAATAAGTGAACAAATACATAATTCAATAATTAAACAAATAAATAATTAAATAAGTAAATAAATACATAATTAAATAAGTAAATAAATAATTAATTACATAAGTATATAAATAAATAATTAAATAAGTAAACAAATAAGTAATTAAATAAGTAAACAAATAAATAATTAAATAAGTAAACAAATACATAATTAAATAAGTGAACACGTAAATAATTAAATAAGTAAACAAATAAATAATTAAATAAGTAAACAAATAAATAATTAAATAAGTAAACAAATAAATAATTAAATAAGAAAACAAATACATAATTAAATAAGTAAACAAATAATTAATTACATAAGTATATAAATAAATAATTAAATAAGTAAACAAATAAATAATTAAATAAGTAAACAAATATATAATTAAATAAGTGAACAAATAAATAATTAAATAAGTAAACAAATAAACAATTAAATAAGTAAACAAATACATAATTAAATAAGTGAACAAATAAATAATTAAATAAGTAAACAAATAAATAATTAAATAAGTAAATAAATACATAATTAAATAATTAAATAATTAAATAATTAAATAAGTAAATAAATACATAATTAAATAAGTAAATAAATAATTAATTACATAAGTATATAAATTAATAATTAAATAAGTAAACAAATAAATAATTAAATAAGTAAACAAATACATAATTAAATAAGTGAACAAATAAATAATTAAATAAGTAAACAAATAAATAATTAAATAAGTAAATAAATACATAATTAAATAAGTAAATAAATAATTAATTACATAAGTATATAAATTAATAATTAAATAAGTAACTAAATAAATAATTTAATAAGTAAAGAAACAAATAATTAAATAAGTAAGTAAATAAATAATTAATTAAATAAGTAACTAAGTAAATAATTTAATAAGTAAACAAAGAAATAATTAAATAAGTAAATAAATAATTAAATAAGTAAACCAATAAGTAATTAAATAAGTAAATAAATAAGTAATTACATAAGTAAATAAGTAAATAATTACATAAGTAAATAAATGAATATCTAAATAAGCAAATAACTAAGTAAATAAATAAGAAAATAAGTAAATAAACAAATAATTAAATAAATAAGTAAATAAATAAGCAAATGAACAAATAATTAAATAAATAAGTAAATAAAGAAGTAAACTGATCCCAAGTACCGAAGGTAACATGTGAAAACCAACGCTAATTTTAACAATAAAATATCATGCCGGGATATAATTCCGGACGTCCTGCTATAAAGTTCTTGCAATTTCAAACACTAAAGATATTCTCTTGGTGAATCTGTTTCTTGGCAGACAATATGGCGACAAAACTTGGGTTCATAGAGCTCTCTTCTTTTCTTCTAACTTCACTCCCGGAAATTAAACTTTTAAGGGAAACAAAAGAGTGTCTATTTCTGGGAAGAAGCGATATTCTTGAATTCGAAAAGTTGCACCGTTGAGCGCTATGATTATGTTTGCTCACAGCGAGTATCGGGCCACGTTGCCTAGATACTGCGATGCTCAGTTTTTGTCTTCTGTTCCCCCCCTCGTCCCAGAGGGCCCCTAAAATCCGTTTCTAGATAATAACAGCATCACAAGGGTCGTGTAGCAACTCCCTTGCAGAATATTTATATACCCTCCCCTCACCCTGATTGTACGTCATGGGATTAAGTTAGTCTCGAGTTCACAACCAGTCGGACTACTGCAATTTAAGGATAAGCAACTGGTTATAATGTATAGAAAATTAGAAAAAAAAAATATAGCCTAAACTCAGATGGCCATGGGTTTGATCTTAATGTTTGTAGCTTTTTAAATGTTTTTCCCCCGAAGGAGATAACTTTTGGCCAATGAATTAACTTTGATGTTTTGTTATCTGTACTCCATTATAAGCTATAAATTAATTTTGACCATTTTCTCTCCGACAGTTAAACTTTTAAGAAACTATTTCATTTAGTGATATGAAAATTTCAGGGCATATTAATAAATATATCTGATAATCTTAACGCTACAAACTTTTCAAAATATATTTCAAAGTTCTGCTTTATGTTCATTTTGTTAGATCGAAAAATATAATTTTTTGAACAACGAACATTCATTTGAACCCTTATTTACTTACTTACAAATGGCTTTTAAGAAACCCGCTGGTTTATTGCCGCCCTCACATAAGCCCTCCATCGGTCCCTATCCTGAACAAGATTAATCCAGTCCCTACCATCATTATCTCACCTCCATCAAATACATTTTAATATTATCCTCCCATCTACGTCTCGGCCTCCCAAAGGTCTCTTTCCCTCAGGTCTTCCAAATAACATTCTATAAGCATATCTAGATTCACCCATACGTGCTACATGCCCTGCCCATCTCAAACGTCTGGATTTAATGTTCCTAATTATGTCAGGTGAAGAATACAATGCGTGCAGTTCTGCGTTGTGTAACTTTCTCCATTCTCCTGTAACTTCATCCCTTTTAGCCCCAAATATTTTCCTAAGAGCCTTATTCTCGAACACTCATAATCTCTGTTCCTCTCTCAAAGTAAGGGTCCAAGTTTCACAACCATAAAGAACAACCGGTAATAGAACTGTTTTATAAATTCTAACTTTCAGATTTTTTGACAGCAGACTGGATGACAAAAGCTTCTCAACCGAATAATAACAGGCATTTCCCCATATTTATTCTGCGTTTAATTTCCTCCCGAGTGTCATTTATATTTGTTACTGTTGCTCCAAGATATTTGAATTTTTCCACCTCTTCGAAGGATAAATCTCCAATTTTTTAATTTCCATTTCGTACAATATTCTCGTCACGAGACATAATCATATACTTTGTCTTTTCGGGATTTACTTCCAAACCTATCGCCTTACTTTCTTCAAGTAAAATTTCTGTGTTTTCCCTAATCGTTTGTGGAAATAATAATAATAATAATAATAATAATAATAATAATAATAATAATAATAATAATAATAATAATTTATTTTTAGTACATCAGTAATAGTCTTTTGTTAATTCTTATATAATTGCAATGCAGTTTGGGAGTAGAAATTTATTTTAGGGGAACGCTATGAAAAAGATTGAATACCACTGATGTAGACCAAGACAGTCAAGGAATTTTATGGACAGTAAAAAAATCGATCTTACGGCAATGGTTAAAGAGTTGTTAATTCATTACAGAAAATAATCTGTTACAACGTTACTGCAAATTGATTTTGTTTTCTAGAATAGAAGAAAATGCAATAATGAATTGAATGAATGAATCAATCAATAAATCTATCTATCTATCTATCTATCTATCTATCTATCTATCTATCTATCTATCTATCTATCTATCTATCTATCTATCTATCTATCTATCTATCTATCTATCTGTCTGTCTGTCTGTCTGTCTGTCTGTCTGTCTGTCTGTCTGTCTGTCTGTCTGTCTGTCTGTCTGTCTGTCTGTCTGTCTGTCTGTCTGTCTGTCCAATCTATCTGTCTCTGAAGACCTAGTTGGCATGTTGGTATAGCGCTGGCCTTCTACGCCCAAGGTTCCGGGCTCGATCCCGGGCCAGGTCGATGGCATTTAAGTGTGCTTAAATGCGACAGGCTCATGTCAGTACATTCACTGGCATGTAAAAGAACTCCTGCGGGACAAAATTCCGGCATATCCGGCGACGCTGATATAACCTCTGCAGTTGCGAGCGTCGTTAAATAAAACATAACATCTATCTGTCTGTCTGTCTATCTGTATATCTGTCTATCTGTCTGTCTATCTATCTGTCTGTCCAATCTATCTGTCCGTCTATCTGTCTGTCTATCTGTCTATCTGTCTATCTGTCTATCTATCTATCTATCTATCTATCTATCTATCTATCTATCTATCTATCTATCTATCTATCTATCTATCTATCTATCTATCTATCTATCTATCTATCTATCTATCTATCTATCTATCTATCTATCTATCTATCTATCTATCTATCTATCTATCTATCTATCTATCTATCTGTCTGTCTGTCTCTGTCTGTCTGTCTGTCTGTCTATTACAAATTATATTTATAAAACAAAAATGTTTCTAGCCATTACAGTAAGAGCCAGGCTCGTGTACGGTGTGGTCTTAGTCAATGTGTGGATGAATGAATGTGCAGATCAATGAATGAATAAATATAGAAACAAATAAAGTAATAAATAAATAAATAAAGGGAGGAAGGAGTGAATGAATTAACTGATTAATGAATGAAGGAATAAATAAAGAAATAAATCAATAAATAAAGGATTAAATAAATAAAGAAAGGAATAAAAATGAATAAATATTACCTTACTGTCTCCAGCAATATACTTGATATTTCCACCGTTTTCAAGGTGTTGATTAATATTTACTTTATCAGAAATACTCAGACGTGAAAGTGTTTGTGACATGATGCCTTACCAGTATGCAGAGGCTTGGATACTTGCCACAACAACAGACCACATTGTACTGTTTTCTGCTCTGTTTAGACTCAAACGTATCCTACTAAATCGAAGGAGCGGTGTATCCGTACGGTTCTGATTTACTCTCATCATTGGAGACACTGATAAGAAATGATTTTTCCTCTTTACAAATTTTCTATCAAACGGACGATTTTCTTGAAAATTAAATAAATGAAAGATTAACACGTATCGTTATTTCCTGTGATTAGGAAGTCTGGCAACCCTGCTGCTGTAACTAAGGGACGGAATGCAGCTACTCAAACTGAGTTTGTGTGTGTATTTTTAGGTGTCCGGCGATGCATTTTTGCCACACTAGGCAGTCTTTCAGCCTTACTTTCTGATTAATTACAAAACGTATAGTAGGTGATGCAGGGAGATGCACTATCACCTTTACTTTTTAACTTCGCTCTAGAATATGCCTTTAGGAAAGTTCAGGATAACACAGAGGGTTTGGAATTGAACGGGTTACATCAGCTGCTTGTCATTGCGGATGACGTGAATATGTTAGCAGAAAATCCACAAACGATTAGGGAAAACGCGGGAATTCTACTTGAAGCAAGTAAAGAGATAGGGTTGGAAGTAAATCCCGAAAAGACGAAAAGACTAAGTATATGATTATGTCTCGTGATCACAATATTGTACGAAATGGAACTATAAAAGTTGGAGATTTATCCTTCGAAGAGGTGGAAAAATTCAAATATCTTGGAGCAACAGTAACAAATATAAATGACACTCGGGAGGAAATTAAACGCAGAATAAATATAGGAAATGCCTGTTATTATTCGGTTGAGAAGCTTTATCATCCAGTCTGCTGTCAAAAAATCTGAAAGTTAGAATTTATAAAACAGTTATATTACCGGTTGTTCTGTATGGCTGTGAAACTTGGACTCTCCCTTTGAGAGAGGAACAGAGATTGAGGGCTTTTGAGAATAAGGTGCTTAGGAAAATATTTGGGGCTAAGCGGGATGAAGTTACAGGAGAATGGAGAAAGTTACACAACACAGAACTGCACGCATTGTCTTCTTCATCTGACATAATTAGGAACATTAAATCCAGACGTTTGAGATGGGCAGGGCATGTAGCACGTATGGGCGAATCCAGAAATGCATATAGAGTGTTAGTTGGAAGGCCAGAGGGAAAATACTTTTGGGGAGGCCGAGACGTAGATGGGAAGATAATATTAAAATGGATTTGAGGGAGGTGGGATGATGGTAGAGACTGGATTAATCTTGCTCAGGATAGGGACCAATGGAGGGCTCATGTGAGGGCGGCAATGAACCTCCAGGTTCCTTAAAAGCCAGTAAGTAAGTAAGTATAATAGGTTTGTTATTATTTATTTTAATGTATTTTCTCACCTTCAATCTGTACAGTTATATTACTTCCGTCCTGTATATGACATCATATATTACCTTGTATATTTATAATGTATTATTACGTATGACATACCATGTTAAAGCACCTAAAATTGTTAGTTACTGTAATGTGTAAGCGCAAATTGCCATATAGTAGCATGAATAAAATAAAACACAACACTTGTTCATGGAGTTATTTGAAACGCTGGATTGACATGAACCGTGCACCACATACTGAGAACTACTGTGATAGACTATAAAAATATGAAGGAATGAAATAGGGTGTAAATTAGTTTATATTGGCTGGTAGCGAGGTGGAAAATTTGTTAGTGACAAGCCATGGTGACGAAGGGAAACAAAAGACTGGCGAAAAATAAAAATGCACACATTTGCGGTTGGGACTCAATTAATGAACCGTCGCGTGATTGGAAACCCGGAGCAACAATCAAACGGCCATTTATCGAACCCCACCCCCCACGCTAGCAACGCTGAACTTGCAGAAAGTCTGTGGAATACGGCAAAAAAAAAAAGAAGGAAGACACGGCCTGCAGGAGTCATTGCTACCAAGGCCTCTTAATTCAGATGGATTCAGCTGTTTCTCTAGTTCAGCGATTCTCCCAACAGATCGCGTCCTGGTGTCACATCGATATTTCAACGCAGTGTGATTAGAGTTCGAACAAAAACCAATCTTCTTCGTCGCTTGCCACAGTTTAAGGTCATCCAACTGGCCTAATTAAGGTTCTTCTTTCTTCTAATCTACCGATTTACAATTCCTGACAAAAGCCGATCGTATTAAACTCCGTACAGGTGATATTACAAACAAAGGCGGAAAGCTATGCTGTTTGTTTGTATTCATGTACGGGTATGTACCAAAATAATTATATTTTTTCAAATTCAATTAAAAGTACGTAACAATGACCCTTTAAGCAAATCTAGTCTTTCAGGTAAGGCTCCCTGTAAAGCAGATTTGAATAATTTCAAGGGAAAAATTGTTCGATCGGGATCGATACCCGGCCCCGGAACAATTTTTTCCTTGAAATTATTCAAATCTGCTTTACATGGAGCCTTACCTGAAAGATTAGATTTGCATAATATATACGTCACTGTGTACGTTAACAGAAAACCACAATTCCAAGTCACACAGAGATTGTGTGTACTCGATGTGGGTCTCTGGCGTTTCGTCAGCCCACGCGAGTTGTGTGGATATAAAGGGAAAAGTTGAGACGGTGTCGGGTGGAGTTCCCGGGTAGCTCAGTTGGAAGAGCTCTGGTATGTTCAACCAGAGGTCCCGGGATCGATATCCGGCCCCGGAACAATTTTTACCTTGAAATTATTCAAATCTGCTTTACATGGAGCCTTACCTGAAAGATTAGATTTGCATAATATATACGTCACTGTGTACGTTAACAGAAAACCACAATTCCAAGTCACACAGAGATTGTGTGCACTCGATGTGAGTCTCTGGCGCTTCGTCAGCCCACGCGAGTTGTGTGGATATAAAGGGAAAAGTTGAGACGGTGTCGGGTGGAGTTCCCGGGTAGCTCAGTTGACAGAGCGCTGGTACGTTCAACCAGAGGTCCTGGGATCGATACCCGGCCCCGGAACAATTTTTCCCTTGAAATTATTCAATGCCCTTTAAGATTCTAAATCTTCTGATTTCACTTTTTCATCACAAGAATTGTATGCGCCAATGATAATTGTGTACTAAGTGCCGGTGGCAATTCTACAGGGTGATTCGTTTGGGAATACATAAAATAAAAACGTGATAAAATGAGAACTGTTGCTTTTTGCTGTTAAATTCTTTGTACATGCATTCTAGGGAGTTTTGTCCAAATTATTAGCATTATGGCATATTTCATATCTTGAGGCTGATTCCTCCCACATCTCAGGGGTAACTTTCTCAAAAGCTCACATAATCTTTGCTCGGAGATCATGAATATCCCTGGGTCGCTGTGCATACACATCATTCTTCACGAAACCCCAGAGAAGGAAATCGAGTGGTGTCAAGTCTGGGGAATTTGAAGGCCACATAATTGGCCCTCTTCGACCAATCAGTTGTTATCAAATGTGTCATCCAGGTAGGGGTAGAGTTTCAGGTATTTTCTAACGATACGTTGGCAATGTTGTGTATAGCATAGCCACCTTTGGAGACAGCTGTTTGAGACTTTTCTTGGGATTACTCACATAGCAGCGCTGACAGCTTCAAGAACACGCTTACGTCCACCAGTATTTGGCATATTGACAGACCCAGTTCCTTCAAACGTGCGAAACCCTAACTTTATCGACTTGCAACCCGGAGCTCTCCGAACACTAGACTCTGGTTGAAACAGCCGTTGGACAGACGTTACACTTTTCAATTTAGCAAACCACAAGATATATTCGTTCGTTGTTGTGCAGTAAACGGCATTTTGTTTATTCTGTCGTTGATGAGTAACTTCTTTTGTTTCTTATGAGGTAACTATGGTGATACAAAACTCCCGTGCTTCAGTATCACGTTGGAGCTGAAATGAATTCTACAGCACTCCATTACAAATTGTATAATCATTTTACTTTGTCTTCCCAAAAAGGTGAAACTGTACGAGTATAGGCTATACTGGGTCCATGCAAAAGTTCGCAGGGTTTTTTTGCTGTAACAAAAGTTCTTAATTGAGCTGAATAGAAGACAGAATTGCTTGCAGACGCTCATTCAATCCTGAACAGATGGAAAAACTATTTTGGACAACTACTAAATATACATAGGCCAAATAGAAATGATCGGGACGAAATTGAAATACAAACTGCTGAGCCATTTATACCCGAACCCACACTTACTGAAGTCGAAATTGCGATAGAAAATCTGAAAAATTGTAAGTCTCCAGGAATCGGTCAAATTGCAGCAGAATTAATACAAGAGGTGGAAGGGCATTATCTAACGAAATTTATAAGCTTGTACTTGCTATTTGGGAAAAGGAAATTGTATCAGATCAATGGAAGGAGTCCATAATTGTACCTATTTTTAAGAAGGGGGACAAGACTAACTGTAGTAACTTTCGAGGAATATCACTTTTGCTGACGTCGTACAAAATTTTGTCCAATATTCTTTTGAGAAGATTAACTCCATATATAGATGAAATTATTGGGGATCATCAGTGTGATTTCAGGCGTAATAGATCAACTATTGACCAGATATTTTGTATTCTACAGATAATGAAGAAAAATGGGAGTATAAGGGTACAGTGCATCAGTTATTCATAGATTTCAAAAAGGCATATGTGACTCAGTTAAAAGAGAAGTTTTATATAATATTCTTATTGAATTTGGTATTCCCAAGAAACTAGTTCGATTAATTAAAATGTGTCTTAGTGAAACTTACAGCAGACTCCGTATAGGTCAGTTTCTATCAGATGTTTTTCCAATTCACTGCGGGCTAAAGCAAGGAGATGCACTATCACCTTTACTTTTTAACTTTGCTCTAGAGTATGCCATTAGGAAAGTCCAGGATAACAGAAAAGGTTTGGAATTGAACGGGGTACAAAACCTGCTTATCTATGCGGATGACGTGAATATGTTAGGAGAAAATCCACACACGATTAAGGAAAACACGGGAATTTTACTTGAAGCAAGTAAAGCGATAGGTTTGGAAGTAAATCCCGAAAAGACAAAGTATATGATTATGTCTCGTGACGACAATATTGTACGAAATGGAAATATAAAAATTGGAAATTTATCTTTTGAAGAGGTTGAGAAGTTCAAATAAATGGGAGCAACAGTAACAAATATAAATGATACTCGGGAGGAAATTAAACGCAGAATAAATATGGGAAATGCCTGTTATTATTCGGTTGAGAAGCTTTTATCATCCAGTCTGCTGTCAAAAAATCTGAAATTTAGAATTTATAAAACTTTTATATTACCGGTTGTTCTATATGGTTGTGAAAGTTGGACTCTCACTTTGAGAGAGAAACATAGGGTATTTGAGAATAAGGTGCTTAGGAAAATATTTGGGGCTAAGAGGGATGAAGTTACAGGAGAATGGAGAAAGTTACACAACACAGAACTGCACGCATTGTATTCTTCACCTGACATAATTAGGAACATTAAGTCCAGACGTTTGAGATGGGCAGGGCATGTAGCACGTATGGGCAAATCCAGAAATGCATATAGAGTGTTAGTTGGGAGGCCGGAGGGAAAAAAACCTTTGGGGAGGCCGAGACGTAGATGGGAAGATAATATTAAAATGAATTTGAGGGAGGTGGGATATGATGGTAGAGACTGGATTAATCTTGCTCAAGGTAGATGACGGTCTTATGTGAGGACGGCAATGAACCTCCGGATTCCTTAAAAGTCAGTAAGTAAGTAAGTAGGCCTAAGTATCCATGTCAACTTCTACCATAAAACAGAATTTCAAGTGTCTGTAATTCAATTATTATTGACTTACGTCACGTCCATTTTATCTACACCATTAATTAAAATATAATCTTAGAGTCACGTTGACACAAGCTATGTTACCTAGATGTGGTTGCTAAGATACGAAACGGTATAAAATTAAAAGAAGGCAAAAGAATGTCGCGTTTACATTTTTCGCATTTCCACAGACACTCGCAGCTGGCACGGCTTCTTGTGCCTGACTTGGTGACTGCAACACCTTATATGCGTGACGCACGTTTGACGAGGTAATCAAGGTCCGCTGCCCAGTAGCGCAGTTACCACCGGCCACTCAGACTCATCTCTCTTAGCTACACACTGCAACTGGATCGAACTGCCTTCTCCACTAGTACCGGGCGGTTCACAACTGGATGTCTGTCCACGAAAACAAAGAGTCCAAGTTAAATCTGTGGTTTACAATGTAAGCTTTACCATTATCAGCATCTTCGTTACTAAAAATCACCAACTACCACCAGCAGCATGATAATAAATTGTCATCGTTTTATGAGCTCCTAATGGCTTGTTCCAAACTGAAGTCATCATCACCTATTAGGGGTAGCTTCCTCCACAATGGAAATCTTCATAATCTATTACTGGCACCTTTCTTCTTAACTCGACGCTAAATAATCTAGTAGTTGATACAGCGTCGTTAAATAACCAACTAAAATAAAAAAAAATGCATCTTAACTGAAGTCATCATCAGCTATTAGGTGTAACTTTCTTCATAACTGATGTCATCATCAGGTATTAGATGTAACTTTCTTCATACCTGAAGTCATCATCAGCTGTTAGGTGTAGCTTTCTTCATAACTGAAGTCATCATCAGCTATTAGGTGTAGCTTTCTTCATACCTGAAGTCATCAGTTATTATGTGTAGCTTTCTTCATAACTTAAATCATCATCAGCTATTAGGTGTAACTTTCTTCATAACTGAAGTCATCATCAGCTATTAGATGTAACTTTCTTCATAACTGAAGTCATCATCAGCTATTAGGTGTAACTTTCTTCATAACTTAAGTCATCATCAGCTATTAGGTGTAACTTTCTTCATAACTGAAGTCATCATCAGCTATTAGATGTAACGTTCTTCATAACTGAAGTCATCATCAGCTATTAGGTGTAGCTTTCTTCATAACTGAAGTCATCATCAGTCATAACTGTCATCATCAGCTATTAGGTGTAGCTTTCTTCATAACTGAAGTCATCATCAGATGTAACGTTCTTCATTAAGTCATCATCAGCTATTAGCTTTCTTCATAACTGAAGTCATCGTCAGCTATTAGGTGTAGCTTTCTTCATAACTGAAGTCATCATCAGCTATTAGATGTAACGTTCTTCATAACTGAAGTCATCATCAGCTATTAGGTGTAACTTTCTTCATAACTTAAGTCATCATCAGCTATTAGGTGTAGCTTTCTTCATAACTGAAGTCATCATCAGCTATTAGATGTAACGTTCTTCATAACATCATCAGCTATTAGGTGTAGCTTTCTTCATAACTGAAGTCATCATCAGCTATTAGGTGTAGCTTTCTTCATAACTGAAGTCATCATCAGCTATTAGGTGTAGCTTTCTTCATAACTGAAGTCATCATCAGCTATTAGGTGTAGCTTTCTTCATAACTGAAGTCATCATATTAGATGTAACTTTCTTCATAACTGAAGTCATCATCAGCTATTAGGTGTAGCTTTCTTCATAACATGAAGTCATCATCAGCTATTAGGTGTAGGTTTCTTCATAACCTGAAGTCATCAGCTTAGTGTAACTTTCTTCATAACTGAAGTCATCATCAGCTATTAGGTGTAGCTTTCTTGAAGTCATCAGCTATTAGAAGTCATAACTGAGTCATCATCAGCTATTAGGTGTAGCTTTCTTCATAACTGAAGTCATCATCAGCTATTAGGTGTAGCTTTCTTCATAACTGAAGTCATCATCAGCTATTATGTGTAGCTTTCTTCATAACTGAAGTCAACTGAAGTCATCATCAGCTATTAGGTGTAGCTTTCTTCATACCTGAAGTCATCCAGTTATTATGTGTAGCTTTTCTTCATAACTGAAGTCATCATCTGCTATTAGGTGTAGCTTTCTTCATACCTGAAGTCATCAGTTATTATGTGTAGCTTTCTTCATAACTGAAGTCATCATCAGCTATTAGGTGTAGCTTTCTTCATACCTGAAGTCATCAGTTATTATATGTAGCTTTCTTCATAACTGAAGTCATCAACAGCTATTAGGTGTAGCTTTCTTCATAACTGAAGTCATCATCAGCTATTAAGAAGTCATCAGTTAGCTTTCTTCATAACTGAAGTCATCATCAGCTATTAGGTGTAGCTTTCTTCATAACTGAAGTCATCATCAGCTATTAGATGTAACGTTCTTCATAACTGAAGTCATCATCAGCTATTAGGTGTAACTTTCTTCATAACTTAAATCATCATCAGCTATTAGGTGTAACTTTCTTCATAACTGAAGTCATCATCAGCTATTAGGTGTAGCTTTCTTCATAACTGAAGTCATCATCAGCTATTAGGTGTAGCTTTCTTCATAACTGAAGTCATCGTCAGCTATTAGGTGTAGCTTTCTTCATAACTGAAGTCATCATCAGCTATTAGGTGTAGCTTTCTTCATAACTGAAGTCATCAGTTATTATGTGTAGCTTTCTTCATAACTGAAGTCATAATCTGGTATTAGGTGTAGCTTTCTTCATACCTGAAGTCATCAGTTATTATGTGTAGCTTTCTTCACAACTGAAGTCATCGCCAGCTATTAGGTGTAGCTTTCTTCATAACTGAAGTCATCATCAGCTATTAGATGTAACGTTCTTCATAACTGAAGTCATCATCAGCTATTAGGTGTAGCTTTCTTCATAACTGAAGTCATCATCAGCTATTATGTGTAGCTTTCTTCATAACTGAAGTCATCATCAGCTATTAGGTGTAGCTTTCTTCATAACTGAAGTCATTATCAGCTATTATGTGTAGCTTTCTTCATAACTGAAGTCATAATCTGCTATTAGGTGTAGCTTTCTTCATACCTGAAGTCATCAGTTATTATGTGTAGCTTTCTTCACAACTGAAGTCATCATCAGCTATTAGGTGTAGCTTTCTTCATACCTGAAGTCACCAGTTATTATGTGTAGCTTTCTTCATAACTGAAGTCATCATCAGCTATTAGGTGTAGCTTTCTTCATACCTGAAGTCATCAGTTATTATATGTAGCTTTCTTCATAACTGAAGTCATCAACAGCTATTAGGTGTAGCTTTCTTCATAACTGAAGTCATCATCTGCTATTAGGTGTAGCTTTCTCATACCTGAAGTCATCAGTTATTATGTGTAGCTTTCTTCATAACTGAAGTCATCATCTGCTATTATGTGTAGCTTTCTTCATAACTGAAGTCATCATCTGCTATTAGGTGTAGCTTTCTCATACCTGAAGTCATCAGTTATTATGTGTAGCTTTCTTCATAACTGAAGTCATCATCTGCTATTATGTGTAGCTTTCTTCATAACTGAAGTCATCATCTGCTATTAGGTGTAGCTTTCTCATACCTGAAGTCATCAGTTATTATGTGTAGCTTTCTTCATAACTGAAGTCATCATCAGCTATTAGGTGTAGCAGCTTTCTTCATACCTGAAGTCATCAGTTATTATATGTAGCTTTCTTCATAACTGAAGTCATTATCAGCTATTATGTGTAGCTTTCTTCATAACTGAAGTCATTATCAGCTATTAGGTGTAGCTTTCTTCATAACTGAAGTCATCATCAGCTATTAGGTGTAGCTTTCTTCATACCTGAAGTCATTATCAGTTATTATGTGTAGCTTTCTTCATAACTGAAGTCATCATCTGCTATTAGGTGTAGCTTTGTCAACAATACAGCACCATCATCAGCTTCTAGTGATAGTGATAGTGTTGTACCTAATTAAACATTTTGATCAACACGATTAATTTAATTTTCATCAATGCTCCGAGCTTTTAGAATAATTCATATCATCATTATCATGATCAGATTATGGCGAGAAATATGTTTAATGCCACTAGCATTATCGTTTGTGAGGACAGCGTACACTATGTGACATCAAATACATGTTTTTTGCAAACATTCGTGACACAATAGCAGAAAAACGTACGTCCTCTGTGTACACCAGAAAAATTTTTGAATCGGACATATATTAGTTCAAAGGATATAGAATTACGCACCACTAGTGACTCACGGTCCATGAATAGGGAACCCCTGTCATCCAACAACAAGACATACAACGTCCGATAGGGGAAGCTGCGTGCAGGGGAGGAAAAGGTGGTAAAATGTAGGAAAAGAGGGAACCCACACAAAGGGAAGGAATGAAACTTGACTCGAATAAAAAGATACGACTTTTAGTCTACAGGGCAGTGCGGGAGAAAGTTGGCGTCTGCGGAACACGTGGAGGGCAGGAATTAAAACAAGATTGGAAAGAAAGTAGCCGTAAAATCTCCCCTTGTTTCAACAAAATCACTTTCATTCAATCTCTGTAAAAAGTCTGATGGATTTCAGCCTTTGTCACCAAGCAACAAGCATCTCTCAGCACTCATTTGTTCAAGAAGCATTTTATTTATTTACCATGTGTGAAACTATTCAAATGTCTAATTTGTTACTAAGCAACCAGACATGTCACGATTATGCACATTATAAACGAAATAAGTTGTGCTTTTTTAGTTTTTCTTTTTTTTTTCTTCTTTTTTTCTTAAAGAATTCCTCAGGCAAATCATCTAGTCTCATACAATTGCCATATTTTTACTCACAAGAACTATCTGATTTTAATTAGTCTTCGTAAATTTTTACTAGTCTTAGGAACACAACACAAAACATTTGACGATCCGTAGTTAAGGAAACAGAAGAGAAGACATTCAGTTGTTAGTTGCTAGTCTTGATATTGCAATTGTCATTTTTAATACATTTATTTAGACTTTACTAGTGGCTTATGTAGCAAATGCTGCAAACTAAGTTTATTAGAAGTTCAAATTAAAATATTTCAGATTTATTTGCAATGAAGAATACCCGACATTTTGGAAGTTACTTGCTTCCATAATAGTGAAACATACTCCCTCTGAATGCTTTTTATGCCAAATACTTTTCCTTGAACCTATCCATCTTCAGTTCTTGAGTTTCAATGCGAAATCGCAAGTAACAATGTCAGGACGATCAGAGAATTTTTCATTTGAGAGTAATGCAGTAGCTATTTCAGGTTATTGCGGATTATAGGTGAGAGTTAAGAAAAGTTCAGGTTCGATTAAACCAAAGAAATATGACATTAATTTTGATTTAGTTTTAAGACACAGCTAAAATAGGACACATGAATCATTACTTACTTACTTACTTACTGGCTTTTAAGGAACCCGGAGGTTCATTGCCGCCCTCACATAAGCCCGCCATTTGTCCCTATCCTGAGCAAGATTAATCCATTCTCTATCATCATATCCCACTTCCCTCAAATCCATTTTAATATTATCTTCCCATCTACGTCTCGGCCTTCCCAAAGGTCTTTTCCTCTCCGGCCTCCCAACTAACACTCTATATGCATTTCTGGATTCGCCCATACGTGCTACATGCCCTGCCCATCTCAAACGTCTGGATTTAATGTTCCTAATTATGTCAGGTGAAGGATATAATACTACCTAGGAAAATTAGAGAATCACACATATAAATATGTACATCACACTGCCATTATATACTGTATATGAGAAAGACCCACATCACGACTAATAACTATAAAAATATTTCATTTTTAATAGCAATATTGTTACCTTACGTAGGTTTTATAGTTTTAAGTAACATTATATATAGCTGTTATTCAGTAAATTATAGAAATGAAGATCTAATTTAAAATATTCTTTCTCTGCGTCTACTTAGGCCTACATAAAACCTCAAAAGGTTTCACTTTCATATCATCAATATAGCATTAATGTGTGTAATTAGTGGTATACTCACATAATTGTATTAACTATAATAATATTTCATTTTTAGTGGTAATAATCTCATCAAACATTCCTAAGTTTTGTAGTTCTTAATATCCAATACACAGCTGTACTCGGAAAACTACAGACCAGAGAATCAGACCTGTAAATTATATTTTTTATACGCCATCTGAACTCTAAATATGTCAGCAATGCTGCAGGTCATGGCATTCGTGTAATATTGTTTATTGTAGTGTGTGTTTTGTTTTATTCTAAAAGCCATTATTTCTCAAAAGTGACGACAGATGAATTTTGGAAAATAGGGAAATGATGTAGGAAAATTGACATTTCACTGAAAACTACTATTTTTCTGAAAAACTTTTAGATTCCAAGCTTCAAAATGAGGGGTCATTTATTAAAATCCGTTCAGCCGTTTTCCCGTAATTTCCATTACCATTTCAAATTATATGAAGGTGATGTCAGCGAAAAGAATCCAGGGTCCAGCGCGGAAAGTTATCCAGCATTCGCTCTTATGAGATGAGGGAAAATCCTGGAAAAATCTTAACCAGGTAGCTTGTCCCAACCCAGATTTGAAGCCGGGCTCTATCGTTCCATGGTCAGACATTCTAACCGATACTCCACAGCTGTGAACTCTATTATGTTACAAAAAAGGATTAAAGTGTTATTGATTCCCTTAAATGTCTGAATTATGAAACTTTTCTTTTTCAGAAAAATTATATTTATCTCTCTGTGTCACTTGTGTAATTTTTACTCCCATTTTCGTTGTTATCTCTTATATTGATATGTTTAGAAGAATTCTGGAGACAAAAAAATGTCGATTTAAATTCTAAAAAAAAAAAAAAAAAATAGTGTCTTCTTTTTTGTGATGTCGCTATGGAAACGAGAGGAGTATGAATTGTTTAATATTATGTGCAGATACTTGTATGCTAATGTAGGTAGTCGACAGCTAATGTTCTTCTCACGTCTGTATTCAGAGCTACAAATGCACACGACTCTTTTCACTAACGCAATTCTGCCGACGTACTTAACGACAACACTGTTAACGTCACTGCGAAGAGAGCAGAGGATGTTTTATTGCACCTCTTTTGTTTCTGCGAGAGTAACGCCGTTGTCAGCACTCTTCTTCTTTGATACTGCAGTTTGCATTAGCCCTTGAATGTAGATAACACATGTTACACGTGTAGGTATGGTTGTCTACGCACAGGGGTTCCATACTGTGCTGTCAGGTTTCACATATATTGTCAATTATCCGTGGGGGTCATATAGAACAAATAACAATACTGGTGTGATATGTGAGTGGGGGAGGTGTGAAGGTACGAGGGTGGGGGTAACGCGTGGTAAATCACTGCGTTTTGAGCTGTGGATTGTTTTATGTTGCAAATTAAACTTTGAGTGTGTATTAAACAGTATTGTTATTGTTAGGGTAACTGAGAGCGAATTGTAAGGTAGGGTGAGGGAACAGAAAAGGGGAAAGAGAGGGTAAGAGAGATACACTGGTGTGAAGGGAAAGCTAGATAAGAAATTAAAGAAGAGAAAGTAGGAAAGAAGACAATATCAACAATGAAGAAAATGAATGAGGAAAATGAAGAAGAAAAAGATGAAGAAGAAGATGAAGAAGAAGAAGATGAAGAAGAAGATGATGATGATGATGATGAAGAAGAAGATGATGATGAAGAAGAAGATGATGATGATGATGATGATGATGAAGAAGAAGAAGATGAAGATGAAGAAGATGATGATGAAGAAGAAGAAGTTGAAGAAGAAGATGACGATGATTATGATGAAGAAGAAGTTGAAGAAGAAGAAGATGATGATGATTATGATGAAGAAGAAGAAGAAGATTATGATGATGAAGAAGAAGAAGATTATGATGATGATAAAGAAGAAGATGATGATGATGATGATGATGATGAAGAAGAAGAAGATGAAGAAGAAGATGATGATGATGATGAAGAAGATGAAGAAGATGATGATGATGAAGAAGAAGAAGAAGAAGAAGATGATGATGATGAAGAAGAAGAAGATGATGATGAAGAAGAAGAAGATGATGATGAAGAAGAAGAAGAAGATGAAGAAGAAGAAGATGAAGAAGAAGATGATGATGATGATGATGATGAAGAAGAAGATGATGATGAAGAAGAAGAAGATGATTATGATGAAGAAGAAGAAGATGATGATGATGATGATGATGGTGAAGAAGAAGATGATGATTGATGATGATGAAGAAAAAGAAGATGATTGATGATGAAGAAGAAGAAGAAGATGATTGATGAAGAAGAAGAAGAAGATGATTGATGATGATGATGAAGAAGAAGAAGATGATGATGATGATGATGATGATGATGAAGAAGAAGAAGAAGAAGATGATGATGATGATGATGATGATGATGGAGAAGAAGAAGATGATGATGATGATGAAGAAGAAGAAGAAGAAGGAGGGGGAGGAGGAGAAGTACAGCGGAGAATGAACGAACATGATTGAATATTCATTAACTAGGATTCGGTTTTCACACGTGGCAGTTACAGACAAAAAAAAGATACATAAATGTAAAAATAATAATAATAGGTTAAAAACTTAAACACTTTGAGAAAGCTGGATTTGCATTGAATGACTTACATTGCACAGAACACTATAAATGAATGAATTTGCTATTATTTTTTATTTTACAGGGTTATGCGTTTGGGTATGGACAAAATAAAAACGCCGTAAAACATTTACTACTGAACTTCATTTGTTGAAACTTTGTGCATACAACACTGAAAGATGGGAGATTCCTCAGAGCTCAACATGACCCCCATTGCGCACCCTGCACAACTCATAACGGTGATGCAATTCAGCCCATGTCCGTTGTAACATAAGAGGGGCGATTTGTTGAAAAGCTTGAGTAATTTTTACTCTCAGACCATCATTGTTCCTGGGTTCCTGTGAATAGACAATGTCTTTAACAAAACCCCACACGAAAAAGTCAGGAGGGGTTAGATCTGGGGAGTTTGGGGACCAAGCCAAGAGATAGCTGTTTCTCGTACTGGGTTTCGCCTGCGACCTCCTGCATGTTTTTTTTTTTAGCGCAGCACCTGTTTCTACAAATGTTCGATACACAACATTATGGAATCATATTTAGGTACATTACGCACACCATACTCACGTCGAAATTTCCTTTGAACTCTTTCAACACTCTCAAATTTAGCATACCAAAGAACACATTGTGCCCGCCGTTGATTTGTAGTAGCCATTTTAATCATCACGATTTTCATTTGTGCTTTCAGATTATGCATTGTTGATTGTCATATATGGAAACTCCCGTTTTTAATCATAACATAACAAGCAAGAAATTTGTTCCTATTATCATAATAGCTTTACTTACTTACTTACTTATTTACTTACTTTCTTACTGGATTTTAAGGAACCCGGAGGTTCATTGCTGCCCTCACATAAGCCCGCCATTGGTCCCTATCCTGAGCAAGATTAATCCATTCTCTATCATCATATCCCACCTCCCTCAAATCCATTTTAATATTATCTTCCCATCTACATCTCGGCCTCCCTGAAGGTCTTTCTCCCCTCCGGCCTCCCAACTAACACTCTATATGCATTTCTGGATTCGCCCATACGTGCTACATGCCCTGCCCATCTCAAACGTCAGGATTTAATGTTCCTAATTATGTCAGGTGAAGAATACAATGCGTGCAGTTCTGCGTTGTGTAACTTTCTCCATTCTCCTGTAACTTCATCCCTCTTAGCCCCAAATATTTTTCTAAGAACCTTATTCTCAAACACCCTTAACCTATGTTCCTCTCTCAAAGTGAGGGTCCAAGTAATAGCTTTATAATAATAAATTAATATTATCCATACACAAAGGATCAGACTTTTGACACGGGTCAGAAATAATATTTTAAAATTTTCCAGAGTCCTTCGACAGAATTTTTTCTCTTGCCAAAAATCGAACGACACACACACGTGAAGTAGTATTAGACATTTGCAACTGTCCACGTCTTTCCGTTCCTAATCGCTACCACCTCCCTGGATCTACAGCATCTTTCTCCTGAAATCTCTTCGCACTGTCTACTTTGAACCCCGCTAACCCTTAAATTACTCGTGGAGAATATCTAGATCTAGATCATTATGCAGAATTTTGTTCTGAACAGAATGTAGACCTTTTAATGATTGATAATCGGAACGATATCATAAAATTCTGCTAAGCTTCGTACTAATAAAATACACGGAATAGAAATAATGTATTCATAAACTGGTCTAGAAAATACAGTATGCCTACTCTCTACGACGGAACTTTGTGATAGCTTGTACGAGATCCTGTTGGTCGGAGTATCAAAACAGGCAGCAGCAGCGAAATTAATAAATACATTTTCGAATATAGAGGGGGTACACTAGCGCTTGAACGGTAAGAAAGATAAATACCAGACTGTCAGCCCCATGATCAGGAGCCCTTTGTTTGAATTCACAGTCATATATGCAGAATTAGGAGGGTGGGACGGGGGTTGGGGTGGTTTCGAGAGAAAAAATTATCCTGTCGACGTAGGGTTGTATTTTTGTGTGTATGTGACATAGAGTGTTTGGGTTCGGGGGTGGAATGGGGTGGGTTGGGATAGGGGTGGCTGGTGCTGGAAGGCAAAGGGTGCAATAATCCTGGTTTATTCCAGTGCAGAGAACAGCAATATTTTTTTATTCCCTTCCCGTCCCATCGCCTTCTCTAGGTACAGTCAGTGTCACATTAAAATAGTGTTTCGGATATGGGACACATGTTTGGCAGACTTTAAAGTTCAGGTAACGGTATATTGCGACACAATATGTAAATGTATTGTAACAGAATGGAGGAAAGGTTATAAAAGAAGGGGCGAAGTGTAATGTACTCTTTTTCACAGATTCTGTTACGCATTTAACACAGGTGTATTGTATGACCTACTATTTTTTTACAGGACCATATTTTCAGAATTGCAAATCTATACTAATAATAAATCTGTAGCCGAAATTTTTCTGGTAATTTTCGATTTTCCAAAAATAATTGGTCCTAACATATATAATTAACCACCCTGAAACCGAAAATCGCTTTTTTGAAATTTTTGTTTGTATGTCTGTCTGTCTGTATGTTTGTTACCTTTCAGGCGATAATGGCTGAACGGATTTCGATGAAAATTGGAATATAAATTAAGTTCGTTGTAACTTAGATTTTAGGCTATATGGCATTCAAAATACTTTATTTAAAAGGGGGGTTATAAGGGGCCTGAATTAAATAAATCGAAATATCACGCTTATTATTGATTTTTGTGAAAAATGTTACATAACAAACGTTTCTTTAAAAATGTTTTCCGATAAGTTTTATTCTTTACAAAACTTTGATAGGACTAATATTTAATGAGATAAATGAGTTTTAAAATTAAAATAACGCCATCTAAGACGGTGCAATGAATTAAGAACAAATGACTTCGTCTATAAGGGGCCTTGGACAACAACAATCGAAACAGGGGCCTTGGACATCAACAATCGAAAGCCTACAGAGAATGTTTCTGTGTTTGTGTGAAGCTAATTTAACCGATTTGTATAATTAATTATTAATTCACCATTGGAAAGTGTAGTTTCTCTAGATGGACATAATGCTATAATGTTATTACAGTAACTTCTGAGTGAATCGAGGACAGGTAAGATTAAAATAGCTTCTTATGCACAGAAAATTTGATAGGCTATTCTGTACATTCGTTTTCTGTATTTCTTAAAATAATATTTTTGTACACTCATTTTATCTCAGAGAATTAACGAACAACGAGAGTGTATTGATTTAGTATTCAGTAATAGTACATTAGCTTAGCAATCCATTATTTTATAATTCAAATTTTAGTTATGCTCAATTGAATCGTGTTAAAATACATAAAATATATATGCAATAAATGCAATGCAAAAAAAATTGGGTAATGAGCGAAGCAGATTATCTTGCGCTGTTGTAAAAGTTGTTCCCTGGATCAAACGTCCTATTTTAATTATGTAATTACTTTATATCTATTTCTAACAGGTGCAGCGGAGCGCACGGGTACGGCTAGTACTTTAGTTTTTCAATGGTTTTCTTATGGATTAGGTTTTCTTAGAGCACTTCGGTCTTAAAAGTCACTTATCCCGCCATTTTCCCGTCATATATTCAGAATTGCAAATACTGTAATATTTTAAAGATATTTTTAGCATTGAAAAATATAGAGTAAATTTATTTTTCAAGGGTTTTCTTACGAATTAGGTTTTCTTAGAGCACTTCGGTCTTAAAAGTCGTTTATCCCGCCATTTCCCCGTCATATATTCAGAATTGCAAATACTGTAATATTTTAAAGATATTTTTAGCATTGAAAAATATAGAGTAAATTTATTTTTCAAGGGTTTTCTTACGAATTAGGTTTTCTTAGAGTACTTCGATCTAAAAGTCACTTTTCCCACTATTCCACCTTTATATTTTCAGATATGCAAATAGTGTAATATTTTAACCTTTTTTTTTAGTATTCAAGATATAGAATAACGTTAATTATTTAAGCACAATTGATAGTACTAATGTACAAAAATTGTCAAATAAATTAAAAAAAAAAAAAAAAAAGTGATATAGAATAAATTTATTTTCACGGGTTTTCTTATGAATTAGGTTTTCTTAGAGTACTTCGATCTTAAAAGTCACATTTCCCATCATTTCCCCATTTATATTTTCAGATTTGCAAATAGTGTAATATTTTTACGATTTCCTTTAGTACCGTATTGAAAATATAGAGTAAATTTATTTTTCAAGGGTTTTCTTATGAATTATGTTTTCTTAGAGTACTTCGGTCTTAAAAGTCACATTTCCCACCACTCCCCCATTTATATTTTAAGATTTGCAAATAGTGTAATATTTTCACGATTTTTTTTTTTTTTTTTTTAGTATTGAAGATATAGAGTAAATTTATTTTTCAAGGATTTTCTTAAGGATTAGGTTTTCTTACCCTACTTGCCACCATTCCCCCACCACCGCTCCTGAACACGACATGTGGTTGAACTGTGTCGTCGCATAAAGAATCGCACTGGACGAGGTGATCGAACGCTCTGTAATGAAAGTCTTCAGTTGTGGAGATGTGACGTCACAGCTCTCCCGTTCTGTGGGATCGCCTCTCATGAGACAGACTTGCCGCCCGGGGTCTGTGTGATTGGACGAGCTAATTCTGGCTTCTAATATGTCCGCTGTCCCTGACAACCCCCTGCAGCGAGGGTGGCGGAACGACGTATTCGTCTCTGAATTTCTCTTCTTTCTCACAGACTTGTCCAGCGAGACACCCGTCGATCTGTACGAGCGGTCTAGCAACTGTGGGCCGCGACCCGCTGCATTTTCGAATCAGTCCTGGCAACTAAGAAGCCTAGAGAGGAAGTAACGTCCTTCTTCTTCTCCTCCTTCTTCTTCTTGTTCTCCTTCTCCTTCTTCTTCTGTTTCTCCTCCTCCTCCTTCTTCTTCGTCTTCTTCTTCTTGTTCTTCTTCTCCTTCTCCTCCTCCTCCTTCTTCGTTTTCTTCTTCTTCTCCTTCTTCTTGTTCTCATTCTTCTCCTTCTTCTTGTTCTCATTCTTCTCCTTCTTCTTGTTCTCATTCTTCTCCTTCTTCTTCTGCTTCTCCTCCTCCTCCTCCTTCTTCTCCTACTTCTCCTTCTTCTCGTTCTTCTTCTCCTCCTCCTCCTTCTTTTTCTCCATCTTCTTGTTCTCATTCTTCTCCTTCTTCTTGTTCTCATTCTTCTCCTTCTTCTTGTTCTCATTCTTCTCCTCCTTCTTCTTCTCCTAATCCTTCTTCTCCTCCTTCTCCTTCTCCTCCTTCTCCTTCTCCTCCTTCTTCTTCTTCTTCTTCTCCTCCTTCTTCTCCTTCTCCTCCTCCTCCTCCTTCTTCTTCTTCTTCTTCTCCTTCTTCTTGTTCTTCTTCTCCTTCTCCTCCTCCTTCTCCTTCTTCTTCTGCTTCTCCCCTCCTCCTCCTTCTCCTTCTTCTTGTTCTCCTTCTTCTTCTGCTTCTCCTCCCTCTACTTCTCCTTCTTCTTCTTCTTCTTTTTCTGCTTCTCCTTCTTCTTCTGCTTCTCCTCCTCCTTCTCCTTCTTCCTCTTCTTCTTCTCCTCTTTCTTCTCCTCCTCCTTCTTCTCCTCCTTTTTCTCCTTCTTCTTCTCATCCTCCTTCTTCTCCTTCTCCTTCTTCTTCTTCTTCTTCACTATTTTACTAGCAAAACTAGTAATATCACTGTCAGGTATTTGTAGTTGCATCAGTGGCGGAACATATATATTTATTAAAGCACAATTTCCATGCATATTGCATGAAAGAAAACAAAAATGACATATTTTTAAGTTTTCTTTTAACCAGGAGGACTACATCATATTTAAATAAGAACTAAACAAAATAAATAATAAAATTATTCTCTTACAATACAGTTAGCAAACTCGGGAACACTGAAAACGAAAATACTAACTTGTTCAGCCCTGTTGAAATATGCAGTATTATTCAATGTTACTCGAGCACACTTTGCACATGGACAGCATTTTCCGCTAAATTGAACGGGTTACATCAGCTGCTTGTACGAGTATATGCGGGTGACGTGAATATGTAAGGAGAAAATTCACAAATTATTAGCCATGTAGCACGTATGAGTGAATCTATAACTGCATATAGAGTGTTAGTTGAAAGACCTGAGAGGCCGAGACGTAGATGGGAAGATAATATTAAAACAGATTTGAGGGAGGTGACATATGATGGTAGAGACTGGATTAATCTTGCACAGGATAGGGACCGATGGTGAGCTTATGTGAGGGCGGCAATGAACCTCCGCGTTCCTTAAAAGCCATTTGTGATTACTATTACTGTTATTATTATTGTTATTATTATTATTATTATTATTATTATTATTATTATTATTATTATTATTATTGTTATATTCAGAAAAATGGACACCTAACTAATATTTTGTCCTCGTGTAGAAGATCTTACAAAGTATAAACATCTGAAGAGTATTAGAGGAAAACAATGAAAGTCACAATTTTTTTACTGGTAGAGGAGAATTATTATCACCATGGATACTTTTTCATTATAAAGAGCAATAAAATTTGCAGTAATATACTGAATTAGATGATATCACCCTTAAAGGAAATGTGACTTTTATTCCCCTGTAATCTTCATATGTAAAAAGTTTGTCTAGTTTGATTAAAAGTCATTTTTATAACATCTATATATATATATATATATATATATATATATATATATATATATATAATTTGAACTGGTAATGGAAACTGCGGGAAAACGGCTGAACGGATTTTAATGAGTGACCCCTCATTTTCATGCCTGGCATCCAAAGTTTTTCGGAAAAATAGTAGTTTTCAGTGAAATGTCAATTTTTCTACATAATTTTCCTATTTTCCAAAATCCATCTGTTGTCAGTTTTGAGAATTATTTTATTCAATCACGGCCGACTTGATTGAATTTCAGAACAAAAAACACACTACAATAAACAATAGGCTATTACACGAAGGCCATGACCTGCAGGATTGCCGACATATTTAGAGCTCAATTCAATTTGTTATTAAAAACTGATTCTGCAGTGTATAATTTTCTGAGTACAGCTGTGTATTGGATATTCAAATCTACGAAACTTGAGGTAGTTTGATGACATCATTACCATTAGAAATTCTATATTATTATAGTTAATATCATAATGCGTCTATTTTTCATTAATTGTACATAATATTGATGCTATATTGATGACATGAAAGTGAAACGTTTTGAATTTATGTAAGTAAATGTAGAGAATATCTTAATTTAGATCTTCATTTCTATAATTTACTGAGTGGCTGCTATATATAACTACAAAACGTAAGTAAGATAATAATATTGTTATTAAAAATCAAATATTTTTATACTTATTAACCCAGTGGGGTTGAGTTTTTTTCATATACTTAATGGCGGTGTAGTGTAGATATTGATATGTGTCATTGTCTTCAGTATTGGCTCGAGAGCGCAAAAATTACAGTTCCTAAGAAGAGATCAAAAGGTATTACTTACTGATGAAATAAGAGGCCTAGAAAATTTTGTAGTCTCCAGATCATTTCAGCAAGATCTCTTAGTAGGATAAAATGATTTTACCCTCTACATTTCAAGTTCTACATGCAGCAGCTATACGAAAATGCTATTGTTCGAAAGCTTAGCAAACCTGACATTTTTTTTAACTTTTGCCTACAATCCACAATGACCTGAAATAGCTACTGCTATCGTCCTGACATTGATACTTGCGTTTTCGCGTTGAAACTGAAAAACTGAAGTTGGATAGGTTCAAGAAAAAGTATTTGGTCTAAAAAATCCATTCAGAGGGAATATGTTTCATTATTATGGAAGCAAATAACTAGCAAAGAGACAAGTATTCTTCATTGAAAATAAATCTGAAAAATTTTTATTTGAACGTCTAACGAACTTAGTTTGCAGCAGCATTTGCTGCACAAGCCACTAGTATTTTTTATTAACCTTCAAATTTACAGATAAGGTTGTTTCCATTCAATTTAACCTGGAGTGCCTTGGTAAATAAGAAGACAAAATCAGAGGAGAAGAAGAAAAAGAAAAAGAGAAACAACATAGAAACTCATGAAGGGAATGTTCAATGAGAAACTGGAAGGAAAAAGAAGAAAATGGAAGATAACATTTTTACCACTCCATTGGACACTCTATATTAAGAAATATTTACGTCCACGTCTGCGTCAGACGTCACCAGTAATGACAGTCATTTAATTGTCACGAAAAAGTTTGACATTTCTGTGATGACGTAATGTCGGCCGGCTGACTGGTATCGAGAATAATTCAACTTTCTACAGCAAGGCATGTACAGCTGTCTAATTGAATGTCACTTCCGTCGCCTAGCAACCAGACTCGCCTCTTCGCACGTCATTTATTTGAAATGCATTAAGTAAACAAACCGACACTTTTTCTCTTAGTATTTTTAGAAAGCTTTGTCATCTTTCTAACCGACAGTCTTTCTGTATGTCTCAACAGTATGTCTGTCATTTTATACTGGAGGATTATTTTTTTATTGACAGAAATTGTGGGTCCATGAGGCAAGTGAATTATAGCAACGAGTACAGAAACGGAATTTAGTCGTTTCTAAATACAAGCTATTTCGTTAATCCTTAACAAAAATCTTCACAACTTACATTCGGGCGTTTTCCTTAGTGAAAAGGTATTCAGAAACTCAACCAATTAATTAAGCCTATATATTTTCAATGATGAGGACATTGAACGATGACAAAATAAGTGAAACTTTCATGATGTTCCTGATTGTTATTGTGAGCATGGTTGGGATTGTAAGGATGTTTGGGATTTGAAATAAATGTATGATATTTCTTTTCATTTCTGTCTTCATACTCCCCGCATTTAAATTTAACAAGGCGCAGCCTTCTCGTTAACTACTTCATAATCGATTTCTCATTTCAGTAGACCTAGTCTAGAGACAATAAAGTAAATGATAGTCGAAACGATTCACACATCAATATGACGCCAATGAGTTGTTTCAAATTGTAATCTATACTAATAATAAATCTGTAAGCGAAATTTTTCTGGTAATTTTCGATTTTCCAAAAATAATTGGTGTTAACATGCATAATTAATCATCCTGAAACCGAAAATCGCTTTTTTGAAATGTTTGTTTCTATGTCTGTCTGTCTGTCTGGATGTTTGTTACCTTTTCACGCGATAATGGCTGAACTGATTTCGATGAAAATTGGAACATAAATTAAGTTCGTTGTAACTTAGATTTTAGGTTATATGGCATTCAAAATACTTTAATTAAAAGGGGGTTTATAAGGGGGCCTGAATTAAATAAACCGAAATACCTCGCTTATTATTGATTTCTGTGAAAAATGTTACATAACAAAAGTTTCTTTAAAAATGATTTTCGATAAGTTTTATTTCAGGCAAAATTTTGATAGGACTGATATTTAAGGATATACAAGAGTTTTAAAATAACAATACAACACATATCCACCGCCGCTTCAGATTATAGTGTCGTTGTTCAAAAACGGCCTGCTGATATACCCACACGTTCTAAACACGCGACATAACCACAGATGTTAAGGCGTGAATAAAATAAACTTAACAAAAAAAGATGCACAGTAAGGTTAACATAAAAATTATCTTCGTACACAATCAACTCTATTAATTTGTAGTGATTTATTAAAGGATGAATTCAAGACTAATTTAGAAAAATTTTAAACGAATTATCTTTGCACCAAATGAGTGGTCTCTGAACCAAAATGATAGCATTTTAATTATTTAAATAGAATTTAAATTAAGTAGAATGTTAAACGATTTATTCTTCTATCAAACATGAATGTTCCCTGGACCCAATGTTCTATTTTAGTTATGTAATTACTTTATATTTATTTCTAATAAGTGCAGCGGAGCGCACGGGTACGGCTAGTGAATAATAATAGCCTATGTGATTACAGAGAATTCATTTGGACTTTAATACCGGATTTAGGCCTAAGTGCTTTAGAATCGGACTACGTTAAATTAACTATTTGCATCTTTAACCTCCCCGCATTTACGAATTACTTCCATTTGTGTACTTAGACTATACTAATTTTTTTATTAAATTAAAGTTACGTTTAATACTCCTTTAAGCTTTTACACGTTAAAAAAATTTAACTTCAATGTTTTCTAAGTGCATCTGATACCGAAATCTCATATCTATAGCAACTGTTTATAAAACGATCCAGTTCTATAAATATATAGATCACTGATATAAAAAAGCACTATAACACATTATTCAATAATTAATTAATACGTCATTGTTGAACCATTCTATATAAACACACGACATCGCAGATGGCTGGGAGATTTCTTTCAGGAAATGCTGCAATGCATATTAACCTCTTAAAATTAAAAACTAATGTAGATGGATCGGCTAACGTAATAATCAAAGGTTGCGCATTCCATTTGATCACTGTTATAATAAAAGCATTACGTGGGCCTTATAACTTACAAATGGCTCTTAGGGAACCAGGAGGTTCATTGCCGCCCTCACATAAGCCCACCATCGGTCCTAACCTGTGCAAGATTAATCCAGTCTCTATCATCATATCCCACCTCCCTCAAATCCATTTTAATATTATCCTCCCATCTACGTCTCGGACTCCACAAAGGTCTTTTTTCTTCCGGCCTCCCAACTAACACTCTATATGCATTTTTGGATTCGCCCATACGTGCTACATGTCCTGCCCATCTCAAACGTCTGGATTTAATGTTCCTGATTATGTCAAGTGAAGAATACAATGCGTGCAGTTCTGTGTCGTGTAACTTTCTCCATTCTCCTGTAACTTCATCCCTCTTAGCCCCATATATTTTCCTAAGCACTTATTCTCAAACACCCTTAATCTCTGTTCCTCTCTCAAAGTGAGAGTCCAAGTTTCACAACCATACAGAATAACCGGTAATATAACTGTTTTATAAATTCTAACTTTCAGATTTTTTGACAGCAGACTGGACGATAAAAGCTTCTCAACCGAATAATAACAGGCATTTCCCATATTTAGTCTGTGTTTAATTTCCTCCCGAGTATCATTTATATTTGTTACTGTTGCTCCCAGGTATTCGAATTTTTCCACCTCTTCAAAGGATAAATTTACAATCTCTATATTTCCATTTCGTACAATATTCTGGTCACAAGACATAATCATATACTTCGATTTTTCGGGATTTACTTCCACACCTATCCCTTTACTTGCTTCAAGTAAAATTGCCGTGTTTTTCCTAAATGTTTGTGGATTTTCTCCTAACATATTCACGCATAAACAAGAAGCTGATGTAACCCGTTCAATTCCAAACCCTCTCTATTATCCTGGACTTTCCTAATGGCATATTCTAGAGCAAAGTTAAAAAGTAAAGGTGATAGTGCATCTCCTTGCTTTAGCCAACAGTGAATTGGAAAAGCATCAGACAGAAACTGGCCTGATAGAAATAATAATAATAATAATAATAATAATAATAATAATAATAATAATAATAATAATAATAGTATAGTTAATCTAAATAATATTGTTTTAAACTAAATAACTATTTTTGTAAGTACAAGGTATCAATTCATTGCCATCGATACATAAAATGTGCGAAATTTATTTTTTAAAGAAGGGGAATTTTATTTTCTAAGATTAAACGCAGAAATCAACGAATTTGTATGAATCTGAAATCATCTGTTGCCTTTTAAGGGTTTGCATATGAATGAATAGTAAATGATTATGAAATGACAAAGCCTATTTCTTCTGCGTCCCAAAGTCACTTCGAAGTCGCGATCTTGGTTATAATCTCAAATCAATCGGGTTCAGAAAAAGGAAACTGTGGAGAATAATTGGCAGGAAATGAAATTTCTCTAAGAAGACTTGCCTCCAAGGGGCTTCATTTAATTGCGGATCTGATAGCATCCGACGGTGATTGAACTGTGGTCTTCTAAGTCGTCTGTTTACAGAGAAACGTCTGGTTCTGTGAACTGGACGAAGTTGACGTAATTAAAAAAAATAGTATTGCTGGTTTATCAGGATTCTAACACACTGTCCTTCTGATTTACAGAGTATTTGAAACTTTAACATTTTTAAAATGAATTATGACCTGCAGAATTTATTATTATGTCTGTACAATTTAGCCGTTAATACTTTCCTTTCATTAATTTATATACGACATCAACATCACTAATTATAACGTATCAGAACCGATAAATCACAACTTATACTTAAAAATGTACACAGAATGGCATACTTTTCACAAAGCCTTCGTATGAAATATGAAAACCTGTAATTGATTTATTATGCAGCCAACGTCAATTGATTACGTCATAATTTCACCTGCGTATCGTTGAATAAGGCTCTACATGATAATTTTCAATCGTAAACATTTTTTAACACAGGATGATTTTCTTCAACTGCCAAGAACCTAAAAGTGTGACAATGCTCGGGAAGGTAGGCTGATGCAATTGAAAGCTTTCTGACAGTGAAACGACACTCACAGCATTTTACTTGCTTAAC
The DNA here is from genome assembly GCA_025594305.2 of Periplaneta americana. Classification (NCBI taxonomy): domain Eukaryota; kingdom Metazoa; phylum Arthropoda; class Insecta; order Blattodea; family Blattidae; genus Periplaneta; species Periplaneta americana. Next base: position 157,786,955 of record JAJSOF020000013.1, read on the forward strand.
ATGAGTTTATTCCTACAGGATGTTTATGTTGACTATTACACTCTTACTACGTCATACTACTTTTGACCAATAAAACGATACGAAAGGACGTATTTCAACCAATCATGGCTGCTTATCGCACAATTTTATCGCGTCCCTAGCATTTGTTTAATTTTATCGCGTCCCTAGCATTTGTTTAATTTTATCGCGTCCCTAGCATTTGTTTCTTTGTTTGCCAACATTTGAAACTGCGCTGGTCTGGACGTCAAAAAAAAAAAATATATATATATATATATAAAATTACAAACCACTCCAGTCGATGCACAGCAGTTTCAAATATGACTCGCATTGGCATTCAAGAACAAGAATTAATAATAATCACTGATCATAGCTATGCATCTTCTGAAATCCGATTTACAAATAAATGAAGAGCACCATTCGGAAATCCTGAATAAGTTGAATACACCATGTAGGCCTAAATCAACGAGTTCCACTTCTATTACGCACACGTCCAATATAACATCAATTGAACCACCAACCACATTCAAATTTGAAAATTGTACACTCAATAATTATTCCTTTTAAAATTATTCATGTTTATTTTTTATGTCATCGTCGTTAATTAAAACTTTTCTAACACTTGTGTATATTAGTTAGGTTATGTTATAGCTTCTGTATATGATATTATGGATAGTCACGTATCAGAGATTGTTTAATATTAAGATTTATTGAATAGTAATCATTACAGTGTCTGTATAAAGACATTACTGCCATCTAGCATGCATCTAGCGTAATATTTGTAATGTTGAGATGGTACAATAATACATTTGAAGACAGCTGTATTTTCGTAAGTCAATTAATATTTAACTGTATTGGAGTACTTCATTACTTCTAATCTTTATATACTTTCTTCTAATCGTGTAACAGTCAATTAAATCCCACTCGAGTTTTGATTTTCTCTAGATAAATCTGCTCGTGCTCCACTCGCAGATTTATCGATAAAATCAAAACGTCTAGTGAGATTACTGTTGATAAATAAATAAATAAATTAATTAATTAATAATTAAATAAATAAATAAATACGTAAGTATATAAGTAAATATATAAGTAAATAAATACGTAAATAAGTAAATAAATACGTAAGTAAATAAATAAATAAGTAAATAAATAAGTAAATATATAAGTGAATAAATAGGTAAATAAGTAAGTAAATAAGTGAGTAAATGAGTCAGTAAATAAATTAGTAAGTAAATAAGTTAATAAATAAGTAAATAAATAAATACGTAAATAAATAAGTAAATATATAAATAAATAAATAAGTAAATAAGTAAGTAAATAAGTGAGTAAATGAGTAAGTAAATAAATAAGTAAATAAGTAAGTAAACAGGTGATTAAATGAGTAAGTAAATAAGGAAATGAATAAGTAAATAAATAAGCAAATAAGTCAGTAAATGAGTAAGTAAATAAATAAATAAATAATAAGTAAATAAATAAATCAGTAAATAAATAAATAAGTAAATAAGTGATTAAATGAGTAAGTGAATAAGTAAATGAATAAGTATATAAATAAGCAAATAAGTGAGTAAATGAGTGAGTAAATATATATATATATATATATAAATAAGTAAATAAATAAGTAAATAAATAAGTAAGTAAATGTGTAAATAAGTAAGTAAATAAATAAGTAAATAAATGAATAATGTATTGAAATATTAGTCCTCATAGGATTCCATAAGGCTTTCTCTCTACTTTCGTGGGATATTACTTCCTTCACATATGGCACGCCTGTTACATAGCCTACAAGCGGCAGTCATCTTGCTGCTGCCATGGAGACGCAGCTGATAGCCGTCCTCAGCAGTTTCCTTTCCGCAATCGCAGCTCGCTTCGCATTTGTTGAAAGCCGTCGGATTACGCGCTTCATTTGTCCGCACCGTCCATTACCGCTCATTAACGCCGCATCGATGCGGCCAATCGAGCGTGGAGTAATCGCGGGAAATTTCACCGTTAATGTGTCGTCACAATGGGCGAAGGGAGATGAAATATACCCGTCTGCGTTGCGAAATAAGCCCAGCGGAGTGAGCAAGAAGGGAAATTCAGGGCAAGTGGTACAAATGCAGAAAAAACTCTACCGAATTCTTTAACAATGAGTTTCTTAGAATGGCTTAGCTCACGTGCTGAGTTTTACAAGTTTTACAAGTTACTGTCCCTGTGTATTGGTTGGTTGTCTGGCTTTGTGGTTTGATTGTTGTTTGTTTGATCGATTGTTGATTGATTTGGTTTGGGTTGAATTTGGTTTAGTTCGGTTGGTTTGTTATGGTTTGGTTGGATTTGGTTTGGACTTGTTGGATTTGATTTACTTTAATTGGTTTGATCTTGTTGGATTTGATTTAGTTTCATTGGTTTGGTTCCATTTGATTTGATTGAGTTTGCTTGGATTTGGTTTGGTTGGATTTTGTTTCGTTTCAATTGGTTGGTTTCTTTGGTTGGATTTGATTTAATTTGTTTTGGTTGGACTGGTTTGGTTGGATTTGATTTAGTTTGGTTTGGCTACTTGAATTTAGTTTAATTGGGTTTGGTTTGGTTAGTATGTTTGGTTTCATTGTTTGGTATGATTGGTTTGGTTGGATTACTTTGGTTTTTTCTGATTGGTTTGGTTTAGTTGGATTTGGTGGGTTTGGTTTCGTTTGATTGGTTTGGTTGGATTGCTTTGGTTTGGTTTGGCTGGTTTAGTTGGATTTGGTTGGATTCGGTTTGATTTGATTGGTTTGGTCTGGTTTGGGCGGTTTGGTTTAATTGGATTTCTTTTGATTTGGTTGGTTTGATTTGGTTTGGTTTGATTGGATTACTTTGGTTTGGTTTCACTGGCTTAGTTGGATTTGGTTGGATTCGGTTTGATTTGATTGGTTTGGTCTGGTTTGGGTGGTTTGGTTTAGTTGGATTTCTTTTGATTTGGTTGGTTTCATTTGGTTTGGTTTGGTTTGATTGGTTTGGTTGGATTACTTTGGTTTTGTTTGGCTGGTTTGGTTTAGTTGGATTTCTTTTGATTTGGTTGGTTTCATTTAGTTTGGTGTGGTCTGATTGGTTTGAATGGATTACTTTGGTTTGGTTTGGCTGGTTTAGTTGGATTTGATTGGTTTGGTTTGGCTGGTTTGGTTTGGTTTAGTTGGATTCGGTTTGATTTGATTGGTTTGGTTTGGTTTGGCTGGTTTGGTTTAGTTGGACTTCTTTCGATTTGGTTGGTTTCATTTGGTTTGGTTTGGTTTGGTTTGATTGGTTTGGTTGGATTACTTTGGTTTGGTTTGGCTGGTTTAGTTTAGTTGGATTTCTTTTGATTTGATTGGTTTAATTTGGTTTGGTTTGATTTTATTGGTTTGGTTTGGTTTGGTTTGGCTGGTTTGGTTTAGTTGGATGTCTTTTGATTTGGTTGGTTTCATTTAGTTTGGTTTGGTTTCATTGGTTTGGTTGGATTACTTTGGTTTGGTTTGGTTGGTTTGGTTTAGTTGGATTTCTTTTGATTTGGTTGGTTTGACTGGTTTACTTTGATTGGTTTGATTGGATTGCTTTGGTTTGGTTTGGTTTGGATGGTTTAGTTGAATTTGGTTGGTTTGGTTTAGTTGAATTTGGTTGGTTTGGTTTAGTTGGATTTGGTTTGGTTTCGTTTGGTTGGTTTGGTTTGGTTAGTGTGTTTTAGTTTTGTTGGATTGCTTTGGTTTGGTTTGTTAGTTTAATGTAACCCTACATTTCCAGCCGTTACCTTGTTTCATCATTACATTCGAGGCTCACAGTTAAACCTGGACGATGAAGCTAGACTTTAAAGGACAATAAAATCCTGAGTAGGCCTACGCCTTCTTCCACCAAGGAAGTGGGTTCTGTGTCGTAAATTTACGGCACATAAAAGAACGCAGTCCAGTGTCTCTGATAGACTGCAAAGAAGATATATCGACCATTTCTCGATCGCATTGTATTTCGACAATGATGGACCTTTGCAGTTCAAATTAAGAAAAAAATATCGGGTTTTTTTACTGGGTTATTTAACAACACTGTATCAGTTATACGAAGTTATTTAGCATCGATAGGATTGGTGATAGTGAGATGGTATTTGGCGAGTTGAGGCCGAGGATTCGCCATAGATTGCCTGACATTTACCTTACAGTTGGGGCAAACTCAGAAAAAACCAACCAAGTAATCAGCCCAAGCAGGGATCAAACCCGCGTCCAAGCGAAACTCCATATCGGCAGCAAGCGCTTACCCGACTGAGCTACGCCGGAGGGTACCGCCACTGCTTTCATCGGCGAAGTCATACGAAAACACTTTTTTTTTTGTACCTGTCAATGATTTGAATGATCAGAAATGATGAAAGGTCTTGTTGGAAATTAGACTAGGCCTAATGTTAGTTTGAATTTTTAGATAACCAGGTTTCATAAACGTAAGGAACTCATATAGGACATGCTATCTTCTTCATCGTTTGAGACAAATGTGTGTTCTAGGGATCGAATGAAAGCTTATGAGCTGCTTAAGAAAATCTACGTGAGGAATATGTGGAAACGCTTCTTTGAGAGTTTTTTTTAACTATCAAATACCACTTTAATATTTAGCTGCATTAAGGGGAGAGGATGGTATTTTTTGGTAAAAAATGAGTAAATTAAAAAAAAATCTTTAAAATACTCTGTGATATGTGTGGAATGCATTGCATAACATTTTATGGGTATTTGTGCCCTTATCGGATGTTGAGACGTCATTTTTAAACTTCCTGCGCTATGGATTTTTAAATCACTCGCCCATTTTTATTATTGTTGCCGGTAAATTAAACTTTCAAAAAAAAAAAAAAATTTTTTTTTCTTTAAAATACCCTTTGATATGTGTGGAATGCATTGCATAAGATTTTGTGGGTATTTGTGCCCTTATCGGATGTTGAGACGTCATTTTTAAACTTCCTGCGCTATAGAATTTTAAATCACTCGCCCACTTTTATTGTTGTTTCCGGTAAATTAAACTTAAAAAAAAAATTTTTTTTTTCTTTAAAATACCCTTTGATATGTGTGGAATGCATTGCATAACATGTTGTGGGTATTTGTGCCCTTATCGGATGTTGAGACGTCATTTTTAAACTTCCTGCGCTATGGATTTTTAAATCACACGCCCACTTTTATTGTTGTTGCCGGTAAATTAAACTTTCAAAAAAATTTTTTTCTTTAAAATACCCTTTGATATGTGTGGAATGCATTGCATAACATTTTGTGGGTATTTGTGCCCTTATCGGATGTTGAGACGTCATTTTTAAACTTCCTGCGCTATGGATTTTTAAATCACACGCCCGCTTTTATCGGTTTCCAGTAACTTAATTTTTTTTGCTACATTGCCAGACAAAAATGGATATAATTTCTGAACTATTAAAGATACATGCATGAAATTTAGAACACACATTCTTTAGACTATTAGGAAACTTTTCTCTATAACAGAATTTTTTCAATTGCTTTCATTTTAAAAATACGTCCGTTTCTTTACAAGAAAGGAAATCAGAAAATTATTATTAAATTTTAATTGTTTATTTTACAAACGTAGGGACTAATATCAAAATTCTGTTACAGACAGTTTGTAGAACATACTTTTGCAAATATATTGCAAAAAACTGTTTGAATCTATCTTTAAAAACGGTTTAGATATATCGGTTTTAGTACAATCCTGCATTGGGTATATATATTTTTTTTTCAAATTTGGGCCCCCAAATAATTTTTCCTTTTTTTTTTTTCAAAATATTTATATTTGGTTGAGTTGCTACAGCTATAAGCGCTCTACATACAAAAAATAATATTTTACACCAAATAGGATAAAAGTTTTAAAAATACCATCCTCTCCCCTTAAAACATTAAAAAATTGTATTTCATATAAAAAGGAAAGATATAAAACCCTCCTCACTTGGAATTAATTGTTTTACGTTACACACATCATACAAATTTCAAGTCAATATCTACAATAGAGCCAAGTTATTGCATTATGTAGAATTTTTTTTTTTCCGCAGAATTGAGGAAAGAAGTTTCTATAGTTAAATTTCCGAGATCGCTCATGGTCATTTAAAAATAACACATCAGCTGTTTGACGTCATGATGCGGCTTTCTTTGATGATATCTACGTAGATGAAGAGATTTTTTATATAAAAATGCGTCATAGGCCTAGGTCATGCCCTTAGATTTATAAGTACGGGCTATTCCATCTCAAATCGACCGAAATGTAGAGAAAATTGACCTTGCAATTTTTAAATACAATGAAACTGTTTCTGTCCGTTGACAATTGTGATACAATGCTTTGTGCAAAGTTTGAGGCATCAGAACTTCATAGTGTTTAAATTAAAAATATTTTAATTTATCGTATTTTCATAAAATTAGCAAATTCAAACAGTTGTGGCTCCGAAACCCTTTCACCCAATGATCAAAATCATGGTTTATTTTGATGTCGAGAAATTAAAGTTTATATTGACATATAAACAGATTTTCTTACTTTTTATGGAAATGGAGAAATTTAGATTTTTCCTCATTAAGACGCCTTTGCCAAGGAAAAAATATTTAAAAAACATATAGTTAGATTCTGTATTGAAAGTACAAATAAACACATATTTTTTACTGATGGTATGTTGATAAGAAAGTATTGAAAATATCAAATAAAGAAAATAAATAGTACGCGCGTGAACTAACCATCTGACTGTGAGGCGGGAGCTAGCCGAGACAAGCAAGGCCAGGAGACATAAGCACGTGATGTTTCGTCTAGTTGGGCTAGCTTTATCAAGTTTTCATAAACACAGGAGTAAAATGACGCCCAACGCTCGTTTATCTTCAGCTCTCGGCCAGTGCGTGCGGTACTGCGCCGTTCAGTCTAGGCGTGTGAAAATAATTTATTTAATACCCTCGAAACTTATTGCCGTACCACTAAGCAAACAATGCCGAATCCCTCTTAATAATGCAAGGTTTTTTCTAAATAATTTTTTACATGTTTACAAATTGGCAAAAAGCCTAAAAGTAAATAAAATCAGATTATCTGTCTCTCTGTGTACATTAAAAATAAGTATTACTTCTTAACATAACATACCAAATGTCAGCTTCAAAATAAGCACCCGTTCAATGTTCTGCAGTAAATGGTTCCAGAGTTCTGAGCGCTGAAAGAGGCTTGTTTTTATAAAATACGCTAAATTTGTCACTCAATAATACGAAAACCGTTTGACTTTCGATAGTATATTTTTGAAAATGCACTGTCCTCAGCACCTTGTATAAATAGGGAAAAAAATTGAGTATTAAGAAAATGCGAGGTTTTTTACTGATCGATTTCATATGGAATAGCCCATACATTCCTCGCAGTCTGTATATCAGGTGCAGAACAATTTGATTTCTTCCGCATAATGCATTTCTGCAGTGGGCGGTGCCTGTCACTACAAAGTGTCACAGCAGACAAGTGCGGACCTGCTATTTTAATCCCCCCCCCCGCGATGAGGAGGGGCGGAAATGAGATTTAGCTCTCCCCTTCTCTCCCCGCCCTGTAACGAATGCAGCTGAAGGTGCAGCTACATTACGTCGATAAACAAGTTCCCTGTCATTATCATACTCCTCTATCAACTTTTAACTCGGGAGTCTCTTAGATTAAGTGCCTACTTTATACGAAATTTTGTCTAAATCCGTTGCAAGATCTTTACAGTAGTGATGCAGATTTTAAGAAAGTCTGCCGAATTTCTATACCTCTAATGTTCAGTTGATAGATGTCGACAAAGATGAAAACCGAGTGGGCGAAAGGAAGGCTTTCAGAAATGCAGATATAGGGCGACAAACCCACTGATTATTTGAGCTGCCCGCTGTCACTGTTTATATTAATTAAATGTTACTTGATGCACTATCAACTTTACTTTTTAACTTCGCTCTAGAATATGCCATTAGGAAAGTCCAGGATAACAGAGAGGGTTTGGAATTGAACGGGTTACATCAGCTGCTTGTCTATGCGGATGACGTGAATATGTTAGGAGAAAATCCACAAACGATTAGGGAAAATAAGTGAATTTTACTTGAAGCAAATAAAGAGATAGGTTTGGAAGTAAATCCCGAAAAGACAAAGTATATGATTATGTCTCGTGACCAGAATATTGTACGAAATGGAAATATAAAAATTGGAAATTTATCCTTCGAAGAGGTGGAAAAATTCAAATATCTTGGAGCAACAGTAACAAATATAAATGATACTCTGGAGGAAATTAAACGCAGAATAAATATGGGAAATGTCTGTTATTATTCGGTTGAGAAGCTTTTATCATCCAGTCTGCTGTCAAAAAATCTGAAAGTTAGAATTTATAAAACAATTATATTACCGGTTGTTCTATATGGTTGTGAAACTTGGACTCTCACTTTGAGAGAGGAACAGAGATTGAGGGTGTTTGAGAATAAGGTGCTTAGGAAAATATTTGGGGCAAAGAGGGATGAAGTTACAGGAGAATGGAGAAAGTTACACAACGCAGAACTGCACGCATTGTATTCTTCACCTGACATAATTAGGAACATTAAATCCAGACGTTTCAGATGGACAGGGCATGTAGCACGTATGGGCGAATCCAGAAATGCATATAGAGTGTTAGTTGGGGGCTGGAGGGAAAAAAGGCCTTTTGGGAGGCCGAGACGTAGATGGGAGGATAATATTAAAATGGATTTGAGGGAGGTGGGATATGATGATAGAGACTGGATTAATCTTGCTCAGGATAGGGACCAATGGCGGGCTTATGTGAGAGCGGCAATGATCCTCCGGGTTCCTTAAAATCCATTTGTAAGTAATTACAACTAACATGCGAAAATGAGCGGTGGCCATGGTGATTGATGATGATAATGTGGTGATAACAGCGGTTGTGATGTAATGAAGACGAATTTGGTGCCCAACTGCTGACACAACCCAGCAGCGAGATCGATGCTCCAAGTTTGAACAGAAAATGAATGGGGCTTGCGAACAGGTGGGCTGGAGTGTTATCACTGTACAAGAGCGAGGCGTGTTGCCGAGAGATCAGGGGCCTGCAGCTACAGGAGAATTCCATCAGGAACTAACTCGCTAAATCTGCACTCCGCGCCGCGGCGAGTCCGTTTTTGCTGTGGTGACGCGCAGTTGTTTTGGCACACGTCCCCCTGGTTGCTATAGCAACAGTAGTGGCTGTTTTAGTGACATCCTTCTGGACAAAACATTTGCAGTATGCTACTGCTTAACTGCATCGTTTGTATTCTGGCCGCGAAACCAGGTGGCCCGGGTTCGAATCCCGGTAGGGGCAAGTTACCTGCTTCATGTTTATTCCGGGGTTTTCCCTTAAGATATATACACCTTTACAAACAAAAAATTTTGTTTTGTATAATTTTCGTCTGTAAAATTTTTATGCAATTGAGAATGGTACCAGAAACAGAATGAATCTAACAGATCCCTTGAAATTATGTCCAAATTGTTTATAAAAATTATTTTGTTTATAATTTTGACATGCAACTTGAAACATGATAGCTCATGCAGTTTTTAAGATAGAGCCACAGTTTTTTCACTGTATTATAGCTAAAACTATTCTTTAGTGCCTGACATACAGCTATATTTTATTTTCATTTACATTAATTAAATATTACCGTATAATGTAACTTACAATAATATTTTATGTTGTATATGTCATTTAAAAAATCCATAGAAAATTATTAACTACATTAATGTTATTTTACTCATTGTCAGGCACTGGGGGACATTTCAAGCTTCAAAATGACACCACTGTCTTCTTGGTATCACCATATTTGACTGAGATATCATGTTTAAAAGAATTAAATATTCTAAAATTACTATTTACAGGAAATGAACCACAAACTTTCAGAGCCTAGAAGACTCCATCATCATATGTCACCCCTTAAGCAGCTTCATGTCGGTCCAGTTTCAGCTTCTTTCTGCCTCTCAAATACCTCCTCCTTGTTTCAACTTCAGGTGTTGAATGTTTTTTGGCATTTTTGTCTTTATTTTCCATTGATGAAACAAATCCTGCAATGGTGTTTGTCCCAGGGTTCATGCCCATCCTCCTCAGAATTTTAATTTCTCCTTTTGGACTCTTATTAAAATGATGTACGACATCATTGACACACAAATTTACAGTTTTATGACTAACAGTAAAAGATTATAAATTACTTCATTATGTAAAAACGTTCTTTCAATCTAATGATCATGCCCAGATATCTATGCATCTATTTCGGGACTAGAAAGAAGTTTATTTTACAAGCAATGCTGGACGAGGGGATTGACTGCTACGAGGATCACTCCAAAAGTAATCCACAATATTTATTTAAAAATTACATTTTTATCCTACAGCTTTGCTATTTTCATAGAATGTATATACATCCTTCAGGAACAATACGTCACTTTTCCACATAATCCCCGCACCTTTCAACTGCCTTACGCCACCTTGGAATGAGGGCCTGTATATCTGCACGATAAAAGTCTGAACCAACACGTCTGAGCTACTACTCTCTGGCGCCACTCACGGGAACGACTTAAATTAAATTTGAATACAAGGGGGAAGGATGTATCTATGACCTCCATAAATTGCAAAGATTTAGAATAAAAAATAAATTTAAAAAAATGTTGTGCGTTACTTTTGGAGTGATCTTCGTAAAAGTGACCGTGGCTGATGACACAGAATTATGGAAAATGTGAATTATCTGGAAAACCATAAGGCATAAATCGAAAATTCTTATATCAAATTAAAGAGGAGAAAATTCTCTATTAAAATAGTTATATTTTGAAAATTCTAATTTTTCATCATTTTTTTGCTTTTTGTGGGTGTACATATACCTCAACCCAATACGAGCAAATGCTGGGTAACTATCGGTGCCGGACCCCGGACTCATTTCTCCGGCATTATCACCTTCATCTCATTCAGACGCTAAATAACCTAAAAGTTGATAAAGCGTCGTAAAATAACCTACTAAAAAAACTACTCTACGAGTGGGACAACCTGAACATGAGGTCCACATGATTCAACTTTCTAGGAACTACAGATCAGAAGATTACAGAGAACTATCCAGAACTATATCGTGATGGGATGTCATGTATCTCTCAAAATAACTTCCTGGATTCTCATCTATTTTTTTTCTTTCCTCAAAACCTTCGGGCAGTGAGCGACGAACATGGGGAGCGTTTTCATTAGGATTTTTCTGAACTGTAAAGGCGCTACCAGGAAAAATGGAGCCCAAATACTCTGTCAGACTACTGCTGCACATTCAAAAGTGATGTTTCTCAAGCGAAGTATAGCCTAAAATATATTTCCCACACATTTTAGGTAAATACTGTAAATATGATTTTAGGTAAAATGTTACAAGGTATCAATACCGGAAAAATCTGAAGTACATTTCATGTAATTACTCAAAAACCCTGGCAGATAGAAAATTTTTGAAAACAGATCTGAAATTAGCACGAGAAATGCTATAAGATTCACCCACACATACCCTAATCAAATTCTCAACACACAGATCAATTTCAGAACACACACACTGTTTGACACAACTCTTCGTCACACGAACGCACCCACACAATAGGCAGAGAAGTTGAGATAGCGCCGAGATCTAGTAGGCTCTGAGGATGGTGCCAAGTAGCACCGAAACATCTGTAAGCCGCACATGCTTACATAATTAACACAAGTAAGATCGCCATTTAATCAATTATTTATAAAATATGTTTAATTTTGTTGACCAGTGTTATTGGAAGTAGGTAGATAAGGCAATAGGGCTAGTTTAATAGGGATATTCCAAATTCCCCTCTCACCGTTGTGTATATTGACCCTGTTCGACATAATGTACTGCCCCAGAAAACTTTCGAAGATGACTTACCGTATGGGAGACTTTTTTTATCTAAGATTACACAATACACGGATATAGGTATCCATGAGTCGGGATTTACATTAAAGAATTTCAACCCCTTTCAGTCAGAAACGTAAGAGGGTGGAAGAAATGAAAGTGTAAGCCTCTTTGCGTCTTAAGAGGAAGCTCTGATAAATCGACACCTCGTTAAGACATCAGCAAGTTCGAGAGAAGTGGCGGAAGTACGACGACAGAGAAATAAATTTTAAATATAAACAGAAGTTATTGCCTTGAGAACCTATGTATAAAAACACGAAGAAATAGCTTAATCAGAGGGCCATGCTTAAAATTAGAAGGCTTTGACAATTTGTAAATAAAAAAAACATCATAATATGGTTGCTAAGTGAAAGCCTGATGTTTCCTTGTTTTACAGATGTATCAAAGCCTTCTGAATTATACACATGGCCACTGATTAAGTTATTTCTTCATTGTTTTTATACATGGCTTTCTTGAGGTAATTTAAATTCCTGTGTTCTATACCAGAAAAACACATGGCAGGCCTATATATGTGTTTTTAATTGATTGTTTTACTACGCTTCTTCAACTGCTATGATTATATAGCGTCTGAATGAGATGAAGGTGATAATGCAAGCGAAATGAGTTCAGGGTTCAACGCCGGAAGCTACCCAGCAGTTGTTCTTATTGGGTTGAGGGAAAACCCTAGAAAAAACTTCAACCAGGTAACTCGTCTCAACCAGGATTTGAACCCGGGCCCGCTCACGATCAGGCATGTTAACCGCTACTCCACTGTGTTAAATATATATATATATATATATTTTTATTTTTTAGTAAATGGGATGGAGAGACTTGACAGCAAGTTTTGCTTCTGAGAGTCTGGCAGATGTGTAGACAAAATTTCAGACAAAAGAATTTTGAGATTTGTGAGAAAAGTAGCGGTTTTTTAAATTGTCATTTCTATTTACGAAAATGTTAGTAATTCATACATTTCTTAATAAATCAGATTTAACATTGTATAGAGACTGTTTATACAGGGTGGTGACTTGGAACACGTACCATAGGGATTTCAATGCTAAAATTTATATTTTGTTATATTAGCTCCTCCTCTAATTATTATAGAAGAAAATGACAAAGTTTTTTGTAGAGAAAAATATTCTGCATTCAACCATACCTTTAAAACAATTTTTGGCTGGGGATAAAAATCTAAAAAATAATAATAATAATAATAATAATAATAATAATAATAATAATAATAATAATACAAAATACTTCCGCTACAGAAACTGCACTAATTTTTAACGCATGCTAATCATAATTGATCATGGATTAGTAAAACAATTGAATGTAAAGACATTGTTATGGTTCATTTGTTAACCTGAGAAAATGTATTCCATGGAAGAAAAAGTTAAAATTAGTAGGCCTAAATGGTATTATACTGGAAACATCAGCTAGCAGCAAATGGAGGTATATATTTTGAGCATTTATTGTGATTTGCTAATTTACCATGAAATAATGTAACATTGGTATTTTCGTCTGTAAAAAATGAATTCACATTGATGTCACATTCATTTGTTTCTCCTTTAAATTTTATCATAACTGGTTGGATCCTAAACTATTCTGTTTTAGACACAAATATCAGTTATCCATGACCTACTGTAAGTAAGTTTTCATTAAAGGTGGTTATAATTACTTTCTAATTTTAATTCCAAACACGCTCATAATCAAAATATTAATTCAGTAAAACAAATGGATACAGAATTTTTTTGTCTACAAAAAACATTAATGACATTTTCTTCTATAATAATTAGGGGACTTAATATAGCAAAATATAAATTTTAGCATTGAAATCCCTGTGGTGCGTGTTTCACGTCACCACCCGGTGTACGGTATGAGAAGTATACAAATTTTCAGACCTGTGGTTTGAATAGTTCATAAAACGTCACCCCTAAGTACCCTTAAGAGAAAGTTAAAATTATGGGAAAAGAGAGAAATAATGGGATAAAAGTACGTAAATGTGTAAGGTGGAAAGGTAGAGCGAAATAAATATTTTTTAAATCTGAAGAAGAAGAAGAAGAAGAAGGAAGAAGAGAAGAAGAAGATGATGATGATGATGAAGGAGGAGGAGGAGGGAGAGATAGAAAATATAATGAAGTGTGCATTAATAAAAAGTAGGAAGATTGTAGGTTTGGAAATGAATCCCGAAAAGACAAAGTATATGATTATGTCTCGTGACGAGAATATTGTACGAAATGGAAATATAAAAATAGGAAATTTATCCTTTGAAGAGGTGGAAAAATTCAAATACCTGGGAGCAACAGTAATAAATATAAATTATACTCGGGAGGAAATTAAACGCAGAATAAATATGGAAAATGCCTGTTATTATTCGGTTGAGAAGCTTTTATCATCCAGTCTGCTGTCAAAAAATCTGAAAGTTAGAATTTATAAAACAGTTATATTACCGGTTGTTCTATATGGTTGTGAAACTTGGACTCTCACTTTGAGAGAGGAACATAGGTTAAGGGCGTTTGAGAATAAGGTGCTCAGGAAAATATTTGGGGCTAGGAGGGATGAAGTTACAGGAGAATGTAGAAAGTTACACAACACAGAACTGCACGCATTGTATTCTTCACCTGACATAATTGGGAACATTAAATCCAGACGTTTGAGATGGGCAGGGCATGTAGCACGTATGGGCTAATCCAGAAATGCATATAGAATGTTAGTTGGGAGGCCTGAGGGAAAAAGACCTTTGGGGAGGCCGAGACGTAGATGGGAGGATAATATTAAAATGGATTTGAGGGAGGTGGGATATGATGATAGGGACTGGATTAATCTTGCTCAGGATAGGGACCAATGGCGGGCTTATGTGAGGGCGGCAATGAACCTCCGGGTTCCTTAAAAGCCAGTACGTAAGTAAGGAAGATTATACAACGAAAGAAATGTAGGAAGACGTAAAGGTGAATATATAGGAAAAGAAAAACTGGGAAGGCAATGATGAAAAGTAGATAAATAATTGAGAAGCAAACTGATGTATATATGAAGAAAGAATAGAGAAGGAAATAAATACAGGGAATAATTGAACAGATAAATTAAAACAAAATTAAAGAAAATGAATTAGTACTGGAAAGAGGAAAAGAGAAATAAAATGTGGCAGTGAGAGGGAGAGAGAGCATAAGTGTAGAAAGTGTCCTGGCGCTCCCACGAGGTGCGAATCTTTCTGTTGCAGCACCTCGTGACAATGGACTGCATAAACAGGTGTTCCAGCATCTTCCACGTCCATGAATTTTAAGTGAGGAGTCAGCCCAGGTTTAAGAATGCATTAATGTCGTGTTCGGCAAATATATTTCTTTTCTTCTGAAAAACTTTCCTTTTTAACTTAAAAAAGGAGACAAGTTAAAGTAAAATTCCGCTCCGTCGTCCCTGGCAACTTTGAACTTTTTGAATCAGGCATTACAATTGAATTTGAATTGTGTTCTGTTCGAATGAAATATGATAGGACGATCGTCTTTTCTTTCCTGGCATACTAAAGGAAAATAATAAAAAAAAACTAGATCTCAGAAGTGCATTGTTTTCGTGTCCCGTCTCTTAATAATGCGTTATGACCGGATTACAAAAATTCCATTCATCATGCAAGTTCAGACAACTTGGAAAAACAAAAGAACGAAGTAACAGAGAGGGAGATAGATAGAGGGTTTCCAATGCAAATGTAGAGACTACTAGAACAGCACTGCGGTAGCTATGCGCAACGGAATCGTGAGCTGGGTCCTGGGTTCCCCTCTCGGTAGCTGTTTACCTTCAGATTGTATACGCTCGAGAACTTGTACAGTGCAGATAAGGAATACGCTGGCGGCCAAACACTTGCTGTGATTTAACACTTGCTTTGCATGGACGCGTCCGAAATAACTTACTGGAAGCACTGTTGGAATAAGTACACTGTGTTTCAAAAGTACGGTAACAGTTTCATGTAATTTTTATTATTATTATTATTATTATTATTATTATTATTATTATTATTAAACATAATATGAAAGGCATTGTTGGAATAAGTACACTGTGTTTCAAAAGTACGGTAACAGTTTCATGTAATTTTTATTATTATTATTATTATTATTATTATTATTATTGTTATAACATAATATGAAAGGTTTTGTTAGAATAAGTACACTGTGTTTCAAAAGTACGGTAACAGTTTCATGTAATTTTTATTATTATTATTATTATTATTATTATTATTATTATTATTATTATTATTATTATAACATAATATGAAAGGCATTGTTGGAATAAGTACACTGTGTTTCAAAAGTACGGTAACAGTTTCATGTAATTTTTATTATCATTATTATTATTATTATTATTATTATTATTATTATTATTATTATTATTATTATAACATAATATG
Source organism: Periplaneta americana (assembly GCA_025594305.2). NCBI lineage: Eukaryota > Metazoa > Arthropoda > Insecta > Blattodea > Blattidae > Periplaneta > Periplaneta americana. The sequence continues at coordinate 157,803,182 of JAJSOF020000013.1, forward strand.
AAAGGCATTGTTGGAATAAGTACACTGTGTTTCAAAAGTACGGTAACAGTTTCATGTAATTTTTATTATTATTATTATTATTATTATTATTATTATTATTATTATTATTATTATTATTATAACATAATATGAAAGGCATTGTTGGAATAAGTACACTGTGTTTCAAAAGTACGGTAACAGTTTCATGTAATTTTTATTATTATTATTATTATTATTATTATTATTATTATTATTATTATTATAACATAATATGAAAGGCACTGTTGGAATAAGTACACTGTGTTCAAAAGCACGGTAACAGATTGATATTATTATTATTATTATTATTATTATTATCATTATATGAAAAGCATTGTTGCAATAAGTACACTGTGTTTCAAAATTGCGGTAACAATTTCATATAATTATTAATAAGTACATGGTGTAGCAGTTGAATCTGACGAATTTCAGTAAGCTATTCTAAAGCGATTATAAGGTTTAGTCATATCAAAATGACAGAGAATATGGTCTGAATAATGAAATTTATTGGCATATTATTTTCTTAAATGACATATTTCAAGTGATCCCCTGGTATCTTACAGTTTGTTGCAAACTTACCTGGAAAGTGTTCATGACACGTTACAATAAATCTGGAACTTCTGCCTGTACTCTGTTCTTCAGATCCTGGATACAGTGTGTTCTGTATTGAAACACCCTTTCTTTAAGGTACGCCCACAAAAAAAAAATCAACACCTGCAAAGTCTGGTGATCGAGCCGGCCAGTTGATATCGCCAAACCGGGAAATTCAGCGTTCAGGGAAAAGGTTTCCCAACAATCACATTGTGTCTCTGGTAGTATGGGCCAGAGACCCGCCTTGATAAAACAACTGCCATACCTGTTAGTGCGTCTCTGAATAATGTCTGTAACATTTGCGTATAACTTTCATTGTTCATTGTAATAACTCTCTCATTTTCATCTTGTAAAATGATGACTCTAGCAGAAACAGCACCCATATGGTCATCTTTTCATTATGTGTTGGCTATTCATGCAGCGCCTAGACGTGTGTGATATGTGGTCTAGATAAATGTTTAATTGTTTGTACTCTTATTTAATTTATTCGTCCGACTCGGCATTCAACAGGTTACTTTAACTTTGTGCATATAATTTGCTTAACAAATTCTCACAGTTTTTATCGAAGTGTTACAGACATCTTGTTGCGGGACATACATTAATTCATACTCGAATAAATTGATTCGTGGACTTTGAATACGTACTAACTCCGAAAAATAGTTGACGAAAAATCTCTCTACAAAATAAAAGCAGACAAATGGGCGGTATGAAATAAAGTCTGCAATATTTACCTCTGATTGAGGTTCTGGTTGTAGTACCAGGCAGCACATCTCACTTGACGATGTGTTAGACGAAAAACAGTTGTTTGTATGCATCTGAAGTTTGATTAGTATAATATGTAGCTAGTCGGTGATGTATAGAGATGGGAACGATATATCGGTTTTTAAGAAATACCGATATTTTCTTTCGATATACCGATATCGAAATTTTGATTCAATATATCGTATAATATACCGATTTTCTCGTAAATTTGTCGATTTTTTTGTGGAATTATTATCATTATCAACATCAACAAAATCCACACTAGACAACTCCGATAATTCCCGAGAGATGGCACTGCTGAAGGTGGACAGTTACGTAATTGTGCAAGCTCACTCAATACCTTGTTCTATTTGGCTGGACTAGAATTCGAATTCAAACTGTTTAATATGCAGCACCAAATTCAAAATGCAGCCTGTGCGAACCCAAGACAGACGGGAGGTTTACCTGCTACTGTTTTAATTAGTGATGGGCGAAGTTGTTCTTTTCCCGGAACAGTTCCGACTGTTCCGGTTCCGAAAAAGTACTATGTTCCAAATAACAGTTCCGAAATAACAGTCACCAGTGGTGATGAGTCGGAGTCGTTGAGTCGTTCAAACGAACGGTACAGTACCCTCCCTCTTCACCATGCAGCTCACACTGGAGCACTCATAGGCATGACATAGTACACATTCTTATCTATAGATGGCACTGCAATGCACATTCGAATCGATTTTGGAAAATTGCTGTGCATGCGGACAGAACTCAAAAGCTTAATGTTAGTAATTACACAGCGGTTGACTACAAGGACAGAATACAACACTTTGTTTTCGTACATAAAGTTATAAAGACATGGTAGCCAACTAAAAAAAAATAACATAACATTTAAAACATATGGTATGTAATTTCTGTTCTCTCTATTACATAATAAAAAAAAAACAAATCATTAATTTTTATTTTTACTTTTCTTAATGCACAGTTATAATAATAATAATAATAATAATATATATTACAATTTCATAAATAAAAAGATATATATTGGCAGTACTGAAACCTGGAAACCCCGCAGTGGGTTAGTAAAATGTTGGAATCGCATCTTTACCAAAGTGTAATTTAAACTTCGCATTAAACCTCGCTCTCCAATTCAGTACTTATATGGGTAGTTTCCAACAAATAATGCTACAACATTTCTGTCGTTCTTTGATAACAGAGAAGATAGCACAAAAACTTGTGCTTGTCAGACTTACCCTCAACAAACGACATACAGACATTGTAACTAAACCACTCATTACCATTTACGACTTTAACCTTTGTATAGAATCAGCTGATCAATGAATTAATAATAGTATGCGTACTTTATGACTTTGTAGAATGTTTATAAAACAGAATTAGTCAACTAATGGTGAAATAAACCATAAAGCGGGAATGAATATTACAGATTATTAAATACTTACTATAACATTACAGATGATTGGCCAGTCTTACAAATGTTGATATTAAAATTCGCGCCACCGCAAGGATTTCAATTTCCATGCGCCCCCCTCCAACCACGTGAGAGTTTCAAGTACCAACTTCATCCAACGAAGTTCCAAGTATAACATAAAGAACAACGAGAACAGTGTAACTGCAGCTGTCGTTGGTTCATCGGAACAAGCTCCGACGTTCCGACTGTTATCTCGGAGTCGGAACATACCTTGTGCAACGCGGTTCTGCGATCCCGCAACAGCTGGGCAAGTGAGCAGCTCGGAGTCGGAACACTGTTATTTCGGAACACGAGGTTCCCACCTACTGTTCATTTTTGCAACAGTTCCGAGACCGGAACAGTTCCAAAATAACTGTTGTGTTATTTTTTACCCATCTCTAGTTTTAATATTGTTATTAATGTTCTCCAAGGCAGGAGAGCAACTCCCACCGTGAAAGGGAACCGTCTGACCTCAAAACGGATGTCAAAACTTTTATTACTACTGTATATTCTGAAATGGAAAGAGAAACAAGGATTTAATACCGATGTAACATTTGTTTACGTCTGTGATTTCTATGTACAACCTAGTGCTGATGTTGTTTTCTTATTATATCTTTTAGTGCATAAAAATTCAATCCCTACCATCATCACCATTTTTGTTTGGAATGTTGGAGTGTAACAATAACATGCAATGGGAACTTACTGTAGAAGGATTGTATCAAATCAACTGTGAAGTTTCTTAAAACTTGTAACATTCTAAGTACGGTTTACTTACTTACTGGCTTTTAAGGAACCCGGAGATTCATTGCCGCCCTCACATAAGCCCGCCATCGGTCCCTATCCTGAGCAAGATTAATCCATTCTCTATCATCATATCCCACCTCCCTTAAATCCATTTTTATATTATCTTCCCATCTACGTCTCGGCCTCCCTAGAGGTCTTTTTCCCTCCGGCCTCCCAACTGACACTCTATATGCATTTCTTGATTCGCCCATACGTGCTACACGCCCTGCCATCTCAAACATCTGGATTTAATGTTCCTAATTATGTCAGGTGAAGAATACAATGCGTGCAGTTCTGCGTTGTGTAACTTTCTCCATTCTCCTGTAACTTCATCCCTCTTAGCCCCAAATATTTTCCTAAGAACAAGTACTGTTTACTTACATTTAAAAATGATTACGTTGTTAGATAGAAAAGAGCATTATATCTGTGTCCTGGATTGAATCCTATATAACATTAGAATAATTGAATCGTGTTCCAATATCAAATACTCAACCATTCAGAGTTCACCTAACTTTCTCCCACTATATCATTTAAGCTCCCTTGCCTCCACCATAATTTTTATTTAGGTTAGGACCTACATCATATGGTATTGAAAATGTATTGTTTATTGTTACAATTTTACATTTACCATTTTGACTGTTATGATGTTAATTTTAATGGTAAAAAGGATTATGAAAATTTAAGTAATTGTATTGTAATAAAGTAAATGTATGCCTGAAAAAGCAATTTGCTTACGGAATAGCGATATATCGATAATCGTTCGATATACCGATATATTTTCTGTGATATATATCATTTATCGAAATTAGGCTTGCAATATATTGGAATATCAATATATCGGCATTTAATTTATTTCCTCCATCACTAAATTTGGAACAACATGCCGTCAATCGTCAGAACTGTCTGACCAGCGAATAGGGATTATAAAGAATGGACACTTCGCGTCGGTACCTTTGATGTAGCCGGACTGATTTCAATGACCTTCAAGCCAGATAGAGCGTGAGATTCTGCTTTCTCCCTAGAGTTGGCGCTGACATCACACCAGCTAGCAGTCGACACAGCGGAAATATAACACATATAATTAATACATCTAGGTACATTATGTACTCAAATAAAATAAATTGGATCCATAAAATAATAAATCCGTCATTAACTGTAATGTCTAGACTCTAGAGTTCCTTTATAATGAGAGTTGAGACGTTGACCCCAACAACAATTAGAATATGTAATGATTTGATAGCACTGAAAATGGAAAAACAAAATTGTTATGAGAAGTAAAACCATATACCTATACCTACATACAAATGGCTTTTAAGGAACCCGGAGGTTCATTGCCGCCCTCACATAAGCCCGCCATCGGTCCCTATCCTGTGCAAGATTAATCCAGTTTCTATCATCATATCCCACCTCCCTCAAATCCATTTTAATATTATCTTCCCATCTACGTCTCGGCATCCCTAAAGGTCTTTTTCCCTCCGGTCTCCCAACTAACACTCTATATGCATTCCTGGATTCGCCCATACGTGCTACATGCCCTGCCCATCGCAAACGTCTGGATTTAATGTTCCTAATTATGTCAGGTGAAGAATACAATGCGTGCAGTTCTGTGTTCTGTAACTTCATCCCTCTTAGCCCCAAATATTTTCCTGAGCACCTTATTCTCAAACACCCATAACCTATGTTCCTCTCTCAGAGTGACAGTCCAAGTTTCACAACCATACAGAGCAACCGGTAACATAACTGTTTTATAAATTCTAACTTTCAGATTTTTTGACAGCAGACTAGATGATAAAAGCTTCTCAACCGAATAATAACAGGCATTTCCCTTATTTATTCTGTGTTTAATTTCCTCCCGAGTATAATTTATATTTGTTACTGTTGCTCCAAGATATTTGAACTTCTCCACCTCTTCAAAAGATAAATTTCCAATTTTTATATTTCCATTTCATACAATATTCTGGTCACGAGACATAATCATATACTTTGTCTTTTCGGGATTTAGTTCCAAACCTATCTCTTTACTTGCTTCGAGTAAAATTCCCGTGTTTTCCCTAATCGTTTGTGGATTTTCTCCTAACATATTCACGTCATCCGCATAGACAAGCAGCTGATGTAACCCATTCAATTCCAAACCCTCTCTGTTATCCTGGACTTTCCTAATGGCATATTCTAGAGCAAAGTTAAAAAGTAAAGGTGATAGTGCATCTCCCTGCTTTAGCCCACAGTGAATTGGAAACGCATCTGACAGAAACTGACCTACACGAACTCTGCTGTACGTTTCACTGAGACACATTTTAATTAATGGAACTAGTTTCTTGGGAATATCAAATTCAATAAGAATATCATATAATATTTCCCTCTTAACCGAGTCATATGCCTTTTAGAAATCTATGAATAACTGATGTACTGTACCCTTATACCATATACCTATATTATATTATATTCAAATATGAAACGAATTTGATACATAATTTTATAATATATTATATTATTTGATAATATAATTTATTATATCTGAAATATAAAAAATTATTATTACTACTAGTTTGTCATTGAGAAATAAGGAAACGCTGTTAACTTGAATTTATTTGAAGCAAAGCGTTGTTTGGATCCTGTGTCTCAACTCTATACTCAATTATTATCTTAACGTGTGCTCGATTACACTAACCTCTAGCGCTTGAAAGTGGAACTAACCGCTGCACAGTGTTTCCAAGAGGCTCAAAAGCTGGCCAAAAATGATTTTTTCACTTTTAATTTTATGGTGTTTGCAATATACCCCAACTATCTGCAAGGTCTGGCGGTCATAAAACAGCCACCCTCGTAGCAGGTCTAATTCTACGCAGTTGTATTCGAACCTTTGAAGCCAATGCATGAAGTGTCGTTTTTGCTATGTTGTGGTTGTGTGTTTTTCAATAAGAATTTCAATTATTGTTTTTTGTACTTCTGTTGTTGATTTTCAGGTAAATGTTATTATGGATTGTTAGAGTTATGTTTCTGAATTAAGAATACGTTATTATTATAATGATTAAGTATGTTATGCTTCGCTGAGGAATCATAATCATATTATGTAAAATTTGATTTTGTGATTCCTTAAGTTCGGTCTTTATGCAGACCAGCAAAAATTGCCTCACGTTGCCCCGTGTTATTTCCTTGACCAATATGTAGCCTGATATGTTTACTTGATGATCTTGAAAGGTAAAATTGCCCATATTTGCCCCTTTTGATAAAATTTAGACAAATATACGTATTGTCGTATTTCAAATTAATCGTCTAAAATACGAATATTCTCAGTATCAGTTAATTTCTTCTCTACAGCAAATCTATGGTCAATTTGGCTATCAAACAGTTATAAAAGTAAAAAATAACAAATTTTTAGTTATTTATTTTGGTTTCAGAATGGAGTAGCGTTGTAGAAGGGAGAAATTGTTTGATACTTTACAGAACGAAAAAAAAGTGGTCGTAAGAAACAGAAAGACGTAGTATTGCAGTTTCTTATTACAAAAATCGGTCTAGAAGTCTCCCATGGTCAAATAAACTTGTTAGAAAGACATGTTTCTCGTTTTTGCATTAATTTGTTTCGCAGATTCGATAAATCGAACAGGATGAGTGATAGATTTTTAAAAAATAACGAGCATTGGTTAGATAAAGAGTTTTTATGTGATTTAAATGCTATAAAACCCACTCTACAGAAAAGAGGAGGACCACAGGCAAAGTTTGGGAAGGAGCAGTATTAGGTCTAAGCGTAGAAAAGCTCAAAATATTGTAAGAAAATCTGCAGAGATTGCGAAAAATTTAACATCGGCTGCAAAAATAAAGTAAGTGCACAAATAACCGGCACTGACATTAATCTCATCCACAGATGTCGAATTATACTTAAAACCATATCCTGTGGATCTGAAATAAACACAAATGAATTTGAAAAATATGCAACCGAGACTGCCAAATTATTTGTCTCACTGTACTCTTGGTATCCCATGCCTGTCACTGTACATAAAATACACATTCATGGTTCGACTATTATTTCCGAGGCATTACTTCCAATTGAATGGTGAATTTGCAAAACGACTTATGTCCCTAGAAGTAGTTTTGAGAAAATTAAAGAAAACTGTTTTTGACTTCGCTGAACCATATATTATTACAATATAATTTTTTATATGTAAGAGATACGTAAGAGAAAAATTTTTAGTAAAAAAATTCATACTTTTGTACTCTTCTTCAGGTTGTAAAAAATTTAATTATCTTCAGGACTTAAGTTGTTCTGCAAATTAACTTCAATTCTGCATCATAATTATTAGGTTACTGACACATAAACATGTTTAACTAAATGTATTTAGCCTATACCAAAATCATAAAATAACTTTATTGCAATTCCTGAACAACATTATTTTGAACAATTTTTAAACACACGAGCACAGACCTCTGATGGAGAAAAGTATGATGTTGAAGAAATGTTTCTGAGCACTTATTGCCATTAAGAATTTGATTAGTGTGTTGTTCTTATTTTGTCCCTGACAACTGTTGCAAAACAACCACAGTTCTTTAATGTACTGGATGTGACATAGTTATAGAAGTAGTCTGCAGGAAAAAATTACATACCTCATTAAGACGTTTCTAGGCCTGTCCCTCATGGTAGACACAAAAGGGCATTTCACTAGTTTTCATGTTGTGCACAGAGAAAACTGAGACTGTGAGCTGGCGATCGTAGTACATATCCTGAACTGGTGTTAGGCAAGCATACATTTTTCATGTAGTCAAATGTGACAGCAAGAAAATCCTCTCTCTCTAGATACTTGGTTCCATTTTGCAATACTTTTTACTTCAGCTACAAGTTCAGCACGATTACTGAACATATTGCTTTTCATTTGCATGCTCTGTTTTTCAAACGTAATAAATTTTCTCAACTGAAGAATTACCAATGACAACAGGCAAAAAACATTTTGTCAACTGATTGTATGATTAAAATTACATATTATGTAAGTTTCTTCAGTACATGACAGGCAAAACAACTTAAGACCAGGACTAAATTCGTTTTATCCCTTAACCAAACATTCTGCTGCTAAGGAAAACTATACAAAAGGCGTGGATTAAAGTCATTCTGTTACTAAACGATGACCCTTGCACATAGTAACAATCATGCTCTCAACTCAAAACCCCCAAAATGTGGACTTGAGTCGTTTTGCAAATTTACCATTCAATTGGACAAATGTCGGAAGAAGCACAAGAAGCAAGATATAAACACCTTAAGCAATTTCGTGAACAGTATGCCAGAAAGATTTCAAGAGAGGCCACTAATCGGGATGTATTCAATCGACTCCTTGCCACCTCTGATCCTTTTATAACATCCTTCCGCCAAGAGAACCGAACAAAATATAGTACAAGAAAAGGATACTACATGTGGAAGTCATAAACCTATTGAGTTCTGAAACAAACAAGGGACGGCTCAGGCCTACTGCAAACGCAGTCACAACTTTCGGAGGGGAGGACAGTACCAATACTAGTAACAGTGATCAATGAACATTCTCTACCCTAGTAAAGTGCTAAAGTGTTTCTGAATCTGTATTGTGTATGTGCTCACTTAGATTTTATTATTTATTAAGTGTCTCCGTAATAAATGTAATAAACAGTGTAGTTACTTTAACGTGTAACAACAATTAAAAAGTTACTATTAAACAGTCATGAACGTAATCGTAAAATGCAAATCAAGATTTCAGGTATAACTCCCTGTAAAGTTGATTTGAATAATTTCGAGGGAAAAATTGTTCCGGAGCCGGGTATCGAACCCGCGACCTTTGGTTTAACGTACCAACGCTCTACCACTGAGCTACTCGGGAACTCTAACCGACACTGATCCAATTTTTCCCTCTATATCCACAGACCTCAAAGTGGGCTGACAACCGTCAAGCAACCAACTTCGAGTGCACACTAACTCCGTGTGACTTAAATTGTAGTTTTCTGTTAACGAACAGTGACGTGTATTATGCAAATCAAGATTTCAGGTATAACTCCCTGTAAAGTTGATTTGAATAATTTCGAGGGAAATTATTCAAATCAACTTTACAGGGAGTTATGCCTGAAATCTTGATTTGCCAATTTTTCCCTCTAAATTATTCAAATCAACTTTACAGGGAGTTATGCCTGAAATCTTGATTTGCCAATTTTTCCCTCGAAATTATTCAAATCAACTTTACAGGGATTTATACCTGAAATCTTGATTTGCATAATACACGTCACTGTTCGTTAACAGAAAACCACAATTTAAGTCACACGGAGTTAGTGTGCACTCGAAGTTGGTTGCTTGACGGTTGTCAGCCCACTTTGAGGTCTGTGGATATAGAGGGAAAAATTGGATCGGTGTCGGTTAGAGTTCCCGAGTAGCTCAGTGGTAGAGCGTTGGTACGTTAAACCAAAGGTCCCGGGTTCGATACCCGGCTCCGGAACAATTTTTCCCTCGAAATTATTCATAATCGTAAAATGTTTGTAATACTGAATGCACAGACTAATTCATTGGATACTAATATATATAAAGTGTTAAATTAAGCGCCTTTATTATGGGCGAAAAAACTGGGTCTACCACTTCACTGTTCAAGTATACCCAGCGGAACGCGAGCCATCAGTTGAGAAACACTGTCCTAAGATAAGCAAGTAGACCTGATATATTGTTAATATGATATTATCTTTCAGTTGATACCAAAAATAGGTAAAGAAAAGTGTTAAAATGGCTTTTAGTATTTTTGGCCAGCTTTTATGCCTCTAGGAAACACTGTGCGCTGGCGGACAGAGAAACAAAACACAATAAAATTCGTTCAGTGTCCATTCTTTATAATCCCTATTCGCTGGTCTGATCTACCTCTGCCTAAAAGAATTTACAACTTTGTGCATAAGATTTTAAAAATTCTCACAGCTTTTATCGAAGTGTTACAGACATCTTGTTGCGGGCCATACATTAATTCATACTCGAATAAATTGATTCGTGGACTTTGAATACGTACTAAACCCGAAAAATAGTTGACGAAAAATCTCTCTAGAAAATAAAAACAGACAAACGAAAGGTATGAGGTTCTGGTTGTGTTACGAGGCAGTACATCTCACTTGACGATATGTGTCAGAGGAAGAACCGTTGCTTACGAGATTACACAAGCTGGCGCATAGCACGATCGAGAGTAGGTCTCTGTGAGTCATGACAGTTTCTGCCGCTAGGTTCGCCTCGCTGCCCTAAGAAATGATGAACAGTACCATTACAAAGCATTGTCTCGTGAAAATAGTTCGATTAATTGTGCATTACTGATTGAGTACGAATATTATAAATATGCCAAGCATATTACAGTGTTATTTGAAGTTTGTTCAGCTAAGTTATATTCGAAAATTGGCAGTTATCCGTCACAATTCTAATTACTTTAAATCCAATATCTTCCACTACTTTAGGGCTTCCATAGTCAATTTTGCCAACTCATCTCCGGTTAAATTGTGTGAAATAAAATGACACTGGTATTCTGTACTTTGTAGACAGACCCTTGAACAGAAAGCACAGCAATTTATTGGCGAGGTTATTTTCAATCCCATAGCATTTTTCTCAGTGTCTGTCATCCCTATCAACATATCCAAATTTCTGTCATACATCAATTTCGGTTTAATACCCATTTCGTCAATAACGAGAGATCCAACTTTTTCATTTTCATGCTCCAAGGACTTTTCCTCTGCAATTGGCCGAGCCTTTATCAAAGAGGTGACACCTGTTTCTCCTTTTGAGTGACCAATATAAGTTTTTAATGTCTTTTGATGGGGTAAGTGTAAAATACCCAAGTTTCTTAGTACTCTATAGCTGGTAGATGACCTGTTAGATAGCAATATGCAGATTTTCAGTGTGTTTTCATGAAATTTACACTTTTGTTTTCCGAAAGCCTGAATTTGTTCAGTCAAAAAGCTTGCTTTCAAACTGCCTTCTTTAAGCAGCTTCTTTTATTTTGGTAAGTTGCTTTTCAATTCCTTGTTCTTCCTTCTCGTTTTGTTTCTGTAAACTCCAGAGCTTGCTTTTTAAATTACATGGGGCAATGGGCTCCCCGCTGTCACCCGCTATTGCTAACTTTTACATGCAGCACTTCGAACACCAGGCCCTAGACTCAGCCACACACAAGCCGAGCCACTTCTTCCGCTACGTAGACGACACCTTCGTGGTCTGGCCGCACGGACAAGACAAGCTACAAGAGTTCCTACAACATCTCAACAGCATCCACGCGAATATCCAGTTCACCATGGAGGTGGAGTCAGAGGGCTCACTGCCGTTCCTGGATATCCAGATACACAGGAAAGCAGATGGTACTCTCGGACATGGCGTGTATAGAAAGCCGACGCACACAGATCTGTACCTGAATGCACTCAGCCTCCACCACCCTTCGCAGAAGAAGTCCGTCCTGACTAGTCTACTACATCGCGCCATAGTCATTTCCGATATCAACAACTTGCCTGCAGAAATGGACCATCTTCGTAGAACACTACAACAAAACAACTACAGCCGGAGAGACATCAGCAAAGCCCTCAAACAAGTTACCACGAGATGTAACACAATAGACTTAGACAGCAAGCAAGAACCGACAAAGAAAGCTTTCATTCCATTCTGCGGGAGCGTGTCACACAAAATAAGCAGAATCCTCCAGAAGGTTAATATCAAAACCATCCATAAACCACAGAGCAAAATCCGGAGTCATCTACGTCAGGTTAAAGACAGTCAAGGCTTAAGGACTCCAGGGATTTACAAGATTCCATGCGAGTGTGGCGAAGTATACATAGGGCAGACTGGCCGCACAATAGAAGACAGAATCAAAGAACATAAGAGGAACCTGAGGCTCTATTACCCGGAAAAATCTGCAGTGGCGCAACACAGCATAGAAAAGGAGCATAAAATACTGTTTGACCACACCAAGGTCATTAACAAATCAAGCCACTACTGGGAACGTACAATCAAGGAGGCCATAGAGATCAAGCTGGAGAAAAACAACTTTAACAGAGACAGTGGACTCCAGCTCAGTCAGGCATGGACACCGGCCTTAGACCAACTCAGGCCCTCTTACAATCAAGGTCATGAAGATCACGGACCGAGGACGGCAACCGATTCCAACCGGCGGAACAGAGCTCGCCGCCCGCCAAACTTCACGCAGTAATCCCGGGAGGGGCGGAGCTTACGAGCGATGACAATTCCCGGCCCCGGATTGGCCGATCCGCCAACCAATCCCGTTTCACCTGAGATAGCCACATCTATATAACCTTTCGACTTTCTGTTCGGACATCACTTCCCTGAAGATGGCTGCAGAGATAGCAGTCGAAAGCTTGGAGCATTCCAAAATCTTAACTCGGCTGATATCCCGCGAAAACATATTAGCGAACCAACGCCGAGAAAGTCTCAAATCATACATAAATTACATATTGTCTGTCTTAGTTTTCCAATAAGCTGATTTTGTTTCCGAATTGTCCTAGTAATTTTTTTACGTTGTAATGTAATGGCTTTGGGAATTTTTTTTACTTTCAATTGATCACTGTGTGGCTATAGTTTTTTTTATGTGCTTCATAGATTTCTTCAATTGAAATATTTGCTTCATTGAAAGCTGATGTACTATGTTCAACACTGGGTTTATTTTTCTTAGCAGGATGGATGTTATCACCACTTCTGTTATCCTTCTTTTGTTGCGTCTACTTATGTTTGAAACATTTTGTTTATGTTTTGGAATATCATCAAAGACGGATGGTACCACATTAGGAAGCAAACGTTTTAATGTTGTGCTAATGCTAAAATCAGCTTCTTTGAAATGTCTGCTGCAGACACGCGATTTCTTGTTTGGCGTCCAATCAGTCCTTGATTTGTCCCCTTCGCGAGAAATGGCTACGCACCACTTCTTTCTTAGTCCTTCATCTTGTGGAAAACAATGAAACTAAAAATCACATTCTTTATTCTAGTTCGATTTGCACAATGGCACACAGCAGTAAACCATTTCAATCACACAAATTACAGGCTAACTTCCTAATTTAATAAATGCTAATTCAAAATATATTTACACGCACTAAAATACTACAGCGTTTACTATTACTATGCTCAATAGATTAATCAGTAGACCTATAGAAATGTTTTCACCACTGCAAGAAAAAATCGCCCAATAATTATACTTCTCAGTTATTGTGACGTTCGTATTTTTTTTTAAAGAAAGGGAAAAGTCAGGCCTTCTTGCAAATGCTTAATTATGAATTCAAGGAAATTAAAGATAATGCAGGGGAAAATTTTAGAACATGGATTGCACCTACCAAATTATGTCTTAAAATACTAAAAAGAGCAGATTTGTCTGCGTTTGTCGAATGCTCATCATTATATTTACGAAAAGGCACTTTTCAGTGCCAATAATTAATTTTGTGTACACAAGGTTGGAATTTTGAAGTAAGAGGGAAAGGGTGCAATCCATGTTCTGGAGTTTATCCTAATGCAGTACCTTAATTAGGTGCAATATCTTATTTAATAACAATATTAATAATATTAGGTGAAAAGGGTAGGCTATAGTGCGTATATGTATAATAATAATAATAATAATAATAATAATAATAATAATAATAATAATTTATTTTAGATGGCACAGTTAAGGCCGTAAGGCCTTCTCTTCCACTCAACCAGCAAAAAGTGTATATACATATGCATGAACTTACAAAGAATTCAACAATTTCATTTAGATGAGAGTTACATGTATACAAGAGTTATTTACGAATTAAACAACAAAATACTATGAACTATTAATTAAACACTGAAATAAACTGTGTAGCAGAATTAAACTAAAATACATAGAATGTTAATATATTTCAAATGATATTAGATAATAGAAAGAGATTTTATGAGACAATTTTGAAAATGCACCACAATCAGGATGATGTCTAAAGAAAGAAGTAACAATGTAGTCAGTCATAGTTTAAGTCAGTATGATTGGAGTGAAATACTAAGAAGGTTATCTTTTAAGGTGTATTTAAAAGTGTTTATTGTCTTGCAGCCCCTAATACTTTGTGACAGAGAATTCCATTGTCGCGAGGTGGATACTGTAAAAGATGATGAATAACAAGATGTTCTATGAAGAGGTATATTTAGCGTGCCACAGATAAGTGATCTGGTATTTACGTCGTGGTTAGAGTATAGATAAGAGAAACGAGACGAAAGGTAACTTGGTGTTGAGGTGTGCAGAATTCGAAAGAGTAAAGACAAAGAGTGTAAAGTTCTGCGTTCTTTAAGTCGGAGCCACGAGAGACTTGCGAAGGACGGTGATATGTGATCATATCGTCGGATGTTGCACACGTATCTGACGCACATATTCTGAGCTCGCTGTAACTTGACTGACAGTTCAGAACTTAGGTCACTTAACAAAACGTCAAAATAATCGAAGTGCGGCATTACTAGGGTTTGTACTAGGGTAAGTTTTAGTTGCTGGGGCAAGACGTTTCTCAAGCGACTCAAAGAGTGAATGGAGGAACAGATTTTTTTTTATCGTTTCTTTAACTTGAAAATTCCAACTTAGATTATTATCAAAAAAGAAGCCAAGATTTTTTACGACAGATGAATAAGGGATTAGCGTGTTGTTAAGGGTAACAACTGAAAGATTACTGTTATTAAGGGAGTTAACTAAACGCTTATGTCCAATAATTATGGCTTGAGTCTTACTTGGATTAAGTGCGAGTCCGAAATTGGCCGCCCAAGATGTCAAGTTAATTTATTTCCGGAAATGTTTGGTGTATGAACTGGAGTACAGAGCAGACAGTCCCTCAGTTTATATGTAATATGTTTTAATATCAAGAATGACAGCCTTTTATTGTAATATAATTGAGGAGTAGAAGTTTGGAAATTACGTCTATTGTCCATAAAATATTGTACGAAGCATTAAATAAGCAATGGTGAGTCCTTTAAATATCCCAAATGTCAATGTCATTTAAGTGTTCTGCTATGAATATTTAGGGCAGAACAGCGCTCCGAGCGGCGGAATTGGCATTACGAGGGAACCACTCAGACTCGTTTTTCAAGCGCTATGCGCCAGCTTGTGTAATCTCGTAAGCAACGGGAAGAACAATATTGTTTGTATACATCTGAAGTCTGATTAGTGTAATATGTAGCTAGTCGGCGGTGTATGCAATGGAGGGAGAAAGGAACTATCCACCCTACCCCACTATCTCCTGGCTTAGTTGCCTCAAGAGTTTTGCCTTGTTGGTATCACTTCTGAGGTTCAGACCTGTATTCGGGCAGTTGACTAAACAACAACGATTTACAGATATAGGAAATCAGGGATAGAAACAAGAACTTTTCATCAGTTCAATAACTCTTCGCTCATATCAAACGAAACCGACAGTCTTCCAGAAGAATAATATGTAAGCCTAATTTTATTGCACTACTAGCCGTACCCGTGCGCTCCGCTGCACCCGTTAGAAATAAATATAAAGTAATTACATAATTAAAATAGGACATTTGATCCAGGGAACATTCGTGTTTGATAGAAGGATAAATCGTTTAATATGTTACTTAATTTAAATCGTATTTAAATAATTAAATTGCGATCATTTTGGTCCAGAGACACTCATTTGGTGCAATAACAATTCCTTTAACATGTTTCTTAATTTTTATTACATGCAACCATAGTTTAATGAGCATTGACATACCATTTAGTTTTAATGTGTATACTTTATATTACTTGCTATATGGTTCCATTAAATTATGGTAATAACTTAATTTTAACTCTTGTTTTCTACGTCTTCAGTAAATGGCGCTTGGCCCACTATGGTTCTGAAACCTTCAAATAACTTAAATAGTGATACAGCATAAACAGTGATATGTAATTATATTTCTTTCTTTCGAAAATGTAAGAATTCACGATCTCCTATGTACCATTGCCATGGAATGAATAAATGTGTTTTTTTTTCCTACTCAAAAATTTTATATTTTGCACATGGGAATTACTGCAGGAACAACAATGCTACAATCTGAGGCGGCGGTGAAAATGTATGGTATTGTTATTTTAAAAGTCTATCAGACCTACCAAATTTTACATAGAATAAAACTTATCAGAAATCATTTTTAAAGAAACTTTTGTTATGTAACATTTTTCACAAAAAAACAATAATAAGCGAGATATTTCGATTTAATTCAGGCCTCGTTAAATGAAGTATTTTGAATGCCATATAGCCTAAAATCTAAATTACAACGAACTTAACTTATATTTCAATTTTCATCGAAATCCGTTCAGCCATTATCGCGTGAAAAGGTAACAAACATCCAGACAGACAGACAGACATACAAACAAAAATTTCAAAAAAGCGATTTTCGGTGTCAGGATGAATAATTATACATGTTAACACCAATTATTTTTGGAAAAGGGAAAATTACCAGAAAATTTTCGGCTACATATTTATTATTATATTATATTATATTATATTATATTATATTATATTATATTATATTATATTATAAAAAAGTGCGTTGATAACGGATGTACTCCGATAAGAAAGTTTTTAATTTGTTGTGGGGGCTCTTGAATCTCAGAACCAACAACCTTTACAACAGTGCAACATAATCTGCTTGGCTCATTACCCAATTTTTTTTTTTTTTTGCATTGCATTTACTGCATATATAGTCTATTTTATGTATTTTAACACGATTCAATTGAGCATAGTTAAAATTTGAATTATAAAATAATGGATGGCTAAGCTAACGTACTATTACTGCATACTAAATCAATATACTCTCGTTGTTCATTAATTCTCTGAGATTAAAATGAGTGTGTACATAAATATTATTTTAAGAAATACAGAAAACGAATGTACAAAAAGCCTATCAAAATTTCTGTGCATAGGAATAGTTTAATAGCTTTCGATTGTTGCTGTCCAAGGCCCCTTTTTCGATTGTTGTTGCCCAAGGCCCCTTATAGACGAAGTCATTTGTTACTTCATTGCACCGTCTTAGATGGCGTTATTTTAATTTTAAAACTCATTTATCTCATTAAATATCAGTCCTATCAAAATTTTGTAAAGAATAAAACTTATCGGAAATCATTTTTAAAGAAACGTTTGTTATGTAACATTTTTCAAAAAATCAATAATAAGCGAGATATTTCGATTTATTTAATTCAGGCCCCCTTATAACCCCCTTTTAAATAAAGTATTTTGAATACCATATAGCCTAAAATCTAAGTTACAACGAACTTAATTTATATTCCAATTTTCATATAAATCGGTTCAGCCATTATCGCGTGAAAAGGTAACAAACATACAGACAGACATTCAAACAAAAATTTCAAAAATGCGATTTTCGGTTTCAGGGTGGTTAATTATATATGTTAGGACCAATTATTTTTGGAAAATCGAAAATTACCAGAAAAATTTCGGCTACAGATTTATTATTAGTATAGATTAAGTTCAAAACACTGCATTTAAAATTCTTGCTGTGCTGGTGGCAAGCAGTAAAGTTCTGACGATCAACTGCTTAAACAACACTGTTTAGCAGTGAATAGCTGTTGCTATAGCTACAATAAACTGAAATATGCATCAGGTATACTATAATTACACTCTTCACACCCAGGTACTTCTGAAGTTTCTATGTTCAACTGTTTTAAACGACTTTGTTGAGTGTAGCTATGGAAACGTGTAGGCCTACGTTTAGTCAACTGTTCGAAGCCAGGTTTGAACTTCATAAGTGACACAAATAAAGACATCACTTACAAGGCAACTAAGCCAGGAGATAGGCGTTGGACCTCGGACTCATTTTGACATGATTGCCATGATTAAACCAAAGGTCCCGGGCTCGATACCCGGCCCCGGAACAATTTTTCCCTCAAAATTATTCAAATCAACTTTACAGGGAGTTATACCTGAAAGCTTGTTTTGCATAATACACGTCACTGTTCGTTGACAGAAAACCACAATTTAAGTCACACAGAGTTAGTGTGCACTCAATGTTGGTTGCTTGACGGTTGTCAGCCCACTTTGAGGTCTGTGGATATAGAGGGAAAAGTTAGGTCGGTGTCGGGTAGAGTTCCCGGTTAGCTCAGTTGGTAGAGCGTTGGTACGTTTAACCAAAGGTCCCGGGTTCGATACGCGGCCCCGGAACAATTTTTCCCTCAAAATTATTCAAATCAACTTTACAGGGAGTTATACCTGAAAGCTTGTTTTGCATAATACACGTCACTGTTCGTTGACAGAAAACCACAATTTAAGTCACACAGAGTTAGTGTGCACTCAATGTTGGTTGCTTGACGGTTGTCAGCCCACTTTGAGGTCTGTGGATATAGAGGGAAAAGTTAGGTCGGTGTCGGGTAGAGTTCCCGGTTAGCTCAGTTGGTAGAGCGTTGGTACGTTTAACCAAAGGTCCCGGGTTCGATACGCGGCCCCGGAACAATTTTTCCCTCAAAATTATTCAAATCAACTTTACAGGGAGTTATACCTGAAAGCTTGATTTGCATTATTTGTCTTCTGTTAAATTTTATATTACCTTGTTAACATGTTTCAGCCTGCTATTGGCCATCATTAGAACTGGTTGTGTAATCAAGATGTATATTGAACTTTATCTATAACCACTGAATAGTTTATATGCCTTTATTCCTTCGAACCCCTCCAAGAAGGTGGGGGATGAAGCAATGAATAGGAATATTTCTGTGGAATGAATCACTAAATTTTAACTATTTTAAACGAGATTTTATCAGTAAATAGCTGTTGCTATGGCAACAGTAAGTTGAAATATGCTTCATTTCCATTTATTTTCAATTAAGTTACCAAGCCTTAAGCAGTTATCTAGTTATCACCATAGCAACAATAAGCCGAGCCATGTAGAGCTAAATGTTGACGTTCAACTGTTTTAACGGCGTTTCTTAGCGTTTTAACAGTCGCATGTCGTTCGCAGAGCACATCTGGGCTTGAGTTGGCTTCCTAATCATAAAATCTGAATAAAAAGAGCGGAACATAACATGCTATATGTAATAACAGTGCATGTGTTCGACGCTGAGTGCCGAACCGTCCCAAGTAATGACGGCCTTTAATCACTGCCAGTGACGTCATTTGGCCGAGTGTCACTCTATGCATTAGTCACTGACTTTTAATAAGAAAGAAGAGCGAGGCGGTGTTCGTCATTAAGGTGGGACCGCACTCCATTGCGATCTCAATTAGTGATAAGATGGATATCATGTGAAACAAGACATTCTGCGGATATTTTGCTGAAAAGTTGTATGTTCTCTCGCATTTCATTTTTTTTTCTTTTCTTTTTGACGTGAATGTCTATAAGTTCGTTCCAGTACTAGGGTGCCATCCCAGAAAGACGACCGACTACACCCGTTCCAACGCAAGGATACATTGGTCCTTCGTCTGTCAGTAACATGTTGAAGATCGAGCATTTTTTTTAATGTCTAGTTAATTGGTCACAATATCCTCGACGAAGTTTCTCAAAATATTGTTAAAAGATGAATTAAACGTTTTTTGATCACGTGACGAAATGGGTTAATACAAACTTTTTTTTTTGAAATGGGGACCACTTTTTAAGGGTATATGTACGTGAACGACCATATATCAGAAAATGCAGGCTCTAAATTTCTAAAATTATTTAAGAAAATGAACTCACAATTGGACAAAAATTATAAGTTACCACAACAAGACCTATTAGAATTTAAATATCTGATAAAAGTATAAAAAAGGTTACTAATAATATTTTTCAAACCAGTTTTATCAAAGTATGAAAAAAAAACATTCTGCAGTTACATCATTTGGCAATCATAACATTGTTTTGGTCTCTCTGACATCTTTAATATTTTTCCTGCATGTAATAAACACTTATTTCTGAAAAGTAGACCACTCTGACATGTAGGGTTTTTATTTTAATACAATTAAATTTTCATTTCTCTTGTATAAAATATATTAAAATTTACATAATGTTTTGTGACCTAATTTTTCTATTTTCAAAGAAATGGGCATTATTGTAATCTACATTTTGCATAAATGCATGTTAAATCTGTGTAGTCAGGTGTACCTCAAGGTTCAGTCTTAGGCCCTATACTATACACAATTTATACAGCTGATTTTCCAATTTCTAATGAGGTACTGGTGGCTACTTTCGCTGATTACACTGGTATTCTTGCTTCACATGAACATCCAAAAAAATAGCATCTGAAAACCTACAGAATGAATTGAAAAAAAAACAGAAGACTGGCTAATTAAATGGAGAATGCAAGCCAGTGAAAAGAAATCAGTTCATGTTACTTTCGGAACCAGAACTGAAAACTGTCGTCATGTAACAGTTTACAACAAAGAACTTCCCGAAGTAGACGATGTTAAATATTTAGGTATGCATTTAGATCGCCGATTAACATGGCGTAAACATATTGAAACTAAACGCAAAGAATTAAATTTTAAAACATAAAAAATGTATTGGTTATCAAAACTGCCATTAGAAAATAAACTTCTTGTTTATAAAGTCATACTAAAACCAATCTGGACATACGGCATCCAGCTGTGGGGAGCTGCTAGCAACTCAAACATTGAAATACTGCAGAGGTATCAGTCCAAAACTTTACGTTCCATTGTCACTGCACATGGTATGTCCGTAATGATGTCATTCATTGTGACCTCAACATTTCAACTGTAAAAGAAGAAATCTCTAAATTCAGTAAAAAATACCTGCACCGATTAAATCAACATCCCAATCATCACGCATTAAATTTGCTGGATAATAGCCAAACAATAAGAAACTTAAAAGGACCAATGCTCTTGACCTTCCATTCATTTTTACTACAGCTATTTAAAACATTGTTATTTTTCTTTTGGAGTGTTGTCATGGGATAACATCTCCACTCATGTCATATTCTTTTATAATATTTACTTATTGTCTATTGTAGCATCACACATTGGTTTGATTGATGTAAGCCCTATAAGAAGGTATGAATATACGTCACATGGCCTGCATCTGAATGGTAGAGGCAAGGAGCACCTTTCGGTTCTTATTGCTAATAGCATCAGAGGCAGCCATGTTAAAAGCAGAGTTGTAATATTCCTGTGTTAGTTAATGCTAGGGCTTCTCCTTTTTAGGTTAAACCTCCCACCGGTAAGGTGTTTGAAACAAGTTCAACTAAATTGTAAATGCTCTGATGTTTCTAGTAATGAACACAGTAACTTCACTATTTTCCATCAAAATATTAGGGGATTAAAACAAAAAACTGATGAATTGATCACTTCTTTAGCAACTCAAAAGCATAAACCTCAGATATTATGTATAACTGAACATCACATGAAGCAACAGGAAATACTACAACTGTCTTTACATGGATATGTATTAGGTTCCCATTTCTGTAGACATGTCTTCCAAAAAGGGGGTGCCTGTATTTTTATCAGAGAGGATCTATTATTTAGTAAAATTGATATATCTGATTTTTGCCTTGAACAAGATATTGAAATCTGTGGAATACAAATTGGTTATGAGATATCAAATTTAATTATCTTATGTGTTTATAGGGCGCCAATGGGAGATTATAAGAAATTTACAACTAACTTAGATTCATTATTGAAAAGACTTTATAAACCACATACCGAATTTGTAATCTGTGGTGACATAAACATAGATTATCTATCAGAAAGCTCACGTAAAAGAAAATTAAACTCACTTCTTGAAACTTATAATCTTAGTCACACAGTAAGTTTTCCAACCAGAACACAAGCTGGAAGTAGTACTGCCATTGATAATATATTTATAGATAAAAGTAGATTGAATTCCTATTCAACAGTACCATTAGTCAATGGCCTGTCTGATCACGATGCACAAATTCTAAGTGTTTTCAATATGAGTGAAAAATTCCAAAGTGTTAATCTAAAAATAAAAAAAAAAGGATTATAAATGCTGAATCTCTTCATCATTTAAATACATGTCTACAAAATGAATCTTGGGAAAATGTATATAGTACCGATACCATTGATATTAATACTAAATTTAATGCATTTTTCACTACATTTACGAATTATTTCAATGAATGTTTTCCAGTCAAGGTGGTGAAAAATATAAAAGTAAAAACACGTGGATAACTCAGGGAATTAAAATATCATGTGCTAGAAAAAGGAATCTATATTTAATGAGTAGGAATAGTGATGATCCTCATGTTCTTAATTACTACAAGAATTACTGTAAAACTTTGACAAAAGTTATAAAAGATGCAAAGAAAATGTATCTGAATGAAAAAATACAAAATTCAGATAATAAGATTAAAACTATTTGGGATATTATTAAAAATGAAACTAATCGATATTCAAAGAGTGAAAATATTACTTGCATTAAAATCAATGATAGTAAAATAGATAACCCAAAATCAATTGCAAATCATTTTAACGACTTCTATATAAATATTATTCAGAACTTAAACATTCAAGATTGTGCAGAAGATGCTGCACTTGGTTACCTAACTGATGCATTTAACACTGAGTTTTTAGGTCTCAAATTTATTCCCACTACCGCAGCAGAAATCATGCATGTGATAAAACAACTAAAAACAAAATATTCCTCTGGATATGATGAAATTCCAAGTAAAGTTCTGAAAGCTTGTTCTGAAATATTATCCCCTCCGTTAAGCTATCTATGCAATTTGTCAATGCAATGTGGTATTTTTCCAGAAAGACTCAAATATTCAATAGTAAAACCAATATACAAAAAGGGAGATAAATGTACTATTGCTAATTACAGACCCATATCATTATTAACAACATTTTCAAAAGTGTTTGAGAAAGTTATGTATAATAGATTATATCATTACCTGGAGTCCAACAATATATTAGTTTTAGAACAGTTTGGATTTAGAAAACAAAAATCGACAGAGAATGCTGCTTTTAGTTTGGTGGATGAAATACTAAATTCATTAAATTCGAAACTACATGTAGGTGGGATTTTTGTGACTTGGCTAAAGCATTTGATTGTGTGGACCATAGTATATTAGTAAAAAAATTGAAGTTTTATGGCATTAAAGATGAGATGTTGGGTTGGTTTACATCGTACTTATCAAATAGAAAACAAAAAGTAGAAATAAATGTACCAAATAGTCATAAAGTTACTTATTCAGAATTTAAAAATATTAAACATGGTGTTCCGCAGGGGTCAATTTTAGGTCCATTGTTGTTTCTAGTTTATATTAATGATTTAGCCTTGACCATAAACAATTCATCCCATGTAATTTTATTTGCAGATGATACAAGTGTAATTATTTCAAGCAAACAATACGATCATTTTATAAACACTTCTAATACAGTGCTGAATCTAATGAATGAATGGTTCCATGCAAATAAACTAGCACTTAATGTTGATAAAACCAGTGCAGTCAAATTTAGTACACACAATAGTGCTCAGGTTTCCTACAGTATTCGATTAAATGGAACTCATCTCAAAGAATCTATAAGCACAAAGTTTCTTGGTTTAGAATTGGATAATCACTTGAACTGGAAAACGCATATAGAATGTATTACTCGTAAATTGAGCTCTGCCTGTTATGCATTAAGATCCTTATCTACTATTGGTGATATAAACTTACTCAAAATGTCATACTTTGCATATTTTCACTCTGTAATGAAATATGGCTTAATATTCTGGGGTAACTCGTCTGAAGCTAAACACGTTTTTGTTTTACAAAAGAAAGCTATAAGAATAATGGCCGGTGTGCATAAAAGGACCTCATGTAAAAATATTTTCCGAAACTTAGAAATCTTGACTTTACCTTGTGAATACATTCTTTCCCTAATGATGCTGTATATTAAGAACCAAGATAAATTCAGTACTAATCAAGACATTCATCATTTTAATACAAGACATAAGTCAGATCTTCATCTACCCTCTGTTAGTCTAAGCTGTTTTAAAAAAGGAGTTCGCTATTCATGTATAACAGTCTTCAATGCACTGCCTAATTATCTTAAAGATTTGAAGAACAACGAGAAAAGGTTCAGAAAAGAATTAACCAAATTTCTACATACTCATACCTTCTACACAATTGATGAATTGTTTATGCTTGTGAATTGAATTATTCTACTTAAATGACATGTACAATTTTATATAGCTCAACTAAAATATGTTTTTATATTGACTTAATCTGTTTACTATGTATTGTATTTTTTGTTTAGCATAACTGATGAATTGTATGTACTGTAAATTGAATAGTATACTGTATAGGTCAACTGATGAATTGTTTAAGCTTATAAATTGAATTAATCTACTTCATATGAATTGTATAGCTTAACGAAAATAAGTTTGTAAATTGAACTAATTTGATTGTATATGTTTGTATAGTTTGGCTGATGAATTGTATATGTTCTTAAATGATTACTAGTCAGTGTAGCTCTACTGATGAATTGTATACAGACCTACTGTAAATTGAATGGTAATATGTATAGCTCAACTGATGAATTGTTTATGATTATAAATTGAATTAATCTACTTGATATTAATTGCACAAATTTGTATAGCTTAATGAAAGTATGCTACTTTGTATTGTATATATTTGTATAGATTTGGCCGATGAATTGTATATGCTTTAAATTGAATAGTAATCTATATAGCTCTACTGATAAATTGTTTGTGTTTGTAATTTGAAGTAGTTTGCATGATATGTATTATCAATTTCTGTATATCACAACTGGTTGAATTGTTTATGCCTTAAATTTAATTAAATTGTTTTGTATTATAATATAGCTCAACTTATGAATGATCGTTTGCGTTTGTAAATAATAATCTGATTGGCTATGTATTGTATACTTTTAGTAGAGCCATCGATGTTGGTCAGTCGACAGACTCGCTGGGCTGCTGATCCGGAGCTGCGTTCGGGCTTGGGTTGGACCCCCTTTGGACTTTGGTTTCTTCGGAGGTTTTCCCCAGCCGTGGGACTGAAGCCGGATGGTCTATGGCGAGTCCTTGACATCAACCCCTTTGATTTGATTACCCCCTTTGATTTGATTACCTGGTTGGGTTTTTCCGAGGTTTCCCCACCGAAAAGGCAAATGCCGGGTAATATTTTGGCGAATCCTCGGACCTCATCTCATCTCACTACATCTCGCCAAAATGTAAAAAATGTAAAAAAATGTAAAAAAATTGTACAAAATTGTAAAAATTGTAGAAAATTACTAAATTGTAAAACTATAAAAATTTGTAAAAATTGTAATTGTAATATTGTAAAATGTTGACATGTTCCACATCTTAAAGCTTCATTGCTCATGTAAGATCTATGGAATAAAATAAATGAATGAATGAATGAATGTAGACAGATTGTAAATGTGGCATAATTGTAAAAAAAAAAAAAAATCTGCGTACAAAATTTCAGAATTCTATCTCTAATGGTTGAGGAGTTATGAAATAATATGTGTAAAGTTTTCAAATTTTGGAAAATTTAATTTAAAGTAAAAAGTGAATTCTAAAAAATATTATTAGTAACTTTTTTTAATACTTTTATCAGCTATTTCAGTTCTAATAAGTCTTGTTGTGGTACCTTGTAATTTTTGTCCAATTGTGAGTTCATTTCCTTATAAAATTTTAGAAATTTAGAGCCTGCATTTTCTATTAACATTTGTGGTCGTTCAAGTACATATACCCTTAAAGTCAGAACAGTTCCGCGGACCACCTTACTCTTGTTCCATTCGAAAGCAAATTGATCATTTTCGTAGCATATTTTAATACCAATATACTTATATTTTAAAATTGAATTAAGGTTCGGTACTTTGGTCCTCTGTTATGAATTCGGGTGGTCCCTGGCTGAGTTACAAGCGCGGCGCCAGATGTGCAGGGAAAAGATGTCGAGAAACACCACGTGTATAGTGCTTTAAATCCCTCTTTTGCTGCTGAGAGTAGAGTGGGAAGTCGATAGACGGGTAGGGTAATAAATTTCATAAAATGTCAGTACTGGGAGAAAAAGTGAAATTCGATTGCCATGTGTCATTTCCAAACTCTGAGATTTTCAGCTATAGTGTGATACGAAATTTGTTCGAATTTTATTTTTTCTTCTGTCTTTTTTGAAGGACCACAAGGGCAGACCTCGAGGACCACAGGTGGTCCGCGGACCATAGTTTCAGAAACGCTGGGCTAATACATGTTTTTAAAAATGAACGTACAAATTTCGAAACTTATGTACAGTTATGTAAATCCCTATAGCTTACTACAGAAGTATCTCATTAGAGTATCTCATATTATGTACGTATATTGTAATAATTTATTATTATTAATATTCATGACATTAGTAATTGTTGTTGGTGCATTGTTGTTATGTCGATGTACCGTTGTTATACTATTGTTGTTGAGTTCGCCTCACTCGATCGTCAATCTGTGAGTTAAAATATATGTATGTATGTATGTATTAACACTACAATTGGGTATTATCCCCGCGCTCTCATGGTTAACATGTCGGCATCATACAATAACGTGCGGTGTGCTTTTAAACATAATTTTGCCGACCGATTGTTGCTCTGTAGGTTTCACTCTAAGCGTCACGTTGTCACGTCTGCTTCCTCGATAAGAATAAGCACTAGTTTGTTATATTGTTAAATGGCTATTATTATTATTATTATTATTATTATTATTATTATTATTATTATTATTATTATTATTTTATTATTACAATTATTATTATTTTATTATTACAATTATTATTATTTTATTATTACTATTATTAGTATTACTTTATTTTATCATTACGAGTATTGTTTTATTTTTATTATTGCTATTATCTTATTATTTTTATTGTTTTTATTTTATTATTATTATCATTATTCTTATCATTATTATTATTTCATTATTATTATCATTATTCTTATCATTATTATTATTTCATTATTATTATCATTATTCTTATCATTATTATTATTTCATTATTATTATTATTATTATTATTATTATTATTATTACTATTATTCGGTCGTGAGCCGTCATGCTGTTCGGTTGTGTGTGCGTGTAGCTCCCGTAACTTGCAGCGTACAGCAGGTGCATCGAAGTTGTAATTTGGATATGGCGCCTAGTAAAGACGTCTGTCTTGTTTGTAACTTGCCTTTCTTTGGAAGGCAAAAGTTTCTGAAGTGTGCAGGGCCTTGTGGTCTTCGTTATCATCTCGATTGCCTAAATATTGGTGAGGCCGAGTATGATATCTACATGCAGAGTGGCAGTTCTACTTTGAGTGTAAAAAGTGTGTGAGTGCAATGAAATCTACACAGGGGGACAACACGCCAGTGCGTCCTACTGCTTCAGGTGAGAAGAAGGTGATCTCACCTACAAAAAAAGTCGTTTCACCTTCAAGGGATCTCAACCTACCGAGCCTGCCTTCAGTACATTCACTTTCCGTCCAGGTTGAAACTGTTCGTTTAAATACTGTGAACATTCTGGACACAGTGAGCGACATTTTGGAATATGTGAAGAGTCTCCAAAAGGAGATGATAGAACTTAAAAACGAAAATGCGGCTCTGAAAATTCAGGTGGCAGAAATTTTTGTGAAAACTAATTCCAATGTATTCACTAATAAGGGTAATGTCCCTTCTCAATCAATGCAATATGAATCTGTGCAAGCTAAGGGCCCTAGGAAGTCTTACGCTGAACTTGCAAAGGAAAATACTATCCTAAATGTTCAAATGGCAGAAATGTTATCAAAGGGGTGCTGCCCCCTAAATCATCTCATAGTATTTCTTCTATGGGTCAGTCTAATGACCCCATTAAGAAATCATATAGCAAGGTAGTGTCTGTTAACAAAGCTGCTGACAACTTGCATACTTGCAATTCTGATGCGTCAGCAACAAGGAAGTCTGTGTCAACAACTCCTCCTGCTAATGATAGACATAACAATATTGAACTTAATCAGGCCAATGCTTCAACTTCTGCCAATGTATCTGATGATTTTCAATTAGTTACTCAAAAAATATAAAAAAGAGAACCTAAAGTTGGAACATTGGCCATGAGTAGCATTGAAATGGCCCCTGAGAGAATTAAAACTAAATCTCTATTTGTTTCGAGATTTAGTTCCAAAGTCAACACAAACAGTATAGAGGACTCCCTGAAGAATCAACTTCAGCTAAGATCTCTTGCTGTAACTAAACTAAAAACCAAATATCAATCATATTCTTCCTTTCACATTACTGTTGATGTGAGGGATTTCGATTGCATTAACAAACCTGAAGTTTGGCCTGCTGGTTGCCTAATTGCACCATTTTATGGTAAATTAAAGCCTGAGCAGCACTTTGCGCATTCTGCTAATTCGAACTCTGTTGATTCTCAGGGAAATGCCTCTTAGTCTTAGTCTTGCTCGCTCTCATTTTCAATGTTCAGTTCTATTAATCATCTCGAGATTTTCTACCAAAATGTTCGTGGACTTAACACTAAAGCTGATGAAATTTTTCAGAATATAGTGAGTAATAATGATCTCATTATCTGTCTCACTGAAACATGATTATCTGAGTCAGTTATTAATTCTAATTTATTTCCAAATAACTATACTGTGCTTCGTGCAGATAGACTGTTTGAAGACACTAACAAAAAAAGAGGTGGTGGTGTCCTAACAGCGATTAGCAACCAGTTACCTTTTACTAAAAGACGTTTTGACTTAGAAATTATTAGTGAATGCGTTTGGGTTGAACTTAGAATGACTGATGGTTTTAATCTGTTATTAGGTAACCATTATTTCTCTCCTGATACAGATCACATTCACTTAAAATCTTATCTTAATTTTCTTTAAAAAAATCTCGACACTCATAATTTTAGAATAGTAATCCTTGGTGATTTTAATACTCCTGGTATGGACTGGTCAACTGGTTCCAATCTTAATGATACTCATTATTACTCTAAAATTAAGGCTAAGGATTTATATTCCTCGTCCTGCCTTCTTGGATTAATTCAAATTAACTCTACCGTTGCGAGTAAAAAGCTTCTTGATTTGGTTTTTACTAATGATAAAAACAGTACAGTTAAACTTGCCGATCACTCTCTAGTTTTAGAGGATACTTATCACCCATCTATCTCTATTTATATTGAAGTAAAATTATCGTTACCGGAACACTCTCTAATCAGTTCTTATTTAAATTATTCTCAAGGTGATTATCTGAATCTTTATTCTTTTCTATACAATTATGATTGGACTAGCATATATCAGACTACTGATGTAAACACTGCTGCAAATTCCTTGTCTCAAATTATAAACAATGCTATATCCCTTTGTGTCCCTGTCACCTTTGTTAAAAAATCGCACTATCCTAAATGGTTTTCAAACGATTTACGTCAGCTTATAAAGAAAAAAATAAAGCTCATAAAAATTACAAAAATATAAAACTGATCATCATTATCAAATTTTTCTAATTTTAGAAAACAAGTCAAAGCCATGATTAAATCCAATAAATTCAAATGGTTACAATCAATTGATGATAACCTAAAGCACGAACCAAATAAATTTTGGAAATATGTTGAAACTTTTCGAAAAACTAATAGTAATCCCACAGAACTAATAATAAATGGCGTTCACATCACAGATGAAAAGAAATTGCAAATGCATTTGCTAGTCAATTTAAATCTGTTCAACAAAATTGTAACTCTAATTTCATTACTTATGATTATAATATTACTGACTGTTTGTCCCTGCCTAATATTACATTCGATGATGTTAATAAAGCTATTAAAAAGCTAAAGCCTAATAAATGTAAAGGTACTGATAGCATTCCTAATTTTATAATCAAGGGTTGCTCTAATATTCTCTTGCCTGTTTTAACTTTTTTATTCAATCTTAGCTTAAAAACAGGAATTTACCCGTCACTTTGGAAGGAAGCATCCATTATTCCAGTTTTCAAAAATGGTAAT
This sequence comes from Periplaneta americana, assembly GCA_025594305.2. Lineage (NCBI taxonomy): Eukaryota > Metazoa > Arthropoda > Insecta > Blattodea > Blattidae > Periplaneta > Periplaneta americana. The sequence goes on from JAJSOF020000013.1 coordinate 157,833,589, forward strand.
AAAAACAGTGTTACTAATTATAGACCCATTTCTATCCTAAACAATTTTTCTAAAATTTTTGAAAAAATTATCCACAAACACATTTCATTTTATGTTAAAATAAGATCAATTCGGCCCAACATGGATTTACAAGAGGGAAATCTACTACTACTAATTTAGTTTCCTATCTTAATCTCATAATGCCTATAGTTGAAAATCAAGGTCAAATTGACTCAATTTATTTTGATTTTAGCAAAGCATTTGATGTTGTTCCTCACAAAATTTTATTAAATAAATTAAGTAATTTTGGTCTCTCCACTAACTACATTAATTGGTTTGAAAATTATTTAACAGATAGACAGTCTTGTGTTCGACTAGGTAATTCTCTCTCGGTTCCATTTAATAGTTTATGCGGTGTTCCTCAAGGGTCTACTTTGGGACCTCTCTTATTTTTATTATTTATAAATGATATAAGTAAAAGAATAAGTTCTAGCTGCCTTTTATTTGCGGATGATCTCAAAATCTTTCGCAAAATTAATAGTTTGGTTGATTGTCAAATTCTTCAAAATGACATTAATTCAATTTCACAATGGTCTGTTGAAAATGGAATGAAAATTAATCAATCCAAAACTTCTGTTATTACCTTTTCACGGAAAACTATCTCCCTAAAATTTAACTATTCTCTCAGTAATGTCGTAATTACCAGGACAGATTGTATTAGAGAGCTTGGTGTCCTACTTGATTCAAAATTATATTTCCATGATCATGTGCAATATATTTATACCCATTCGTTAAGAATGCTTGGTCTAATTAGGTCTATAACTTATTCTTTTTCCACTCCTATGTGTTTATTAATTTTATACTATACGTTGGTTAGATCCAAGCTTGAATATGCATCTGTTGTATGGAACTCCATTACTTCCACTGACTCGGCTAAATTGGAGAATATTCAAAGAAAATTTATTTCCTTGTGTTCTTATAGATTTTTACCAAATTCCGATTATAACTATGAGATTAAATGCAAATATTTCAATTGCGGTAGTTTGTTCACCAGACGTCAGGATCTTGATTATTTATTTTTTTGCAAAGTCATTAAGGGTGATATTGATTGTGAATCTTTCATAAGCAATATCAGTCTTCGTATTCCAGCTAAAGGTTTAAGATTTCATAAATTGTTTTATAATAGGAATTCTAAATCTCTGTCTCCGGTCTGCAGATGCATTAAATATGCTAATTTGCATGGATTCAACTTGGATCCATTTAATGTGTAGTATATCTGAGTTTTTTTCTCACTGATCTAAATTTAATAATTATTTGTCCATTTTTTTTTCTCTTGCATTTGGTCAATTGATTAAGGTAGACTATTCCATTATTTCTATTATCTTATTGTACTAATTTATGATTTTATAATTTTTATTTGATCTATGATTGATGTAGACTATTATATTGTTTGTATTTCATCTCATTGCCATTTTCTATCATTCATTCTCATCATCATTTGTTGTTTTGTTCTGTTTTGTATCGTGCTAAACTGTAATTGGCCTTGTGCTGTTGTTTTGCACGTTAATATTCTAAATAAATAAATAAATAAATAAATAAATAAATAAATAAATAAATAAATTATATTTTACTATTACTATTATTATTATTTTATTATTATTATTATTATTATTATTGTTATTTTATTACTATTATTATTTTATTATATTATAATTATTGTTATTATACTATTATTATGTTATTATTACAATTATTATTATTTTATTATTACTATTATTATTATTTTATTTTATCATTACGAGTATTATTTTATTTTTATTATTGTTATTATGTTATTATTTTCATTGTTTTTATTTTATTATTATCATTATTCTTATCATTATTATTATTTCATTATTATTATTATTATTATTATTATTATTATTATTATTATTTTTACTATTACTATTATTATTATTATTATTATTATTATTATTATTTTATTACTATTATTATTTTATTATATTATAATTATTGTTATTATACTATTATTATTATTTTATTATTACTATTATTATTATTTTATTTTATCATTACGAGTATTGTTTTATTTTTATTATTGTTATTATCTTATTATTTTTATTGTTTTTATTTTTTTATTATTATCATTATTCTTATCATTATTATTATTTCATTATTATTATTATTATTATTATTATTATTATTATTATTATTATTATTATTATATTTTACTATTACTATTATTATTATTTTATTATTACTATTACTTACTTACTTACTTATTTACTTACTTACTTACTTTTAAGCAACCCGGAGGTTCATTGCCGCCCTCACATAAGCCCACCATAGGTCCCTATCCTGAGCAAGATTAATCCAGTCTCTATCATCATATCCCACCTCCCTCCAATCCATTTTAATATTCTCGGCCTCCCTAAAGGTCTTTTTCCTCCGGCCTCCCAACTAACACTCTATGTGCATTTCTGGATTCGCCCATACGTGCTACATGCCCTGCACCTTTGCTGTGGTCGTGCCGGAGAATCAGTCCCATTCCGAGGCTCACTGTTAGGTTTCGTAACAAGCTGTTTTTTACGGTGATGGGTTGTTAGCCCTTCGCCCAACCCCAAGCTGGAGGACCACCCCTTATCGGCTGTCCACGACTGCTTATTCAATATATTCGCAGCTACCCTCCATATCTGGAGGCCGTCTACTCTATCAGCAACCTGAGGACGCGCCATGCCGTGGTGATAGGGACCCACAAATTATTATTATTATTATTATTATTATTATTATTATTATTATTGTTATTGGAGAATTGTTATACATAGCTTATCTCATTCCGTGCATTAGAAATTCTTAAATCTTACAGCAAATTGTATTTATTTATCCTAATTCCTGTCTAGATATCACAAATGCAAGCACACGGATGTCCTCAAACTCCCTGTCACTTTTTTTTCCCCCCCAAGTCGAAAGCTAATTGTGTCGCAGTGATAGTAAGGAGCGCCCTTAACCACAAGGAATTGGAATAGCTATGTAGCAGAGCAGTGACTCAGCGTGATGTAAGTTACAGACTTCAGCTGTTTCACATGGAAACGGCAGACAGGCCGGCATCTGTATCCCTGGTAACCAAACAGACGAGAGCGCCGTGTCCGAGCTAACAGATTGTTCACATGTATAAGAAACAAGACCCGAGGATGCTGACCTAAGACGTCAGATGTCTCTTTAAACATAGAGGTTCCAGATGTCTGACAACGAATAAAGTGAGCCAGCCATTCGCTGACTACATCCTTCATATTGGAATATGGGAATAAATGTATATAGCGTGCACTTTGGTAAATAGAGTGCACAATTTTACAGTACTGCACGCAATAGCGTATAAATACTGTTGTAGACCAATGTCCGTGTTAAAGTTCTTTTATACAGGGTGTAAACGATATCAACTGTCAAAATTATGTGCGCAGTACGTATCGGTCTACTGAAGAAAATGTCTAGTCAAATTAATTATTTTTATGAGCCTAAATTTATTTTTAATTTGTAAAATCTTCAATAATATACAGGGTGATTCACGAGGAAAGGTAAAAAAATTTAGGATACGATATCTTAGGTAATTTTGAGTGAAAAAATTCATATGAACATAGTTCGTTTTCGAACGATGGCGGAGCTAGATGCATTAATATCAGGGACTGGAATGCTTTACCTGCAGACTTACTAAAGGCTTTACCAACAACCAAAAATGTATTTAAAAATAGGCTTAAGGACTTTACTAATAGACGGTAATTATACGCAGTATTTAAAGGGTGTAATTGATATTTTGTTATTGAAGTGTTGTATCAGTGAAGAATTATGTTGTGTCAGTGAAGTGTGTTGTGTCAGTGAAGTGTGTAGTGTAAGTGAAACGTGTTCCTGTCAGTGAAGCTTTATAGTTTATACTGGCAGTGCAAAGTATTTGAACAGTGAAATGTTTTTGAAGTGTTAGTGAAATCAGGATAGAATCAGTGAAATGTGTCGTAGTTCCAGTGCAGTGAGTGAGTTGACAGCGAAATGAGTTTAATGTTGAAAGGTACTTGTGCAGATATGAACATATCATGCTCGTGGGTTTTAGTTCGAACTTAGGTTTAAGATACAGTTTAGATTTATTTTAAATGTTATTTTAAGTGATCGTGCTTCATTTAATTTAGGATATTCCCTGTTATTATTATTAATATCATTATTATTATTATTATTATTATTATTATTATTATTAATTATTGTTAGTATTATTTATTAGTATTATTATTAATTGTATTTTAATTAATACATTTATTATTGTGATTATTGAGTGTAATTAGTTACCACTGCCACCGGGTATATAACCATTGCAGTGTGAATAAATACATACATACACATTTCTTTGGTAAAACGTCTCGCCCCAATGTGAATCAGTCGTTACCATATGCTGCTGACGTGAGACAAGGTCACCGATCGCAATGAATGACGTAACATTGGAATCTGCATTGTGAGCGATGTAGATAAGAGAAGAGAAACAAACCGGATGGTGGGCATTACAAATGTCACAACAAATACGCTATCACTTTTCACTTCACAATAGTTCAGTTAGCTAACTACAGTACAGTAGTTATACAGGTACAGTTATCGGAGGAGTTAAATTGTGTTTTTCAAGGTGCCTTATAAATTTTCGACTGCAGAATTCGCCGATATTGTGTGTGTTTATGGTTTGTGCGTTGGAAGTTCCTTGCGTGCCGTCGCTGAATATGAACGACGCTTCCCGAACAGAAGGGTACCATATCGAAGAGAATTTACTGTCTATGGGGTTGGATGAAGGACTTGGTATAGCAAAGGAAGGGGGAAACGAAAGAGGCGCTAATCGACCGTATTTTGGATGCGGCATAAAGACAGCCACGTGCAACTCTCCCGAGCGCAAAAGTGCATTGAAGCAGAAGGAGGTACCTTTGAAAATGTGCGAAAACATCGACCCCGACTTCTAGAATATAGGTATGTATGCATACGTGAATATAAACTTTAAAATTTTCCGTAATGAGTCTCTAAATACGAGTTAGTACAATGGAATCTCAGAAGTTTTTTTGTGAAATCAAAGATCCATATCTCCGTAGCCGTTCGAAAACGGAGCTATATTCATAGCCTATGAACTTTTTTTACTCAGAATGACTTCAGAATTCACATCGTAAATTTTTTACCTTTCCTCGTGAATCACCCTGTATAACGTAAAAATAATCGTATCTCAAAAAAGTTTTCAGTTATTAGGCCCATAGTTACGTATTTCCTGACTTATATGCTTAATCTAACTACAAACAGGCCAAGTGAAAAATTTACCAAGTGTATTTCTTTCCTTAAATTCAGCTTAACGTGTCCCACAGAAACTGACCGTCATAGCTTGGGAATCCCTCAAGTTCCCTCTACGATAACGCTATCTATTCAAGTAAACAGACAACTGACACAGAACAAATGAAATACACGCTGCACTTCCTGGCAGCCTTGCAACAGAAAGGAATTCCATGTATTTGCAACTGATAATACGTATTCACTACCTCGAAAACAAATGAGCATCAGCCCCGCGTTGCGTACAGGCACAATGTAAAAGAGGGACCTTCGGCCTTCAGGAAATATCACGGAACTGACCCCTGATAAGGCCGAGTTCATTATACGGGTATAGAGCTGGCAGTTGTATACTGTTCGGCCTTACATCTAATTCTAATGGAAATTTCTTTTGTAATTCTTTGACTTCCGCTTTAAGCTACAGAGGCTATTCATAGACGATGAGATGATAATTGTAATTGTAATTCTTTATTTAACGTTCCTTTTAAACTACAGAGGCTATTCATAGACGATGAGATGATAATTGTAATTGTAATTCTTTATTTAACGTTCCTTTTAAACTACAGAGGCTATTCATAGACGATGAGATGATAATTGTAATTGTAATTCTTTATTTAACGTTCCTTTTAAACTACAGAGGCTATTCATAGACGATGAGATGATAATTGTAATTGTAATTCTTTATTTAACGTTCCTTTTAAACTACAGAGGCTATTCATAGACGACGAGATGATAATTGTAATTGTAATTCTTTATTTAACGTTCCTTTTAAACAACAGAGGCTATTCATAGACGATGAGATGATAATTGTAATTGTAATTCTTTATTTAACGTTCCTTTTAAAGAACAGAGGCTATTCATAGACGATGAGGTGATAATTGTAATTGTAATTATTTATTTAACGTTCCTTTTAAACAACAGAGGCTATTCATAGACGATGAGGTGATAATTTTAATTGTAATTCTTTATTTAACGTTCCTTTTAAACTACAGAGGCTATTCATAGACGATGAGATGATAATTGTAATCGTAATTCTTTATTTAACGTTCCTTTTAAAGTACAAAGGCTATTCATAGACGATGAGATGATAATTGTAATTGTAATTCTTTATTTAACGTTCCTTTTAAACTACAGAGGCTATTCATAGACGATGAGATGATAATTGTAATTGTAATTCTTTATTTAACGTTCCTTTTAAACTACAGAGGCTATTCATAGACGATGAGATGATAATTGTAATTGTAATTCTTTATTTAACGCCCATTTAATTGATAGAAGCTATCACGAAAAGGAATTTACGTCTACCGTTGTTTTCCTGGAAAATGAGTTTTATTCCTCCAAATTGATAAATCCTGTCCACGAAATTATTGACTGAAACACGTATGCTGATTTTGCTTAAAGCAGTGAACAAGGTCCGTGAGCAAACTGTTCCCAGAGCTGTTATGTCACATCTCAAGTCTAGGAAAGGTAAATACTAGAGAATGTATTGCAGTCCATTCGACGCCTTCAGTTATCTGACGTTGCCTAGATACAATCAATTGTCTTTCATTCAATATGGCTGCTCCTGGAATCGGTTACGACAGAGAAACAGAGGGAGTTGTAGAGCGCACGTGGTAACCATGGAGACAATACGCTATCTTGCGGGACTCTGTGGAACTACAACAACAATACTGTTTTGTGTAGCTTCAACTGTTTTCCTTATCTGGCAAGCCCGGATGCTGCATTGTGCTAGGAACTGGAACATTCCAGATAATTTCTTTCACTTCCTATCAAATTTAATGAAGTGATAAGTGAATTAAATTGCATTTCTAGAGCACGGAAAGGAATATTCCAAGACAGCCCCACGTGTACTGCGGAACAGTCTGCTCTGCTCTTGCAGGAGCTAACTGCCTCACAATATGTTTTCAATGGAAAATACTTTTCGTAGCTGAAAGACCTTTAATGTGAGATTATTAAAATTAAATTAAATAAGACTGTAAACGATGTTCATATGTTTCTCTTTTTAATAATTTCCTTCGTTTCTTTCTGTTCGTTCCTATGCCAAACCATTCATTTTTTTTTCTTTTTCTTCTTTGAACTCTCGTTACCGCATTGTGTCTTTTATTTCTTTCGCTGATTATATCTTAATTTTCTTTTCATTTATTTATTTCAATATTCCTTCTGTCATTTTTTATTTAATTCTCTTCATCAATTGAAGGGCTTAGAACAAAAAGCAGGTAAGTAACGGAAACCTAGTTTTGAGGAAATTACAGTTAAAGTGCAATGAAATATTATACACTAGTTTGGTGAAATGATGCCCATATAGCATCACTTACCTGATTTTATCACAAAGAAATATCCTTTTGGGCTATCACAACACGCACTTAACTCATTTTTTTTAATAATGTCACTTACCTGCTTTTTGTTCTAAGCCCCGCAATTATCTTTTCCTCTACTTTCTATCACCTGTTATTCTCTGTTCTTTCTCACATTCGTTCTAACGTCAAATTTTTATCCCCGTGACATTCGATAAATCTGGTCACAATTTCTGTTAATACGATGACGTCATTAAAATACAGTTGATCTGGTAAATGCCTACTATGATATGCTTAAGGGGAGAGGATGGTATTTTTGATGAAAAATGACTAAATTTAAAAAAAAAATGCTTTGAAATACTCTGCGATATGTGTGGATCGCCATTGTTAAACTTCCTGCATTATGGATTTTTAAATCACTCGCCCACTTTTTTGTTGTTTCCGGTAAATTAAATTTTCAAAAAATTGTTTTTTCTTTAAAATACCCTTTGATATGTGTGGAATGCAGTGCATAACATTTTGTGGGTATTTGTGCCCTTATCGGATGTTGAGACGTCATTTTTAAACTTCCTGCGCTATGGATTTTTAAATCACACGCCCGCTTTTATTGGTTTCTAGTAACTTCATTTTTTTTTTTTTTTTTTTTGCTACATTGTCAGACAAACTGAATATAATTTCTGAACTATTAAAGATACATGCATGAAATTTAGAACACACATTCTTTAGTCTAATAGGAACCCTTTCTCTGTAACAGAACTTTGTTAATTCATTTCATTTAAAAAATACGTCCGTTTGTTGCAAGAAAAGAAAGCAGAATATTGTTACTAAATTTTAATTGTTTACTTTACAAACGTAGGGACTAATATCAAAATTCTGTTACAGACAGTTTGTAGAACATGTTTTTGCAAATACATTGCAAAAAACTGTTTGAATCTATCTTTAAAAACTGTTTAGATATATCGGTTTTAGTACAATCCTCCATTGGGTATATTTTTTTCAAATTTGGGCCCCGAAATAATTTGTTTGCTATATTTTTATTTGGTGGAGTTGCTACTGCTATGAGTTGTCTACATACAAAAATTAATAATTTACACCAAATAGGAAAAAGTTTTAAAAATACCATCCTCTCCCCTTAAAACAAAGTAGTTTCGAATCCAGTCAGCCGTCATATAACAAAGGGGAAACAATTGAATGTAACATCGTAATAAATTTATTATCTTTCGTACACAAATGGGAGTGATTAATAAATGTTCTAGTTTATATTACCTTCATAGATACAAATGTTTAATTTAACGTAGTATATTATTCTATCGTACTTAACTATGATATTAATTTCCAACTGAATCAATTTCTCTGTAATGACTCATTATTCATTACAATATTAAACAACTCATTGGCGTCATATTGATGTGTGAATCGTTTCGATCATAAATTGCATTGTTGTCTGCAGACTAGGCCTCATGGAATGAGGAAGCGATTATGAAGTAGTTAACGAGAAGGCTCCGCCTTGTTAAATTTAAATGCGGAGAGTATGAAGACAGAAATTAAAAGAAATATCAAACTTCATTTCAAATCCCAAACATCCTTACAACCCCAATTTCCCCATGTATTTATTAACTAGTGGCTTGTGCAGCAAATGCTGCAAACTAAGTTATGAGAACTTCAAATAAAAATTGTTCACATTTATTTTCAATGAAGAATATCAGACATTTTGAAAGTTATTTGCTTCCATAATAATGAAACATACTTCCTCTTAATGTTTTTTATGCCAAATACTTTTTTTTGAACTTATCCACCTTCAGTTTTTGAGTTTCAACACGAAAACGCAAGTAACAATGTCAGGACGATCAGTGGGTTTTTCATGTGGGAGTAAAGCAATAGCTATTTCAGGTCATTGTGGACTGTAGGCGAAAGTTAAAAAATGTCAGGTTTGCTATGCTTTCGAACAATAGACATAACATCTTGGTATAGCTGCTGCATGTGATGTAGAGGGTAAAATCATTTTATCCTGCTAAGAGATCTTGCTGAAATGATCGGGAGACTACAAAATTTTGTTGGCCTCTTATTTTATCAGTAAGTAATACCTTTTGGTCTTTCCTTAGGAACTGTAATTTTTGCACTCTCTCGAGCCAATGACGCATATAAATATCTACACAACACCGCCATTAAATATATGAAAAAGACCCAACCCCACTTGATTAACAACTATAAAAATATTTAATTTTTAATAACAATATTATTATCTTACGTAAGATTTTTTAGTTATATATAGGCTACACTATATAGCCGGCACTCAGTAAATTATACAAATGAAGATCTAATTTAAGATATTCTCCACATCTACTTACATAACCCCAAAAAGTTTCACTTACATATCATCAATATAGCATTAATATGTACAATTAATGAAAAATAATCGCATCATGGCATTAACTATAATAATACGTATTTCATTTTTAATGGTAAATGTCATCAAACCACCTCAAGTTTTGTAGATTTTAATATCCAATACACAGCTGTACTCAGATAATTACACACCGCAGAATCAGACCTGTAAATTACTTTTAGTAGCCTAAGCCTTGAAGTTTTTAATAACCAATTGAATTTGAGCTCTAAATATGTCAGCAATCCTGCAGGTCATGGCCTTCGTGTAATATCATATTGTTTATTGTAGTGTGTGTTTTGTTTTATACTGAAATGCAATTAGTTCTCAAAACTGACGAAAGATGGATTTTGGAAAATAGGAAAATTATGTAGAAAAACTAACGCTTCACTGAAAGTTACTATTTTTCTGAAAAACTTCGGGTTCCAAGCTTCAAAATGAGGGGCCATTTATTAAAATCCGTTCAGCCGTTTTCCCGTAATTTCCATTACCAATTCAAATTATATAGATGTTTTACAACAACAATGATCTCCACACAGTATATATGTGTGGATTAAAGACTTGCCGTACATATGGAAAGGAAATAACGTGGAGTCGTTAAAATGTAACGTGTGACATTTTAACACATCCGACCTGTAAGCAGAGACATATTTCAAAGCGAGGGCGTTTGTCACCCGGCTATTACATTCGTGTTCAGGTGGCTGTGGAGGACGAGCTGGCCGTGTGGCGCCGGGATTGTGCCGACGAAGGCCTTCTCGAAATAGATTTGGCAACTCGGTCGCTTCCCGAGGTTGTATCGCTTCTCCTTCACACACCCGCGCGATGCCTATATTCTTAACACGTCCGCCCTCTTCAGCAGGGGTGTCCCGCCTGCAGTTTCAGCGTTTTTACGATGGTAATTAGGTGCTTCTAAAGGAGTGAGTAGTAGCTTAGAAATTAAGACTATTCTACAAGGCCCAAGATCACAGGTTCAATCACGGTGTATAGGTATTTTTATAAAACATACATATTCATTTATTTATTTATTTACTTTATCTATCTATCTAACTGTCTATCTATCTATCTATCTATCTATCTATCTATCTATCTATCTATCTATCTATCTATCTATCTATCTATCTATCTATCTATCTACTTATATCTATCTATCTATCTATCTATCTATCTATCTATCTATCTATCTATCTATCTATCTATCTATCTATCTATCTATCTATCTATCTATCTATCTATCTATCTATCTATCTATCTATCTATCTATCTATCTATCTATCTACTTATCTATCTATCTATCTATCTATCTATCTATCTATCTATCTATCTATCTATCTATCTATCTATCTATCTATCTATCTATCTATCTATCTATCTATCTATCTATCTATCTATCTATCTATCTATGTATCTATCTATCTGTCTGTCTGTCTGTCTGTCTGTCTGTCTGTCTATCGATCCATCCATCCATCCACCCATCCATCCACCCACCCACCCACCCACCCATCTACCCATCTGTCTATCTGTCTGTCTGTCTATCTACCTACCTACCTACCTGTCTATCTATCTATCTATCTATCTATCTATCTATCTATCTATCTATCTATCTATCTATCTATCTATCTATCTATCTATCTATCTGTCTGTCTGTCTGTCTGTCTGTCTGTCTGTCTGTCTGTCTGTCTGTCTGTCTGTCTGTCTGTCTGTCTGTCTACTTACCTACCTACCTATTTATTTAGTTTATTTTTTTTATTATTTATTTAAGTAGCTAGCTAGTGAGTACAAATTATATTTATAAAACAAAAATGTTTCTAGCCACTACCGTAAGAGCCAGGCTCGTGTACGGTGTGGTCTTAGTCAATAATATAACATAAAATTTACAAGGACAGTTTACTAAATACAGTAACTTAATTCAAACCAATAAATACAACACAAGAGCAAGAATAAAGAAGAAAGAGAAAAAGAGAGGAAGATACACATTTAATATAAATTGACAATCCGACAGAAGCCAGTGATATTCAATAAAAACATGAATATAGTCGACAGAAATAAAAGGTAAAAAAATACATTTGTTAATATTATATATCATGGATAATTTTACAAATTTCTTTTTTAAAAGCTTCAATTTTAAAATATTTCAAATTTGGAAAATGGTTTGTAATTTTATTATAAAGTCTTGGGCCGAAACTAGCACCATGTTTAAGAGCTGCACTTGTATGACATTTAGGCTCAATTAATGGGAAAGTAGACTTTTGCCTTCGAGTACGATATTCATTTCGATTAGATTTATGTTTTATTTGATTTCTGTGATAGTAAGTTAGTAAACTATATTTATAAATTTCTTCAATAGTTAATACATTAAAATCTGTATAAATTAAATTTGTTGGGTAATCAATATTTTTGGTCAGACAATTTTTTTTAATCTTCTGTGTAATAAAATTAATGGATTAAGTACAGATGATGCTATGAAGTAGGTTATTTCATTACTGATGTATTCTCTAAAGCAGGCTTTTTTTATAGTAAAGTAAAATACTTTATTTCTTTGTTAAAATAAGGATAGCCATGGAGAGATTTAGAGTTGTGAAATAGTGAACGTTTATTTACTGATATGAGTCAAGGAAACTAGTACTTGTAGTGGCAATGTTGGTATTACTGGTAATAGAATGCGCAACCTATGTTTGTTATATTGGCGGATGCACCCTCATTTGTTTCTACATTTTAAGATATTATAATATATTGGCACGGTCTTGGCCTCCTGGAATACGAAATTCATTGGTAAACATTTGACAGCAGCTGCAGAAATTATGATGTCAAACAATTGCTTAAATTCTTCCTCAGTATTTAAGCCAACTTAACGTATTCATTTGATTAATTTTCTTTTCTTTTACACCTCTTGTTCATTATTATTTGTCTTCATGGCAACTTCTTCTTGAAGAAGAAGAATAAAATGAAATAAATAAAAAAATATTTGAAGTTATAACATTTCATTTTGAACTAGGTACTTTCATTTAGTGAATTATCGACAAGATAAGAATTCTTGGGACATTTGAATAAGACTATTTCGCGAATATATTAAAAAAATAGTAATTTATGTAACTAGTGTATAAATTAATCTTAATAATTTTCACGAGTGTTTATGATGAATATTATACACGTGTTACAACGTTTTATGCTATTCCTGCATTAAAATATGTAAAAAAACTATTATAAATTTACAAAATGTAATGTTATGACGTAGTAGAGACATGAATACTGGATATGACGTAATATATTGCATGGTTGCTAAGTAACCGTCTTTAAGACAATGTTATTTTGTTTAAGCTTTTTCTTACAGTTACGTTGTATAAAATTGTGTTCTCAAGGTGTCGATGACGTCATGGAATACTAGTTGCTAGGTAACCTTTTCTGGCTTCAGTGTCAGAGTTAAGTCAATAATTGTGTACGATTTATAGCGCAATAACAAGCGTGTTTTAATGCTAGGATTGGATAAACGTAATTTGTAACATACAGAAACAGATTATGTTATAAGTTAAGATATTAATACCGGTACTTATATAGGCTACTGCATTCTCCTAGCATAGCCATCACGCAATATGAAAGCCCATTGAACTGTTAAGGAAACAATGAAAATATTTAACAGCTGAACATCAGGGCCCTATTTCTCGAAAGTACAAATTTAAAATTACAAATTACAGGCGACAAAAGATACAAATTGTTGTGTTTCACAAAGATACTTTTGTAAATTTGTAAGTAACGTAGAGAATACCAGGTTCCAGGCATGATATTAGAAATTCAATTGTCATTTGTATACAATTTTACAAATTGTATGTCACAAATTTTGTAACAAATTCCTACCATACTCTTGGCAAGGATAAATAGCTGAATTCGAGGTAATACCGCATTATTTTAGATCCTAAAATTGGCCGAGGTATGTGTTGTTAAAATAAAAATAGCACGTATTCCTCATCCCGTGATGAAGAAATTGAGATTTATCAAAATAATCGTCGTAGAAGAACATTTCGAGAAAGAATTAATATTCAATTTGAAACTTCAGTGGAGATAAATCGGAGATTGAAGATGTGTTATGAATTATTATTATTATTATTATTATTATTATTGTTATTCTTCTCATTATTATTTTTATTGTTATTACTATTGTTATTCTTCTTATTTTTATTGTTGTTACTATTGTTATTCTTCTTATTTTTATTGTAATTACTATTGTTATTCTTCTTATTTTTATTGTTATTACTATTGTTATTCTTCTTATTTTTATTGTTATTACTATTGTTATTCTTCTTATTTTTATTGTTATTACTATTGTTATTCTTCTTATTTTTATTGTTACTACTATTGTTATTCTTCTTATTTTTATTGTTATTATTATTGTTATTCTTCTTATTATTTTTATTGTTATTATTATTGTTGTTATTCTTATTTTTATTGTTATTACTATTGTTATTCTTCTTATTTTTATTGTTATTATTATTGTTCTTTTCTTATTTTTATTGTTATTACTATTGTTATTCTTCTTACTTTTATTGTTATTACTATTGTTATTCTTATTTTTATTGTTATTACTATTGTTATTCTTCTTATTTTTATTGTTATTACTATTGTTATTCTTCTTATTTTTATTGTTATTACTATTGTTATTCTTCTTATTTTTATTGTCATTAGTATTGTTATTCCTCTTATTTTTATTGTTATTACTATTGTTATTCTTCTTATTTTTATTGTTATTACTATTGTTATTCTTCTTATTTTTATTGTTATTATTATTGTTGTTGTTATTCTTATTTTTATTGTTATTAGTATTGTTATTCTTCTTATTTTTATTGTTATTACTATTGTTATTCTTCTTATTTTTATTGTTACTACTATTGTTATTCTTCTTATTTTTATTGTTATTATTATTGTTATTCTTCTTATTATTTTTATTGTTATTATTATTCTATTTATTATTTTATTATTATTGTTGTTATTATTATTTTTATTTGTATTATTATTGTTATTCTTCTTTTTTCTATTGTTATTATTATTGTTATTCTTCTTATTTTTATTGTTATTATTATTCTTATTATTATTTTTATTGTTATTATTAATCTATTTATTATTTTATTATTATTATTGTTATTCTTATTTTTATTTGTATTATTATTGTTATTCTTCTTTTTCTATTGTTATTATTATTGTTATTCTTCTTAATTTTATTGTTATTATTATTCTTCTTCTTATTATTATTTTTATTGTTATTATTATTGCTATTATTATTCTTCTTATTATTTTTATTGTGATTATTGTTATTATTGTTATTCTTGTTATTATTATTGTTATTATAGTTGTTGCTATTATTATTACTATTATTATTATTATTAATATTATTTTTATTCTTCTTATTATTATTTTTATTTTTATTACTTTTATTGTTGTTATTGTTATAGTTATCATTGTTATTATTATTGCTATTGTTATTATTATTGTTGTATTATTATTATCATTATTATTATCATTATTGTTATTATCATTATTATTATCATTATCATTATTATTATTATTATTATCATCATCATTATTATTATTATTATTATTATTATTATTATATTCCAGTACACCATATCGTACTGACCCCATATTGCGGAATTTCCATCGTGCGTCTTCTTTTTGAATAGAAATGCATTACAATTTACTAGTTTCGCTACTTACATCTTTTGTTACATCAATCTAGCTTGTCCTTTCAATCAAATGAATGTTAAATGTCTCTAAAATATTAATAGTCGAATTGCGGACCACAGATTGCGAGCCACAGTCGTAACATATGCCGCATTTTACGAGTCCGAAGTGATTTGCATGAGTGTGGAGTCATTTGTTTTCGAGTTTAAATGAAAACAATGGAGCCCTATAGAATTTTTAACGTCTATTTTAAGCTAGCATACACATATCTTCAAAAAAACACGAGGACACACAGCAAATCATCAAATTAGCAGAAGTTGATCTCTTTATGTATGACCATTGTTTTACATTATTGTATAAAAAGGATTTCGAGGGGAAAAAAATTCTCTCTCTGACAGCATCAAATAAAATGTAAATTTCCCTCTATATCTCATAACAGCCATTAAATAGGAGCTCAGCGTTTTCCGTCTCTTGTTTTCCATGCGCGATGAAAATGATCGGCAGTGACGGAAGGAAAAAAAAGAGGATTGTGAAAGCGTGTTTTAAATATGGAGACGAGTTCGTAAGTCTTTTGTTTTTAATGGGAGATACCGCTCAGCTAGCGAATGCCTGCCCAAACAATTTCGCTTCGTACACAATTAACGTAACCAAACAAAGTAACAAATGCTATCTAAATATCGATTACGTTTTATTTTCTGTAGGCTACCCTACTTGCGAGATTAAATTTACCTGTGAGTGCAGATCTATGTGGCCTTGCTGTACTCACGGCCCCCTAAACACTCGACACTGTCGTACTTTTCCATAATTTAAATTAAACCCTGAATGATTAATAGCCAGCGTCAACATTTACCTTGAAGTTGGATTCTTGGTTGACTGGTTTTCCAGTATAGACTGCTGTAGAAGGTCTTTTTGTGGTTATATGTTGGCTTCTTTCTTTAGTTGCAGCTTTTGTAAAATATATTAAAGTTCCAGTTTTATACTAAAATTGATCTACGCATGTAGAGGTTTACTATGCTGCATATACAGCGTGTTAAAAAAAACATTCAATATTCTGGGAGGTGATATTTTTCATCAAAACATAGAAACAGGGTCTGGCAGAATGATCTCCCCGATTTGAAGCATAAATAATGCTGTCAATATGATGAGAATATTAAATCTATGATTTGTTCACAAGTATTACGAGGAAAAAGGTTGTATAACATAAAACGGCATTATACTACATGTTACTGATGAAACATTCAAAGGTTAAGTGTTGTTGTTGTTGTTGTTGTTATCATCATCATCTCTGTACGTCGACCCTTTTTCAGCAGATGTACGAATAATGCGGTTAGCTCTCAATTTGAACTCACAGATTTACAACGTGATGTCAAATGAAAGCTAGATGTAAGGACTTGACAAATGTTGAACTTTCAAATCTTTGCCAAAAATAAATATCCGAAGCTTCGTTCTTTCGCTTGCTCTTTTGAAGCCATGTTCGCTATAACTTACGTTTGTGAAAAATTATTTTCAACAATAAAAATAGTAAAAACCAAATTTAGATCACGACTGACAGATAAATACCTTCGTGATCAATTACGACTGGCAGTAAGTGACATAATTCCTGATTTTGAATCTTTGTCGCAGAGACATTCTGAAGACAGTTAATTTTATGTTGTGATATTGTTCATTTATTGATCATTTCTTTCTTCGTTACACGTACTAAACATAGTTTGTAGCCTTGTACTGTATAAAATTATATTTAAGTGCTTGACGAAAGGAAAATTAAAATGCGTTAATAAGTCAGACAGTTGCTTCACTTCCCCTTCGGGTGTCCGCCTCCCTCCATAGGTGCTATGCACGTTGCAGGTTACACAGTGGCTCGGCGCACGATCACATTTTCGCCACCGCTGCGATAGAGAATCACATTAAAGACCAGATGGCATCACTGTCTCAATTTTGAAAAAAAGTCAGTTGGTCAGTTTTCAATTTGACTGTATCAATTATGTTAATTTTTCTCGCGATAAACATCATGTCCCTTATTGGCATTCTGAAAACTTGGTGATCTTATTCTCATAAAAAAATAAACACACAGACACACAAAATGTACCCAGTATCGAAGTCCAGATTTTTACATTAAGTAAATTTGAATGCCATACTCAAACACTACATGCCATCAGCCTCTGTAGGGCTCTTGCCGACACTCCCGCTGTATTCGTTCCATCGCATAAGAATGGTTAGACGCAAGGAACCTGGCCACAAAGCATGAACAGATCGGGAAGACATCTTTCGTGTACTCTACTCGCTACGCCTTTCAAGTCGGCTCATGTCCCACAACACACGAATGATGGAGAAGTTGCCTACGTTCAGGCGCACGCTATGCTCTTAAAGGAGTAAGCCGATACTTCGCGACCGTGCAGGGGTGTGCATTAGGGTCGTGCACAGTCGGTTACGAAAAATGCGATACAGAACGCCTGGCACTATAGACAGCATGCAAAGCTCTTCCGTCTCGCGGAGTGATCCAGTGTCCGGTTTAACGAATGTCCGAGTCTTTCTCAGGTGGACGGATCTGAGTCATGAAAGGCAGACAAAATTGAGCCATCCAGGAGTTTCAGAAATCGTTGCAAGGAGCGATTATCATCGTGTATTTTTCAATTGATATAAACTTCTTATCCTAATTAATTAATTAATTAATTCATTCATTCAGTCATTCATTAATTCATTCAGTCATTCATTCAGTCATTCATTCATTCATTCATTCAGTCATTCATTCAGTCATTCAGTCATTAATTCATTCAGTCATTCATTCAGTCATTCATTCATTCAGTCATTCATTCGGTCATTAATTCATTCAGTAATTCATTCAGTCATTCATTCGTTCATTCAGTCATTCATTCAGTCATTCAGTCATTCATTCATTCATTCATTCATTCAGTCATTCGTTCATTCATTCGTTCATTCATTCATCCATTCATCCATTCATCCATTCAGTCATTCATTCATTCAGTCATTAATTCATTCAGTCATTAATTCATTCAGTCATTCATTCATTCGTTCATTCATTCATTCATTCATTCATTCAGTCATTCATTCAGTCATTAATTCATTCAGTCATTAATTCATTCAGTCATACATTCAGTCATTCATTCATTCAGTCATTCATTCAGTCATTCATTCATTCGTTCATTCATTCAGTCATTCATTAATTAATTCAGTCATTCATTCATTCAGTCATTAATTCATTCAGTCATTAATTCATTCAGTCATTCATTCAGTCATTAATTCATTCAGTAATTCATTCAGTCATTCATTCATTCGTTCATTCATTCATTCATTCATCCATTCATCCATTCATCCATTCATCCATTCAGTCATTCATTCATTCAGTCATTCATTCATTCAGTCAGTCAGTCGTTCGTTCGTTCGTTCCTTCGTTCATTCATTCATTCATTCAGTCAGTCAGTCATTCATTCAGTCGTTCATTCATTCGTTCATTCATTCAGTCAGTCATTCATTCATTCGTTCATTCATTCATTCATTCATTCAGTCGTTCATTCATTCGTTCATTCATTCGTTCATTCATTCATCCATTCAGTCATTCATTCATCCAGTCATTCATTCATTCAGTCATTCATTCATTCGTTCAGTCATTCATTCATTCATCCAGTCATTCATTCATTCATTCAGTCATTCATTCATCCAGTCATTCATTCATCCATTCAGTCATTCATTCATTCATTCAGTCATTCGTTCATTCATTCGTTCATTCATTCGTTCGTTCATTCATTCATTCATTCATTCATCCATTCATCCATTCATCCATTCATTCATTCATTCATTCAGTCATTCATTCATTCATTCATTCAGTCAGTCAGTCAGTCATTCGTTCGTTCGTTCCTTCGTTCATTCATTCATTCATTCATTCATTCATTCATTCAGTCAGTCAGTCATTCAGTCATTCAGTCGTTCATTCATTCGTTCATTCAGTCAGTCAGTCATTCATTCAGTCGTTCATTCATTCATTCATTCAGTCGTTCATTCATTCGTTCATTCAGTCAGACAGTCATTCATTCATTCGTTCATTCATTCAGTCATTCATTCATTCAGTCGTTCATTCATTCGTTCATTCATCCAGTCATTCATTCATTCATTCATTCATTCAGTCATTCATTCATTCATTCGTTCAGTCATTCATTCATTCATCCAGTCATTCATTCATTCATTCAGTCATTCATTCATCCAGTCATTCATTCATTCATCCATCCATCCATTCATTCATCCATCCATTCATTCATTCATTCATTCATTCATTACAGTTAGGTATCGTCAGAAACAACAGATCATGAAGCTGCAACCATTATAGCTTGAGAGTGTTTTATTTTTGTTAATAACGTTTTATCTACTTAAAAATGATTTATTACTGAAATAATGATACATCCACTTAGAATAATTAAAAGGTATAGGCTATATAAACAGCTTCAATTTTACAATTTTGAGTTAAAAGTGGTGAATTTCTCGAAACAGCCTCAAACTTCCTTAACTTAAATTTGAAAGAGTATTCAATTGTTTATACAGGGACATCATTTTATTTTTACTAACATTTCTAATATTAACCTGGCTATACCTTTGGCAGGTTGTGAACCGGAAACACCGTTTTCTACCCTCTTCCACGACTGGAGTTCGATGATACTGGCGTAAGATACAAACAAATCACTTTACTAGGTATAGGAGGGAAGAAAAGTAGTTCATCCATTTACGTAAACTAGGAAATATCGCGATTTTGAGTTTTATAATTTTCATTAGGTTTTTCTTTAATCAAAATACTGTAAAGTATTAACAATAAGTGTTTTTACTCACGAACTGAGCTGTCCATGCGGACGTATTCATTATGCAGTGTATATTATACTGTCTACAGCACATTAGCGTACAATATAGAGAATGAAGTTAAATTGAAAAATAATCATAATATGGATATTTAAACACATATTTGAAAATGATGGCCGTTCATTTCTATACAGGCTTCAGTTCTTTTTTGCATATTATCGCACATAGACTATTATACCTAATACCAATTACCAGTTTCGTCTTTCGTACTAGTAACTCATGTTGAAATAATTCTGTACCTACTCTATAAAAGAGTACCTTACGTACTGTAAATTCAAACTTCACTTCTGCCCGATCCGAAAAGATAAAATTACTCAGACATGCTATCTACTGTCCGTCCAAGTGGTTACGTCGCAGAGTCGTAGAAAGGAGGGAAATCACGTGACAGTTAATTACTTAACGAGGTCCTTTTATTTAAGTTATTTTAAACAGTTTTATAATATTACGTAGACGTCCAATTCCTAACAGAAATTAATGTTTTCAGAAAAGAGCTAAGACAGCCCAGCCACAAAGGGACGGGCAGAAGTGGGTGGTAGAAACTGGGATGCGGCATAGGCAAACGGACGACAGTACCTGTGCGAGAATATGATTCAATATTGAAAGCGAATATATTTCTGGAACGTACTATACTCACTAACTCAGTACTGTTTGTGTTTACTATGACCGTAAGGCGACTTTGACTGTATAGGATCGGTTCTGTGTGAAGAACTGTTGGAAGTTTACTAGTAGAGGGGGTGGGAGTGACGTACATTCAAAAACTCATGTACAATAAAAATTGAAGTAAAAATAAAATGATGTCCCTGTATATCTCATTCATTTGTTCTCACATCTTTTGTTTTCTATCGTCGCCTGGCAACCTGCACTCTTATTGTGAGTGGTTGTATGATGGAAACAGTTATTTTCGATGATTTCCTAAATTTAATTAATTAAATTTACTAAATTAAATGTTCAAAATGTGCTCCACTGTTGGCTAGACAGTAATACAACTTATTTCGGATCTCCTCTACATAGCATTCACCCCCTAGTCCCGAGGTAGAAATTGTACATGAAAATTTCTGGCACCGTTTGGAATCGAACCCGGGTCGGATAGTCTAGAGGCAGACGCTGATAAGATAACAATATTTTTCCTTATTCTTGCCTTGTATCTTGACTACTTCCTTTTTTTTTCTGCACTATCTTCCACTGTCGTTCTTCAATTATTTCAGTTGTTTATATACTTTTGTTCCTTTTCCTTTCTGCTTCCATTCTTCTATTTTTTTATTTCTTTCTATTGCCATTTCTACTATTACTGTTCTTTCCTGTTTGTTTCGACTTAGCATCTCTGAAGCTGTTGCTACTTTCCGCCTCAGTATAGAGCTCATGACCTCCTAGGAAAACATCCACGCCACATCGGAATCCCACAGATACATACTGCAGTCTTTGCAATCTAAGGGAACACATGGATAGAAACCACTTCAAAATATATCCAGCACTCTCCAAACAACCGAACCTGCAAGGACCATGTTCACTAAAAATGTATGACTGCGTGCACTTGCCACTATAATCTATACTAATAATAAATCTGTAGCCGAAATTTTTCTGGTAATTTTCTATTTTCCAAAAATAATTGGTCCTAACATATATAATTAACCACCCTGAAACCGAAAATCGTTTTTTTATTTTTTGTTTGAATGTTTGTCTGTCTGTATGTTTGTTACCTTTTCACGCGATAATGGCTGAACGGATTTCGATGAAAATTGGAATATAAATTAAGTTCGTTGCAACTAAGATTTTAAGCTATATGCCATTCAAAATACATTATTTAAGAGGGGGTTATAAGGCAGCCTGAATTAAATAAATCGAAATATCTCGCTTATTATTGATTTTTGTGAAAAATGTTACATAACAAAAGTTTCTTTACAAATAATGTGCGATAAGTTTTATTCCTTGCAAAATTTTGATAGGACTGATATTTAATGAGATAAATGAGTTCTAAAATTAAAATAACTGCCATCTAAGACCGTATAATGAAATAAAAAACAAATGGCTTCGTCTATAAGGGGCCTTGGACAGCAACAATAGAAAGCTATGAAAGATAGCCTACAGAGAATGTTTCTGTGTTTGTATGAAGTAATATCGGAAGATAAATTAACTGATTTGTATAATTAATTATTATTTCACCATTGGAAAGTGTAGTTTCTCTAGATGGACATAATGCTATAATGTTATTACAGTAACTTCTGATATAATATAATATAATATAATATAATATAATATAATATAATATAATATAATATAATATAATATAATATAATATAATATAATATAATATAATATAATATAATATAATTAAGAAACATGTTAAAGGAATTGTCATTGCACCAAATGAGTGTCTCTGGACCAAAATGATCGCATTTTAATTATTTGGATGCAATTTAAATTAAGTAACATATTAAACGATTTATCCTTCTATCAAACACGAATGTTCCCTGGATCAAATGTCCTATTTTAATTATGTAATTACTTTATATCTATTTCTAACGGGTGCAGCGGAGCGCACGGGTACGGCTAGTAATAAATAAACGTGTTAGCAACACATCCGGAATTCAACCTCCATCCCTGTTCACTCGTCTTTCTGTCCCTTGTACGCGCTCTTTCCTTCGTCCTTGCGTTGGCCGTGTGGTCTAGCTAGGCCATCAGACTGTCACGCACGTGGTCCGGGTTCGAGTCTCAGTTAAACCTGGCATTACGTAAAGTGTTGTAAATGGCATTTTTTGGAGTTCTCTTGCATTCCTGTGTTAGGCGCAAATATTTTTTCCATTAAAGCAGCGATTTGCTCACGATCTGGTCTAGCAATATGGGGAATGCCTATTTGAAACGTGATGCAGTGAACCTTAGCACAGTCAACTGGTGCGGATAAGGTGGTGATGATGAAGATAATGATGATATAATACCTTCAATTCTTATTATTCCTTCTCTTCTCTTCTCTTCTCTTCTCTTCTCTTCTCTTCTCTTCTCTTCTCTTCTCTTCTCTTCTCTTCTCTTCCCTCACCTCTCCTCTCCTCTCCTCTCCTCTCCTCTCCTCTCCTCTCCACTCCACTCCTCTCCTCTCCCCTCCCCACCGTCTCCACTCCTCTCCTCTCCTCTCCTCTCCTGTCCCCTCCTCTGCTCTCCTCTCCTCTCCGCTTTCTCTCTTCTCTTCTCTTCTCTTCTCTTCTCTTCTCTTCTCTTCTCTTCTCTTCTCTTCTCTTCTCTTCTCTTCTCTTCTCTTCTCTTCTCTTCTCTTCTCTTCTCTCTCCCTCTCCTCTCTCTTCTCTCTCCTCTCCTCTCTCCTCTCCTCTCTTCTCCTCACTTCTCCTCTCCTCTTCTCTCTCTTCTCTCTCCTCTCTTATCCTCTCTCCTCTTCTCTCCTCTCCTCTCTCCTCTCTTCTCCTCTCCTCTCTTCTCCTCCCCACTCCTCTCCTCTCTCCTCTCTTCTCTTCTCCTCTCCTCTCCTCTCTCTCTCCTCTCCCTCTCCTCTCCCTCCCTCTCCTCTACTCTCTCTACTCTACTCTCCTCTCCTCTACTCTACTCTACTCTACTCTACTCTACTCTACTCTACTCTACTCTACTCTACTCTCCTCTCTACTCTCCTCTCCTCTCCTCTCCTCTCTCCTCCTCTCTACTCTCCTCCCCTCTCTTCTCTCTCCTCTCCTCTACTCTCCTCTCTCCTCTCCTCTCTCCTCTCTCCTCTCTCCTCTCTTCTCCTCTCCTCTCCTCTCCTCCCTCTTCTCTTCTCTTCTCTTCTCTTCTCTTCTCTTCTCTTCTCTTCTCTTCTCTTCTCTTCTCTTCTCTTCTCTTCTCTTCTCTTCTCTTCTCTTCTCTTCTCTCCTCTCCTCTCCTCTCCTCTCCTCTCTCTTCTCTCTCCTCTCTCCTCTCCTCCCCTCTCTCCTCTCCTCTCTTCTCTCTTCTCCTCTCCTCTCCTCTCCTCTCCTCTCCTCTGTCCTCTCTTCTCCTCTCCTCTCCTCTCCTATCCTTCCTCTCTCCTCTCCTCTCCTTTCCTCTACTCTCCTCTCTCTTCTCTCTCCTCTCCTCTCCTCTCTTTTCTCTCTCCTCTCCTCCCTCCTCTCCTCTCCTCTCCTGTCCTCTCCTCTACTCTCCTCTCTCTTCTCTCTCCTCTCCTCTCTCCTCTCTTCTCCTCTCCTCTCCTCTCCTCTCCTTTCCCCTCTACTCTCCTCTCCCCTCCTCTCTCTTCTCTCTCCTCTCCTCTCCTCTCCTCTCCTCTCTCCTCTCTCCTCTTTTCTCCTCTCTTCTCCTCTCCTCTCCCTCCTCTACTCTCTCTCCTCTCCTCTCCTCCTCTCCTCTCCTCCCTCTCTTCTCTCTCCCTCCTCTCCTCTCCTCCCTCTCTTCTCTCTCCACTCCTCTCCTCTCTTCTCTCTTCTCTCTTCTCTCCTCTCCTCTCTCTCTCTCCTCTCTCTTCTCCTCCTCTCCTCTCCTCTCATCTCTTCTCATCTCCTCTCCTCTCTCCTCTCTCTTCTCTCTCTCTCTCCTCTCTTCTCTCCTCTCCTCTCCTCTACTCTCCTCTCTTCTCTCTTCTCTCTCCTCTCCTCTCCTCTCTTCTCTCTTCTCCTCTCCTCTCCTCTGTCCTCTCTTCTCTTCTCCTCTCATCTCCTCTCCTCTCCTTTTACTCTACTCTCCTCTCTCCTCTCCTCTCCTCTCTCTCTCTACTCTCCTCTCCTCTCCTCTCTCTTCTCTCTCCTCTCCTGTCCTCTCTCCTCTCTTCTCCTCTCCTCTCTTCTCCTCTCCTCTACTCTCTCCTCTCCTCTCTCTTCTCTCTCCTCTCCTCTCCTCTCTCCTCTCCTCTTTCTTCTCTCTCCTCTCCTCTCCTCTCTCTCTCTCTTCTCCTCTCCTTACTCTACTCTACTCTCCTCTCCTCTTCTCTCCTCTACTCTCCTCTCTCCTCTCCTCTCCTCTCCTCTCTCCTCTCCTCTCCTCTCCTCTCACCCCTGCCCCCTCACATCTCTTCTCTTCTCTTCTCTTCTCTTCTCTTCTCTTCTCTTCTCTTCTCTTCTCTTCTCTTCTCTCTCCTCTCCTCTTCTCTTCTCTTCTCTTCTCTTCTCTTCTCTTCTCTTCTCTTCTCTTCTCTTCTCTTCTCTTCTCTTCTCTTCTCTTCTCTCCTCTCCTCTCCTCTCCTCTCCTCTCCTCTCCTCTCCTCTCCTCTCCTCTCCTCTTCTCTTCTGTTCTCTTCTCTCTTCACCTCTTCTCCTCGATATTCTTTTCTATTGTTGTCCTTTATTTCTTTTGTTCCTCTGGTTTTCATTTAATCCACTTTCATTCCTTCGTATTTTATTCCTGGTCTACTTTTTCCTTTTTTATATAAACTTTCCTCCATTTTCTTGTTTCATTTTTCCTCCTCCTCCCGTCCTATTGTATCTTCTTCCATTTTCTCAGTCTCTCTTCTCTGTCCTCTTCTTGTTTGTGTCTTCATTTATTCTTTATACGTTAGTTTTTCTTATTTTATTTCTGCTTTCTCCACTCTCGTTTCCTTCGTTTAACTTGGCTCGTCCTTCTCTATTCCATCCTTATTATTATGTATTCCGTTTTCCTTCCTTTCTTTCTTGACGTCATTTTTCTTTCCTTCATATTTATTCTTTTCTGTTGTTTCATTTTACTCTCTGGGTCTGTCTATATTTCTCCCTTCCTTCTTCTTCCAGATCACATTGATTCCTTTATTATGCCCCCTCTTCCCTCGCTTACCTACCTTAAGGACGGTCCTTCGCCTGCACTCTGTTACCCACTTCATCACTGTACATATCCAGTGTCATTATAAGGACGCTGACAGCTGTGTGCACTTCTACCCTTCATTTAGAAAGCTGATCACATGAACTGCGCTATGGCGTTCGAATTTTAAATCGGAGCGGCAGCGTTGTTCACGTCACAATCCTTGATCAATTTGCCTTGTCCGGCCAGAGCCTTTTAAATTTATATAAACACGCGGAGGAGGGGGATCCGTGTCCAGGTGGCGCCATAAATCGCCCCCTGTGTGTTTAAGAGATATGGCACATAATCCCGTATTAATATTTATAACTCAGAAAGAATCCCCTGTACACGTTCCTGAATTCGGCTTAATTCCTAATTTAACATCTGTGCAAATAATCACTGCTCGTCGTGTCTCGTTTGTTTTTTCTCTCCCATTTCCATTAGCCTCGCCATGGCAACCGCCGCTCACTGCACTGCGCAGGCGGCTTTGACATTGCAAGCTCAAGTCTTATTGGTTTCCTTCCTCAACGTCTTTTAATGGTCCCTGCTGACCATTTCGTTCCTAAACATTCGTACATTGCAATACTTTAAGGTAACGATGACGTCATATAATAATGGGTGATGGTGATTAGGTGTCAACGAGATGGTCATGTTGCTCAGGAAAAGTCTAGATTGGATTTTCACGACGTTTTCAACGTTGGCCTGCCGTAGTTTTCAGTTGAACAAAAATTTGGATATCCCACTCTTTTGGAGTCGTTACAAACCACTACTTTCCTGGACGAAATTTTGTCGTAAATTATTTATCAATTGGCAGCAATGGGAAAAGTACAATCTGCACCTCTTCTTAATGATTCAAAAATACTTTCTACTTCTTTGAGATCAAAGTTTCTGTACCTTCACGTTGTTACCTATTTCCTACTTTTTTACGGGTATTTGTAATGTTTGTAGTTTACATTTTGTATTTATGTCTGTAAATATTTCTTTCTCATTTTTTATCTGTATTCATCTCTTTTTTTTTTTTTTAGTTCTGTTTTACATTTTTCACTTTTTCATTTTCATGGCATAGCTACTTTTGTACTGTCTATTGTAATTAGGGTTTTGCTCAGTTTAAGATAAAAGAATAATAAAAAATAAACGACTAATGATAAATAAATAAATAAATAAATAATACAAAATTAGTAGTACATAAAGAAATAAATAATAAAAAGAAATGAATAATAAAATAAGTAGTACATAAATAATAAATACATAAATAAAAATAAATAAATAAAATACATAAATAATAAATAAATAATAATTAATACATAAATAAAAAGTAAATAATAAATAATACATGAATAAAAATAAGTAAGCAATAAATATAATTAAAAGTATATAAAATTAAATAATTTAAATAAATATATATGTAATTAAATAACAAAAATAAATGAATAATAAAAATAAATAAATAATAAATAAATTTATAATTAAAAAATAAATAAAATGAATGATTGAATTAATGAATGAATGATTGAATAAATAAATAATAAATGATAACAAACATAAAAAAGCAATAAATTATAATTAAAAATAAATAAATTGTAAATAAATAATAAAGGGACACAAATAAAAATTAATTAATTAATATATAAACACATAATTGAAATAAGTAAATAGATACAATGTAGTGAAAAATAAAAATAAAGAAATGAATAATAAATTACTTACTTACTTACTTACTTGCTTTTAAGGAACCCGGAGGTTCATTGCCACCCTCACATAAGCCCGCCATTGGTCCCTATCCTGAGCAAGATTAATCCAGTCCCTACCATCATATTATATCTCCATCAAATCTATTTTAATATTATCCTCCCATCTATGTCTCTGCTCTCTAAAGGTATTTTTCTCTCCGCCCTTCTAACTAACACTCTATTTGCATTTCTGGATTCGCCCATACGGATTAATAAATTATAACTAAAAATAAATAGTAAATAAATAATAAATAAATAAAATAAATAATATTATTTAAAATTTTTATTGACGCGTATTTAAGACAATGGTTAAGGAAATGCCCATAGGACAGAGGACAACGAACATTTTTAAAGATGTAGGCTAGAATATTACAAAGCAGAAATTTGATTTGCTGAACTCTTTGTGCTTGTTTCGTATTATATTATCGGTAAATGGCTTAACATTATGTTGCGCCGAGCTTTCCAGTTGTAATCATTTTTTCATCCGCCATGTCGTTTTCCAGTCGAACATGAACATCTGTTACAGTACATATTAAGCTATGACGTCATTCATGCAAGTCAGGACAGCTAAATAAAATTTCAAAACACATCATAAAATATAATATTATGAACAAGCTTAATATTGCCATGGTTACGAAAAAAAAATGAACTCTAATCACGACAGATGAAAATCGATTCGACAGAAGAAACTTCCCCGCTAGACGCATTCTCTTGATGAAGAATGTTTCGCGATTCCGCATTAAGTTGTGGGACGAAGCTGTCAAACCAAGACTTGACTGAAATTAACGGCTTAAACAAGCTGTAAACTGCGACGAGCTGGCAACACTTCAGAATACTTTCATAAGTTGCCAGATCGTGCAGCCTGCCAATTATTGATACTTTCAATTTCAGCGCGTTCGGCCGTAAACATGGACGTCTTTTATTGCAGGCCATAAGCTGACATTTTGCAACAGTTCAGCCTTTGTACTGAGGGGTGTTCAGTACACAGAAAGACAGAGTTAAAAAGGAAATTAGAGAGAAAGAAGGAAGTAATTACATAGAAATTTAAATAATTAAAACACAAGTGAAGGACGAAAATTGAGAGATAAAAAACACTAGAAATAAACAAAAGAAAGTAGACACGGACAAAAAGTAAATATACTGTAAATAAGATTTATGCTCGACCTGGTAGCAGCCCTTTAATGGACCTCATTAAAGTACACCTATTCATTAAAGTTCAGGTGTTCCACCAATCAGAAAATACCATTGCAGCAATATGAAAGCGCAAGTATCGATTATTCTCGGAAATGCAATCGAAAGACAACAATAAATCAATAAATCACCTATATATGAAATAAAGTCAGTTCTGTTACTATAATAATTAGCGTTAATTGTAAATAATATCAAATAAATTCAATTTGTCATCTCGTTTTTCAATGCCTAATTCAATTTCAACGTTATATCAAGATTAATGTTTATTTTACTCTCTAGATTATCAATAGAGTGTTAGTTGGGAGACCGGAGGGAAAAAGACCATTAGGGAGGCCGATACGTAGATGGGAGGATAATATTAAAATGGATTTGAGGGAGGTGGGGTATGATGATAAGAGACTGGATTAATCTTGCTCAGGATAGGGACCGCTGGCGGGCTTATGTGAGGGCGACAATGAACCTCCGGGTTCCTTAAAAGCCAGTAAGTAAGAAAGATTAGGCTATATCAAGGTCAATGTCGACATTTGTTTCTCGGAAAAAATCAATACTTTCGCGTCTGCGCACATCTCACAATTTACGAGGTATTGTCCAAGGTCAGTTCCGCTCCTCAGTCAGATAAGAATAACATGAATACTTATGAATAATTTCAAGTTAGAAATATGGTCGAGCATAAAAAGTCGTATGAAACTTGACTATAATGGTAATTAAGACGCTCGTATGAAAATTATGAAACGAGCTTGCGCTCGTTTCATAAACATACTCGCGTCTTAATTACTACCATTATAGGCTCGTTGCATAATGTACTATTATGAAAGAGGACAGATGAGAGAAAAGGAGAAGGGGCAGAATAAACGAGCAGATAATAGAACAGTGACGGAGCATACAGAAGAATTGGATTTTTAAGTAAATTTTCATAACACAAAAGTTGTTATACAGGGTGGTTCACGAGGAGTTACAGACGTTTACGGAGTTTATTTCCGTAGACATTGAGTAAAAAAGTCATATGAACTTCAGTTCTCTTCTCAATATTTCCAGAGTTACAAAAATTTGAAGTTTTTTGTAAATTACCTTTCTTATTCAATTTTAAGGGCAAATAATATCACAAACAGAAAATGAACTGTTCACAAGTATACTTTCTTTAATTGGCTAGTATTCTGGACCTAAATATTTGTTAATGTCTTAGTTGCTTTGTATAAATTTTTTTTTCCAATTTTTAATTAAAAATTACATTATTCTTACGCACTTATTTCAACAATTTTTACAGAACACACGACTTCTGGCAACTTGATTCTTTACAGTTCAATTTTACATCCCAGTGTACATCCTTAAAGAATTTACAAGAGTGGCGTAATCTGTAACAATTCTTGTGATAAGTGCGTAAGAAAAATGTAATTTTGTAGTTTAAAAAGCAGTTTTACGAAGTAACTATGGAATTTCTATCACATCATTAGCTTCCGAAAGCTAGCCAATTAAAGAAATGATACTCCTGAATAATTCATTCTTTATCTGTAATTTTCTTTTACCCTTAAAAGTAAAGAAAAAATCTATTTTACAAACAACTTAAAATTATTATTATAACTCTGAAAATATTGAGAATAGGACTCATATTTGCATGACTTTTTTGCTCTTCGGAAATAATCTCCAAGTGGCGATTCTCCTCGTGAATCACCCTGTATAATCCACAGTTTTAAAGAGAGAGAGAGATGGGTTTGCTGTAAAAAAAAGTTCATTTTTCACAGGAATTTGGTCCCTGTATAAACACCAAGGATTATGACATAAATACAATATAAGGACAAAAGTGAAACTCCTCGTTTGAAGGAATGTCCTTAAACTTTCGGTAGAAGCTGTAGATCTGAGAAAGTGATTAGAGTTGGAATTAAGGTGTATGTACACTTTTACATACAAAAGATTTTGTTTTGTATAATTTTGCTCTGTAAAATTTTTATACAATTGAGAATGGTGCCAGAAAGAGAATGAAGTGAACAGATCCCTTGAAATTATGTCTAAATTGTTTTTAAAAATTATTTTGTTCATAATTTTGACATGCAACTTGAAACATGATAGCTCATGCAGTTTTTAAGATAGAGCCACAGTTTTTCACTGTTTTATAGCTAAAACTATTGTTTAGTGCCTGACATAGAGCTATTTTTTATTTTTATTTACATTAATTAAATATTACCATATATGTAACTTACAATAATATTTTATGTTGCATAAATCATGTAAAATCCATAGATAGTTATTAATTATATTAATGTTATTTTACTCATTGTCAGGCACTGGGGACATTCCAAGCTTCAAAATGACTCCAATATCTTCTTGGTATCACCATATTTGACTGAGATATCATGTTTAAAAGAATTAAATATTCTAAAATTACTATTTACAGGAAATGAGCCACAAACTTTCAGAGCCTAGAAGACTGCATCATCATATGTCACCCCTTAAGCAGCTTCATGTCGGTCCAGTTTCAGCTTCTTTCTGCCTCTCAAATACCTCCGCCTTGTTTTAACTTCAGGTGTTGAATGTTTTTTTTTTTTTTTTTTTTTTTTTGGCATTTTTGTCCCTATTTCCATTGATGCAACAAATCCTGCGATGGTGTTTGTCCCGGGGTTTATGCCCATCCTCCTCAGAATTGTAATTTCTACTTTTGGACTCTTATTAAAATGACGTACATCAGTGACACACAAATTTACAGTTTTATGACTAACAGTAAAAAATTATAAATTACTTCATTATGTAAAAAAGTTTTTTCAATCTAATGATCATGCCCAGATATCTATGCATTTATTTCGGGACTAGAAAGAAGTTTATTTTACAAGCAGTGCTGGACGAGGGGATTGACTGCTACGAAGATCACTCCGAAAGTAAGTGACCTTGGCTGATGACGCAGCATTTTGGAAAATGGGACTTATCTGAAAAACCATAAGGTATAAATCGAAAATTCTTATATAAAATTAAAGAGGAGAAAATTCTCTATTAAAATAGTTATATTTTGAAAATTCTAATTTTTTTATCATTTTTTGCGTTTTGTGGGTGTACATATACCTTAAACAGGAAGGAAGATAAATTATATGAAAAATAAAAAAATAACGAAAATTCAATGAGGATTCAATACAAAGATGTAATGATAAGACAGAAGGTGCAGAAAGAAACAGACTGTGCAGGGGCGAATGGAGTAAAGGAAGAGGGTAGGAAATCTCGCAATTTAAAAATGCATGTCCCGGGAGTGTCGGGATTGTCAGAGCGGTGTTGATTCACACATGCAAGGTGTTCCGCGGCGGCCTACTTTCTGTGGCGGATGCATTCCGACAGCGTTACTCACAACTCCCCATTGGGATGTTGATGTGAGCAACTTGATAAACATAGCGTCTCGATTTTTATGTTACCTGGTGTGACGTTTATATAGGAACGTGAGAGCCAAACAGATCGATTGAGAGCGCACGTCCTGCTTACATGCAGCAGTCAGTGGCGTGCTCACTTTTATATAGCCTGCACCGGCCGGAACTTTCATTCTAAATAGGCCCAACTATTTATTTCATCCTGCCTAAGGTATTCCGTGGTTTTCCTAAGACGTAAGACAAATGTCGGGATGAGCCCTATAAGAAATGGGCCACGGACCTATAGGGGAGACTGTTGTATCTTTAGCATAGTGTACCTTTGAACATTTTTGTTTTTTAATTTTTGCTGCTACCTAGAGGACTCAAACTGAAGCAGATTGTAGAGAAAGCCGCTAACTAGCTCTGGTCGTAGTTTCAGTTTGATTTATGGCAAAGTGTGAGTTCCGTGGACAAAAGTATTTTTTTAGTACCAAAAGTAAACATTTCGTTCATTGATGTATGTTTTCTAACACAAAACCAGATTGTATTTGTTAACATCTTTCAAGTACGGTGTGCTCCCATCATCTGGTGAGTAATAATATATTTTAATTTCCATGATTTATTTGACTCTCTAGTTTTCGGAGCCATATTTGTTTAAACGTGCACCCCCTTGTACCTTTGAACACAAAACATCTTGTACCATGGAACATGCTCCAAATTACACGATACTATCGGTTTTTGTTTTTCTTTTATTTTAAGGCCATGTCACGAAGTAAGTCTGGAATTAAAGAGGTCCCCAATTGATTCCGATGTCTTGAAGAAAGCTGTTGAAGCAGATATTGCTTCTCGAGGAAATAAAATCTAAATCAGAGAAGTCTGCTCTGGTTTATGATTGAAAATTCATTTTAAATATGATTGCCAGTTTTTACAGCTATATTCCCTCCTACATTCCATGTGTTCAGACTTACAAGAGGGTATGTTCCAAGGTACATGATCCTGTTGTACCTTTGAACACATTACATATCCCTTCATTTCATTTTTTCCATCCTTAATAGATCTGTAAAACAGGAAAATACATATAGGAAGTTGTAAAGGAAAATCATCAATAATTATTTCAAGCATTTTTTCATTTAAAAATTTCATTTCCCAAAATAAAAAAAAATAAAATGTGAAAAGTGTTTAAAGGTACAACAGTCTCCCTATGCCCTACCCCATATATATTCCCTTTATTATAAACGACGTATGCCCTAGTTCAGAACCTATAAATTGTCTATTAAATATACGAGGTCACTCAATTAGTCGCAATTTTAAAAGGACAGACACCTTCCAAATTGCAGATTTAGATTTCACGGCGCTTCTTCCGACGGCCTTCACATGCTTTGTCATCGAACAACAGATGACAGCGTCTTGCCATCCTAACGACAAACACCAGCCATCTCCTCCTCGCCCCGTCCCGTGATCACTTGATCAAATCTCAGTCCCCCTCGCGTATGTGGTACCTAAGAGGTTACGTCCAATTTCGGCTTCCCCTTCAAAATTTTCTAGAGCTCCTTCAGTGGAGCAGCGTAACCCGGAGTGAGACTAGTGGCCAACAGGCTTGGATCTCACATATTTAGTTTTGTACAGCCCCCAACCCCTTGCAAGGACGCGTTTTGCGTACCTTTTAAATTTGTCCACCCAATTCGCTTTCGAT
Organism: Periplaneta americana; assembly: GCA_025594305.2. Taxonomy (NCBI): domain Eukaryota; kingdom Metazoa; phylum Arthropoda; class Insecta; order Blattodea; family Blattidae; genus Periplaneta; species Periplaneta americana. The sequence continues at coordinate 157,867,755 of JAJSOF020000013.1, forward strand.
TTTTCGATTTTTTCGATTTTCGATTTATTTCAATTAAATTTAATTTAAAGAAAACAAAACACGTCAATTTACACAGTGTGGGGAGGTTTAAAATCAGTGTTAATTGCATTTTAGGTTTCAATTTCATAACCCCAACCTCCTTTGAAATTTAAAATGTATTATGAAACTTAAATTTGAAACAGTAACAAATTTAATTTATACAGATTTTTAAGTATTAACTATTGAAGAAATTTATAAATATAATTTATCATCCAGTCTGCTGTCAAAAAATCTGAAAGTTGGAATTTATAAAACAGTTATATTACCGGTTGTTCTTTATGGTTGTGAAACTTGGACTCTCACTTTGAGAGAGGAACAGAGATTAAGGGTGTTTGAGAATAAGGTGCTTAGGAAAATATTTGAGGCTAAGAGGGATGAAGTTACAGGAGAATGGAGAAAGTTACACAACACAGAACTGCACGCATTGTATTCTTCACCTGACATAATTAAGAACATTAAACCCAACCGTTTGAGATAGGCAGGGCATGTAGCACGTATGGGCGAATCCAGAAATGCATATAGAGTGTTAGTTGGGAGATCGGAGGAAAAAGACCTTTAGGGAGGCCGAGACGTAGATGGGAATATAATATTAAAATGGATTTGAGAGAGGTGGGATATGATGATAGAGACTGGATTAATCTTGCTCAGGATAGGGACCAATGGCGGGCTTATGTGAGGGCGGCAATGAACCTCCGGGTTCCTTAAAAGCCAGTAAGTAAGTAAAATTGATTCAGAGCCAGTAATCGAAGTGTTAAAACATTATATTTTGAGGATTAGGATTTGAAACATAATTTTGAACACTTCCTATAAATATTTTCATAATATTTCAATGAATTATTATGTAACTATGAAATGTAATTAATAAATAAGTTAAAGAGTTTAGTCAACTGACGTGAACTTAATAAGTCTTGTGCTGGAATTAACAAAATAATGATGCTTTCTGATAAAATTAGGGTTGTTTCTCGAGTTGTAATATTTTGAATGTCAATATCGGTTTCTACAGTGTCAGAAAAAATTTTGTCGCACGGATACTTTGTTAAGTCCCAAAAAGAAAGCAGTGCGCATGATCAGAGAACGAGCGATCTGGTTCACAAGAGAAGATGTAGTTGAGGTAATAAAATTAGTTTTGTTTCGTTATATGTCTGATCATGCGCAATGCCTCCTTTCTGGAACTTAAAAATTATCTGTGCGGCAAAACTTTTTTCTAAGATTGTAGATTAACGAGGACCTTGAATCTATATCTGCGTGGGCCAGAAAGTTCGGTTTGACTCTCAATGCAAGAAAATCACAAGCAATCCTAGTGGGACATCATCGTCTATTATGCAACATTACTCCTGCTCTTCCTGTCAAGTTAAACGACACAATAATCCCTTTTGCTTCCTGTGTTAAAACCTTGGAGTTTACTTTGACTATTACACTCTTACTACATCATACTACTTTTGACCAATAAAACGGTACGAAAGGGCGTATTTCAACCAATCATGGCTGCTTACCGCACAATTTTATCGCGTCCCTAGCATTTGTTTAATTTTATCGCGTCCCTAGCATTTGTTTAATTTTATCGCGTCCTAGCATTTGTTTAATTTTATCGCGTCCCTAGCATTTGTTTAATTTTATCGCGTCCCTAGCATTTGTTTAATTTTATCGCGTCCCTAGCATTTGTTTAATTTTATCGCGTCCTAGCATTTGTTTAATTTTTTCGCGTCCCTAGCATTTGTTTAATTTTATCGCGTCCTAGCATTTGTTTAATTTTATCGCGTCCCTAGCATTTGTTTAATTTTATCGCGTCCTAGCATTTGTTTAATTTTATCGCGTCCCTAGCATTTGTTTAATTTTATCGCGTCCCTAGCTTTTGTTTAATTTTATCACGTCCCTAGCATTTGTTTAATTTTATCACGTCCCTAGCATTTGTTTAATTTTATCGCGTCCCTAGCATTTGTTTAATTTTATCACGTCCCTAGCATTTGTTTAATTTTATCGCGTCCTAGCATTTGTTTCTTTGTTTGCCAACATTTGAAACTGCGCTGGTCTGGACGTCAAAAAAATATATATATATAAAATTACAAACCACTCCAGTCGATGCACAGCAGTTTCAAATATGACTCGCATTGGCAATCACTGATCATACCTATGCATCTTCTGAAATCCGATTTACAAATAAATGAAGAGCACCATTCGGAAATCCTGAATAAGTTGAATACACCATGTAGGCCTAAATCAACGAGTTCCACTTCTATTACGCACAAGTCCAATATAACATCAATTGAACCACCAACCACATTCAAATTTGAAAATTGTACATTCAATAATTATTCCTTTTAAATTATTCATGTTTATTTTTTATGTCATCGTCGTTAATTAAAACTTTTCTAACACTTGTGTACAGTATATTAGTTAGGTTATGTTATAGCTTCTGCTATATGATATTATGGATAGTCACGTATCAGAGATTGTTTAATATTAAGATTTATTGAAAATCATCTGTCAAGTGACGTTGATTACTGGGATTCGGATAATTGAAGTGGAATGCAACTGTTTTAATAATAAAAATGAATCTGAATCAACAAAGCCTTCTTGACTAGTGACATTGCCATCGTCTATAAATCGAGAACTTCTCCACGAGAAGGCATTGCTCACTACTGCCATCTAGCATGCATCTAGCGTAATATTTGTAATGTTGAGATGGTACAATAATACATTTGAAGACAGTTGTATATCCTAAGTCAATTAATATTTTATTGTATTGGAGTACTTTGTTACTTCTAATCTTTATAGGCTATACTTTCTTCTAATCGTTTAATAGTCAATTAAATCCCACTCGTGTTTTGATTTTCTCTAGATAAATCAAAACGTCTAGTGAGATTACTGTTGGTAAGCATTTAAACTGGAATAACCAAGTAACCCATATTACCAAAAAAATGCTTTCCATACTACATTCCTTAAACAGCATTCGAAAATTCCTTCCGCTATCACTCAAGAAAATACTAGTGGAAACACTAGTAATGCCCCACTTCGATTATTGTGATTTTCTACTGTCTGACCTCAATGTCAACCAGTCTCAAAGATTACAACGTGTTCATAATTCTTGTGTTCGCTTCGTCTGCGATGTCCGTCGCGCTGACCACATTACCCCATCCTTCCAAACTCTAAACTGGCTACGGCTTAACGAACGTAAAAATTTTCATTCTCTTGTTCTCCTTTTCCAAGTCCTTCACACCTCTACACCTACCTACCTTGCCTCCCGTTTCAGTTACCTGTCATCATATCATAATCTCTTCACACGCACGCAAAATAGCCGCACACTAGCCATACTAACACATAAGACATCATCGTATTCATCATCATACACAATCTCGCTCTCGCGCTTGTGGAATACCCTACCCAGTGACATCAGAGACTGTCGGAATTTAGTAGCGTTCAAAAGCAAACTTATTAAGCATTTTCTTACTGCTTAGAGTAAGTTTAATTTGTACTTAATAAAAGAAATGCTTCTCTCTTCTTAACTTTTACAATAAACTGTATTACTTACTTACTTACAAATGGCTTTTAAGGAACCCGAAGGTTCATTGCCGCCCTCACATAAGCCCGCCAGCGGTCCTATCCTGTGCAAGATTACAATAAACTGTATAGCATTTATTAATCAGTTACTATTTAATACTTTGATTTTTATTGTATTTGTAAATTTAATTTTAATTGTAATTACTGTGGGCTACAAACAGGGAGATGCATTGTCACCTCTACTTTTTAACTTTGCTCTAGAATAGGCCATTAGGAAAGTTCAGGATAACACTGAGGGTTTGGAATTGAACGGGTTACATCAGCTTCTTGTCTATGCGGATGATGTGAATATGTTAGGAGAAAATCCACAAACGATTAGGGAAAACACGGAAATTCTACTTGAAGCAAGTAAAGCGATAGGGTTGGAAGTAAATCCCGAAAAGACTAAGTATATGATTATGTCTCGTGATCAGAATATTGTACGAAATGTAAATATAAAAATTGGAGATTTATCCTTCGAAGAGGTGGAAAAATTCAAATATCTTGGAGCAACAGTAACAAATATAAATGATATTCGGGAGGAAATTAAACGCAGAATAAATATGGGAAATGCCTGTTATTATTCGGTTGAGAAGCTTTTGTCATCTAGTCTGCTGTCAAAAAATCTGAAAGTTAGAATTTATAAAACAGTTATATTACCGGTTTTTCTATATGGTTATGAAGCTTGGACTCTCACTTTGAGAGAGGAACAGAGGTTAAGGGTGTTTGAGAATAAGGTTCTTAGGAAAATATTTGGGGCTAAGAGGGATGAAGTTACAGGAGAATGGAGAAAGTTACACAACACAGAACTGCACGCATTGTATTCTTCACCTGATATAATTAGGAACATTAAATCCAGACGCTTGAGATGGGCAGGGCATGTAGCACGTATGGGCGAATCCAGAAATGCATATAGAGTGTTAGTTGGGAGGCCGGAGGAAAGAGACCTTTAGGGAGGCCGAGACGTAGATGGGAAGATAATATTAAAATGGATTTGAGGGAGGTGGGATATGATGATAGAGACTGGATTAATCTTGCTCAGGATAGGGACCAATGGCGGGCTTATGTGAGGGCGGCAATGAACCTCCGGGTTCCTTAACAGACAATAAGTAAGTAAGTAAGTATAATTGTAATTGTATTCTTAATATTTTAGTTGTAATCCCCTTGGTAGAGGGGAAGAGAAGGCCTGATGGCCTTATCTCTACCAGGTTAAATAAATATAGCCTATAAATTTGGACAGGTTACAATAATCAATATCTTGTCCATTATTATCATATAATAACAAATCAACTAATTTAACCTTGATGAAATTAATTTATTCCATAGACCGACCTTAGTTAGATCGGCCACGCCCCCTTTGGATTATATACTATGTGGACAATGATGCCAATTCAGTGTTCAATGGCAGAACAATACGCGCCGCGCAATGCATTGTGGTAGCGGCTAACGAGGGGCCCTCCAGTCCGCCTGGCATAACTTTGACTTTTCACCCGGATAATAGCCGTCGTTTTCTAACCTGACATCCGTATTGTAATGTATTTAAAGGTCATGACATTATGTAATCCTCAAATGAAGGGTCAGCGAGAGAGCGGGGTAAACCACACATAACAAGAAAATTTGCTATTTGGAATGAGCTGCCATCTAGCGATTATAATACGTAACAGCCCGCAACTTAATTACATAAGTTGTACCGTTACATTATGATTTGTGAATTATTGTTTCCTGATATGTGGAAAATTACGTCCTCACATATGACAGCAAGATTTCGTTGAACTTCAAGAGGAAAGGATGGTAAAATTTGATTTCCCCGTCCCATAATTTAAGTACAGTTTTTGTGTAGAAATTTCATTGCTGCAACAATTTAAATTAAAGACTAGTTTAAAAAGATCGGGACCCGATAAAAAATATTTACTTACTTACTGGCTTTTAAGGAACCCGGAGGTTCATTGCCGCCCTCACATAAGCCCGCCATTGTTCCCTATCCTGAGCAAGATTAATCCATTCTCTATCATCATATCCCACCTCTCTCAAATCTATTTTAATATTATTTTCCCATCTACGTCTCGGCCTCCCCAAAGGTCTTTTTCCTCCGGCCTCCCAACTAACACTCTATATGCATTTCTGGATTCGCCCATACGTGCTACATGCCCTGCTCATCTCAAACGTCTAGATTTAATGTTCCTAATAATGTCAGGTGAAGAATACAATGCGTGTAGTTCTGCGTTGTGTAACTTTCTCCATTCTCCTGTAACTTCATCCCTCTTAGCCCCAAATATTTTCCTAAGCACCTTATTCTAAAACACCCTTAACCTATGTTCCTCTCTCAGAGTGAGAGTCCAAGTTTCACAACAATAAAGAACAACCGGTAATATAACTGTTTTATAAATTCTAACTTTCAGAGTTTTTGACAGCAGACTGGATGATAAAAGCTTCTCAACCGAATAATAACAGGCATTTCCCATATTTATTCTGTGTTTAATTTCCTCCCGAGTACCATTTATATTTGTTACTGTTGCTCCAAGATATTTGAACTTCTCCACCTCTTCAAAAGATAAATTTCCAATGTTTATATTTCCATTTCGTACAATATTCTGGTCACGAGACATAATCTTATACTTTGTCTTTTTCGGGATTTACTTCCAAACCTATCTCTTTACTTGCTTCTAGTAAAATTCCAGTGTTTTCCCTAATCGTTTGTGGATTTTCTCCTAACATATTCACGTCATCCGCATAGACAAGCAGCTGATGTAACCCGTTCAATTCCAAACCCTCTCTGTTATCCTGGACTTTCCTAATGGCATACTCTAGAGCAAAGTTGATAAAAAAAATACTAAGATACAAATATTTGGAATGTAGCCCATATGGGCGAATCCAGAAATGCATATAGAGTGTTAGTTGGGAGGCCAGAGGGGAAAAGACCTTTGGGGAGGCCGAGACGTAGATGGGAAGATAATATTAAAATGGATTTGAGGGAGGTGGGATATGATGGTAGAGACTGGATTAATCTTGCTCAGGATAGGGACCAATGGCGGGCTTATGTGAGGGCGGCAATGAACCTCCGGGTTCCTTAAAAGCCAGTAAGTAAGTAAGTAAGTAAGATACAGATATTTACTATAATGGATATATCTCAGCCCTTTTAAAAATAAATTAAAAATTTCAAGTTTCCAACTGTTCCAAAGAATGTTATCACTGCTCCATTGTTCCCATCGATGTACCACATGCTTTCAAGAAGTAAACAGTTCAGTTTGTTAACAGATTCTCTCCTCATTGCTGTCAGCAATGGCCACGTGTAGCGCTATCATTGATCTCCAATCGAAAATAGATATTATAATGTAGATATTCCTTCGTGGAATGCAATGTAGGACCGCGCAATTTAATTGTTCGAACAAAATTCATACTCTTCCTAATAAATCTAATATTAATAATATACGGCGAAAAAAATTATTGGATAATGATTCTAGACAAATTCCCCGCAAATTAATTCTGATGTTAATGCAATTAATTCCCTACCTTGCAGTACAAATTATTATGATTATTATTATAGATATTACGCATTTCTTTTAGTCAACTGTCCGAAGACAGGCTGAAACAGCGTGACACTAATAAGGCAACTAAGCCAGGAGATAATGGTGCAAGTTTGCCAGTTCCTTTCCCCCTCCATTGCATACATCGCTGTCTAGCTACATATTACACTAGTCAGACTTCAGATGCATACAAACAATTGTGCTTCTTCTGACACATATCGTCAAGTGAGATGTACTGCCTGGTAATAGATGTACACTTGCGTTCAAAGATATTTGATCTACAGCTTTCTCGCCACTAGAGATGGGTAAAAATAACACAACAGTTATTTTGGAACTGTTCCGGTCTCGGAACTGTTGCAAAAATGAACAGTAGGTCGGAACCTCCTGTTCCGAAATAACAGTGTTCCGACTCCGAGCTGCTCACTTGCCAACTGTTGCGGGCTCGCAGTACCGCGTGGCACAAGGTATGTTCCGACTCCCTCGGAACTGTTGCAAAAATGAACAGTAGGTCGGAACCTCCTGTTCCGAAATAACAGTGTTCCGACTCCGAGCTGCTCACTTGCCCAGCTGTTGCGGGCTCGCAGTACCGCGCTGCACAAGCAGTGTTGCCAACACATAAATTATATTCCCGTCAGTAAAACACCTGGAAATCCGTCAGAATCCGTCAAAATTAAAAAAGGACCCACTCAATATACCTACTTATATATAAATAAAAAATCAAATTTTAACACAACTTACCAATCTTGATTAAAGTAATAATTCATCCACATCATCTGCCTCTAGTTCTGCAGTTGATGTGCTGGGTTGGCCTACGCTGCGGTACACTGCCATTGTGCCAATTTGGTTGAGAACATCGTCTGGTAGAGTATAGTCATGACAGCATTTTTTACACGCTTAAGTCCAGCACGCACAGTTAGGATCGAATTCACATATTGGTTTTAAGTCTATTTCTAAGGGAAGTTTTCACATTTTTGAGCATACTAAATGCTCTCTCCATGTCAGCATTCGATCACGGTAAAACCAAAATCATCATGGCAAAGTCTGAGATTTCTTGAAATGGATTTTGAGAACTTGCATCCTTATATGACGCGATCTCATGCCAAAATTCAATTGTGTTGGTAACATTTTGCCATTGAACAGTGGTTAATTTAGACCATTGAAAATCAATTTTTGTTATTACATTTCCAGTTAACCCTAATTCTTTGGCTAATGGGATTATACTCTCTTTAACTACTCTCAAACACTGTTCTGGTGCAATTAAAGACACTTTTGGAAAACCTGTACATTCCTTGGCAATCGCCATTGGAGTTCGTCTGCTAAGCAAAACAGAAAATTTTCGCAACTATTGCGAAACACTTTTTCATTATCAGGGCTGATTTTATTGTCCTTTTTCAAATCAGTTAATAAAATTTCTACTTCATGGCCAAGATAAATATTAGGGGACTTGTATTTTCTAACTTCCACGATTAGCAGATCTCCCTATAACCAGGCACAACAATTCGTCTAGTAATACCTACAATGAGTAGAATTACATCTTTAAGAAGCTTCGAAGGATCTGCTGTACTTGACTGGAATGACTTATTGACTTTCTGACATTCTTCTAGATATGGTTTAAGAAATAAAAGATAGAGTTTATTGATGACGTCACAGTACATACCATATAAGAGTTCAGCTGCGTAGCACTTATTTTGAAGTTTAGATGTCTCAAAATGTGTCTGTAATTCAAGCCACTGATTTAGTATGTGATTGACAGCAAATTCAATCGATAGCCACCTTGTATTTGACTGCTGTACAATTTTAAGGGAATTGGCTCCATTATTTATTGCTTGGAATAAAAACCTATATGTGATCTGTCGAGAAGATGACTTTGAAAACCAAGAATAAGTTTCAGATATTAAAATTCAACATTTCTTGGCAACATTTCTGCAGCAGAAGACACAGCTAACAGAGTGACACACACATGGAATCAATTATACAAGATTACCGACTTCCTGCTTCAGTTTCTGATAGATCCCATTGTTAATGCCTACCATTACTGACGTATTGTCGGTCCCCACGCCTCTCATTTGTTTAATGTCTAACCCGTAGTCTGAAAGTAATGACTTTATTGCACTCACAATACAATCTGCATTTCCCTGTTCTAGTTCAACAATTCCAAGAAAAGTGGATACAATTGTATGTTGTTTCGAATAATATACAATGCACACAGCCAGTAGTTTTATGACAGAAATATCTGTCGATTCGTCAATAAGAAGACTAAAGTGGCCACTATCAATATCGCTCTGTAGTTCTGATTTAAAATGTTGGAAAAGAATATTCCTAATCAAACCACTACACTTTGTGTGGTGAAGTCGTAAAAGAGAAGCATGGTCAGCACCTTTAAAAATCTCTTGGTAAGATCAGAAAGATGATCAACAGACCTTATTGAGCAATGGTTAATTACAAAAGTGAAAGAGCAGCCTCAGCAGCTGCACATTCGTATGTATGTTTGACTGGTATAAATTGCAATTTTGACTGGCGCGAAGTTGAAAATGGTTCTGATGCTTTTAAATGTTTCTTAGTTCTTCCTTGATCGAGTAAATCTGACAATCGCACATTCAGACTGCACTGACAATACATGCACCGCGCAATACTAGGGTCTCCATGCACCTCCAACAGCCAATCCTTCACTCTTTCATCACTTAACCACTCCATCTCAAGATTCTGGACACGTGAGTCACCGATTCGTTTTAATAGAATATGTTTGTTTATTTTTTAAACCAATGCCAAGCTATGTGTCCACCTTCCACCTCACATTCCAATACACGGTAGTAATCGTGTCTTCAAGTTGGAGGAAAGTTGCATTAGCGTTCATACTCGGCATAACCGTCAACCTCTGACTTGATTACGAGGAAATTTGAAACAGAAGATTCCTTAACATGGTATGGTACGGACAGGGCTATTCAAAGAAAAAGTAAGATTCCCAAAAATTAAAAAATTGAAAATGACAGCAGCTAAAAAAGTAAAAACCGCCGATGTAAATCGTAATTTCCGCCAGGAAATCCGTCACCCGTCAAAGCCATTTTTTCCCGTCTGCTACGTTGAAATTCCGTCAGTTTTGACGGAATTCCCGTCGAGTTGGCAACACTGTGCACAAGGTATGTTCCGACTCCGAGATAACAGTCGGAACGTCGGAGCTTGTTCCGATGAACCAACGACAGCTGCGGTTACACTGTACTTGAAACTCTCACGTGGTTGGAGGGGGCGCATGGACATTGAAATCCTTGCGGTGGCGCGAACTTTAATATCAACAATTGTAAGACTGGCCAATCATCTGTAATGTTATAGTAAGTATTCAATAATCTGTAATATTGATTCCCGCTTTATAGTTTATTTCACCATTAGTTGACTAATTCTGTTTTATAAACATTCTACAAAGTCATAAAGTACGCATACTATTATTAATTCATTGATCAGCTGATTCTATACAAAGGTTAAAGTCGTAAATGGTAATGAGTGGTTTAGTTACAATGTCTGTATGTCGTTTGTTGAGGTTAAGTCTGACAAGCACAAGTTTTTGTGCTATCTTCTCTGTTATCAAAGAACGACAAAAATGTTGTAGCATTATTTGTTGGAAACTACCCATATAAGTACTGATTTGGAGAGCGAGGTTTAATGCGAAGTTTAAATTACACTTCGGTAAAGATGCGATTCAACATTTTACTAACCCACTGCGGGGTTTCCAGGTTTCAGTACTGCCAATATATATATTTTTTTATTTATGAAATTGTAATATTTATTATTATTATTATTATTATTATTATTATTATTATTATTATTATTATTATTATTATTATTATTATTATAACTGTGCATTAAGAAAAGTAAAAATAAAAATTAATGATTTGTTTTTTTATTATGTAATAGAGAGAACAGAAATTACATACCATATGTTTTAAATGTTATGTTATTTTTTTTTAGTTGGCTACCATGTCTTTATAACTTTATGTACGAAAACAAAGTGTTGTATTCTGTCCTTGTAGTCAACAGTTGTGTAATTACTAACATTAAGCTTTTGAGTTCTGTCCGCATGCACAGCAATTTTCCAAAATCGATTCGAATGTGCATTGCAGTGCCATCTATAGATAAGAATGTGTACTATGTCATGCCTATGAGTGCTCCAGTGTGAGCTGCATGGTGAAGAGGGAGGGTACTGTACCGTTCGTTTGAACGACTCAACGACTCCGACTCATCACCACTGGTGACTGTTATTTCGGAACTGTTATTTGGAACATAGTATTTTTTCGGAACCGGAACCGTCGGAACTGTTCCGGGAAAAGAACAACTTCGCCCATCATTACTCGCCACGTAGTAAATCAGAACAAAGATTAAGCAAATTGACAAACTTCAAATAAGCCCATACGTATTATTGGGTCTGGTGAAAACGTATTGCGGAAAATGTTGATGTGCATTAAGTATAAATTTGATGGTGTTTCAGTAGAGGGAGATAAGTCATGAAAGTGAGTTTTGAGTTAAATGAAAATCAAACTTCGGACTCTTGTTGGAAATAACTTTCTACACAAATAAAACACACAAAATGCAAGTACTGTTATTTTTTTTGCACACTCACTTATTGTAGAATTTAGTTTATTCATCTGGGGAACAATACTCCATTTGCACAAAAAAAAAATGACAACGCCCTTTACCTGTACGTCTTCGAATAATTCTCATAATTGACAGTGTCAGCGGTTTCTTGCTAAACCTAGCGATTTCTACAAGCATTAGAGGGGGTGGAATTTTGAATTATACAGGGCTTTCATTTCAAAACTTCCCATTCTAAATAATTAATTATTTAAATTGAATTCAATTAAAACAAAAACACGTTAATTTAGACATTGAGGGGGAAATCTGAAATTAGGCTTAATTGCATTTTAGATTTCACCCCTCACCTCCAGCCACCCCACTTTGAAATTTCAAATGGCACCCCTATGTTTTTATACTTAAATATGAAAAAGCATTCAATTGTTTGTACACCACATTCATTTGTTTTCGCATCTTTTGTTTCCTATCGTCGCGTGGCAACCTATATTTTTGTTATTATCAATTAATTGTAGGATTACAAAACAGCTTATTTTGTGTAATTTCCTAAATTTATTCAACAAGGATTATTTATGTTCTCTCTTGAAAGTTATACACCATTTTAAAATAATTTAATACATAAACACAACTATAACGTGAGATGCTGAATAAGATTTTCTTGCTTTATTCTCTTCAGCTCTAATCAACAATAAAAATCCAGGTTGCCAGGCGACGATAGAAAACAAAAGATGTGAAAATAAATGAGTGAGGTGTATAAACAATTGAATACTCTTTCATATTTAAATATAAAATATAGAGGTGTCATTTGAAATTTCAAAGTGAAGGTGGCTGGGGAAGAGGGGTGAAATCTAAAATGCAATTAAGCCTTGTTTCAGACTTCTTCCTCAATATCTAAATTGGCGGTGTTTTTTGTTTAAATTGAATTCAATTTAAATAATTAGTTATTTACACTGGGAAGTTTTGAAATGAAAACCCTGTATAATTTGAGTATATTTTATGTAGGCTACTATTGGCGACACTGACTGTTATCTTCGCCATCTATTCGCAGATGTAATAAGCTACTAAAAAAGTAAGAATTACACGAACAAATTATCGATCACTATCGATTAGTAGAGGTCAGGCAACTCTGAAGGTCAGTACTATAACATACACGCCAGAATCTCAATCAGGGGAACATTGCCTGTTATTATTATTATTATTATTATTATTATTATTATTATTATTATTATTATTATAACTACTTCTTAACAAAGTTTCTTATTGTCACACTAACATTACTTATCCTACTTTCATTATTTACTTTCATGTTGTTTTATGGTCTAGATATTAATGTAATAGATAGATGGATAAATAGATAGTTTATTTTGCAGAAACATGTGCAACATGTATGGCATCGTCATATACATTAAAAATACATGATATCATACAATGGATACAAATTAAGATACATGAATATTAAAAAACTCATCGACATCATACAATGGATTTGCCAATAATATAGTCCTAATTCGTGTCCTAAAAATTCGGAATGGAAGATTCCTTATATCAACAGGTAGACTATTAAATAATTTAAAAGCAAAGTATAGAAAACTGTTTTGAGTAATACTGTATTTACATTTGTCAATATATAAATTGGTATTATTTCTTGTAGAATATTTATGAACAGAAGTACATGCTATGTAATTATTAATGTTATTCCGAATGTAAAGAAGACAGGCCAATACATACATAGACGGCAATGTCAAGATTTGTGACCTTATAAAAAGAGGTTTACAATGAGTCGTATTTGGTACTCCATAAATTAATCTTAAAGCTTTCTTTTGTAATATGAAAAGAGCTTGAGCAGAAGTATGGTGACCCCAAAGATAATACCATAATTTAAATGACTTTGTATATGGCTATGAAATATTGTAAACAATACCTTGTTAGGTAAATTATTCCTTAACAACCTTAACATATATAGGCATTTACTTAATTTCTTAGCAACATAGTCAACATGAGTTTTCCATCCCATTCTAGGCTCAAGAAAGATGCCCAGAAACCTAACAGCAGTATTACTAACAGTAGTAAGACGATTAATACCAAAGTTTATTTTAACAGTTTTGTTAGAATTAATCATAAGGTTATTCGCACTACACCAATCAACAACCCTACTTGATACATCAGCAAGTTCCATAGACAATATGTGACTATTTTTATGAATAGTATTAACGGCTAAATCATCAGCAAACATAAAAGAGTCAGAACATCCATTCCGAATATAGTCGGAAGATCATTAAGATAAATAATAAACAATAAAGGTCCCAAAATTGAGCCTTGAGGCACACCATGTTTTAATACCTGATACTGTGACCTTTTACCATTTGTCAAAACAGACTGATGCCTATCATTCAAATAAGACGCTAAAAATTTTACACTAAGACCATTAAAACCATAATATTTAAGCTTAAGTAGAAGTGTTTCGTGAGAAACTGTGTCAAAAGCCTTTGAGAAATCATAAAAACTACTACTGATATAACTATGTAAGCAATTGTATCCAATTAGAATTAGTCTGGCTGGGCGGAAGAGAAGGCCTACTGGCCTGAGCTCTGCCAGATTAAATAAATAAATTATTATTATTATTATTATTATTATTATTATTATTATTATTATTATTACGTAATACTGTCGCCAGGCATACACCAATTCCAAGTTAATAATAAATACGTAGAACATAATATCGTATATCGTCATATTACCATGTAACAAATAAAAATGACACCATATCAGCCTATCATAATGTTATCTTTCATCATATCACGAAGCTTATCGCAAAACATCGTAATTATGCGTCCCTTATCAACAAGGGTGCTACAGCAACACGATCTGGTGGACAATCCTGAACTACTGGCACCAGCATGGAGCCGTCCTGTTTAAACAAAGAGCTGCTGCAAGTTAGAAGCGGGATAAATTCATTTGTTACTTCAGAAACTTGGCCGCCACCCTCTCGGATGCGTCAGGCAGTAACTTCAGGTTACTGCTGGGTCGACGCTAGGGGTGGGTACTAAAAAATCTGATTAAAACTTTTCTTACTGGATGGTAAGGCAAAGTGACAGCGGGGGAGTTTCATCCCCCAAGATGAGGACCACAAAATGTTTAACTTCGCACCCCTACTTCGGCGTGGCAAGATAAAGTAGACCCCGGTGTGTTAGAACCATGCCATGCGTTTGAGGAAGCAGTGATTGGTGGGTTTCTGTAGTTAGAATACTTCGGGGACCCCTCGATACAAGAGAAATGCTGCGTGGTAGTTAACTGAGTGTCGTTAAATGAAACGGACTTCCTCCTCAGTTGTGCCAACTTCTGTTAAAAGTTTTCAGGCACGGACGTAACATGTATTTAACTGACAGTTAATGCTGACTATCTATAGTATCGTTACAAGAAGTCTGAGATTCGATTTATTTGGGAAATCTCAGACCTCGAGTAACATTTATTATGATTATTTCGTGAATAAAATAAAAATGTAAACAATATATCCCTAAAATTCGCTCACAAAATGTTAATAATTGTATATTTACGAATACTTAACCTATTCAGACATTGTGAAGTCGAAATAGATGAATATCGATTATTGCAATAAAGAAATTGAATGTTATTCAGTAATGCCAACTCTGAGAAAAACTAAATACAGGTTTAAAAATGTTATTTATATTTACATTAAGGGTAACGACGTAACCACTTGGACGGACAGTAGATAGCATGTCTGAGTAATTTTATCTTTTCGGATCGGGCAGAAGTGAAGATTAAATTTACAGTACGTAAGGTACTCTTTTATAGAGTAGGTACAGAATTATTTCAACATGAGTTACTGATACGAAGTACGAACCTGGTAATTGGAATTAGGTACAATAGTCTATAGTGCGATAATATGCACATTAGAACTGAAGCCTGTATCGAAAAGAACAGCCACCATTTTCAAAAATGTATTTAAATATCCATATTATGATTATTTTTCAATTTAACTTCATTCTCTATATTGTACGCTAATGTACTGTAGACAGTATAATATACACTGCATAATGAATACGTCCGCATGGAAAGCTCAGTTCGTGAGCAAAAACACTCATTGTTAATACTGTACTGCATTTTTATTAAACAAAAACCTAATGAAAATTATCAAACTCAAAATCGCGATATTTCCTAGTTTACGTAAATGGGTTAAATACTTTTCTTCCCTCCTATACCTAGTAAAGTGATTTGTTTGTATATTACGCCAGTATCATCGAACTCCAGTCGTGGAAGGGGGTAGCAAACGGTGTTTCCGGTTCTTATTCGTTGATCCAAAGGTATAGCCAGGTTAATATTATAAATGTTAGTAAACATAAAATGGTGTCCCTGTATAATATAATATGTTACTAGACAGCGATATATGCATTGGAGGGGGAAAGGAACTGGCCACCCTACCCTATTACCTCCTGGCTTAGTTGCCTCATGAGTGATTCCTTGTTGGTGTCACTTACTGGTTCAAAACTGTCTTCGAAAGTTGACTAAACGACAAACAATTGTCTCGTTATCAGATGCGCTTGTAATTTCTAACAAGTTACAGCGTAGATTCTCTTCAAACCTCAAAATCGAGTTCTGCAGGACACAATACATCGTAAAAGAACAAAAATATAAAAAAATTCAATTGTAATGATACCTTTGAAACCTATATTAAATAGCTTTTGTATTATTAACTTGTTTCCGTAGCATTTATATTTGTTTCCATGCAAAATTCTGAACAAAACACGCGAGAAGACAATAGAAGCACGATTTTTTACTGAATACATCCCCCCACTCCTTTCTCCCAGGCAACGCTGATGCTGATCGATGTGAAACATGTGACAAACGATAATGCACATAATGAAAGTTTGTGTGGGAAATGCCGCAGTGGAATTATCATTTAGAGCGCATGAGAAAATACATTCACTCTCTCACTGACCTACCTACCTGCCATCTGGCGGGAGTATCTAAAGTGAAATTCGTTGCCATGCAACCAGCACAAGCACTTTCGTTTGTCACTGCTGTGTCATTTCCCTTCTTCGACTCGAGCCTGACTGGGTGAGAAACACGTCAGATAATTTCCTTGGTTCGATTCTAGAAATCTCGTGTCAATTCCGACATTTAAAGTTTTTTTTTCTTTTTCGAATACATGAGAACTTAAAGGTTATACATATTTCTTGTAATACTTTGTCGTAGAACTTACAACATAATAAATTATCAGTTTGAATAGACAGTTTTCTGTCTTTTAAACTACAGAGGCAGGCTATTCATAGACGATGAGATGATAATTGTAATTGTAATTCTTTATTTAACGTTCCTTTTAAACTACAGAGGCTATTCATAGACGATGAGATGATAACTGTAATTGTAATTCTTTACTTAACGTTCCTTTTAAACTACAGACGCTATTCATAGACGATGATATGATAATTGTAATTGTGATTCTTTACTTAAGTTCCTTTTAAACTACAGAGGCTATTCATAGACGATGATATGATAATTGTAATTGTAATTCTTTAATTAACGTTCTTTTTAAACCACAGAAGTTATTCATAGACGATGAGATGATAATTGTAATTGTAATTCTTTACTTAACGTTCCTTTTAAACTACAGACGCTATTCATAGACGATGATATGATAATTGTAATTGTAATTCTTTACTTAACGTTCCTTTTAAACTAAACTACAGAGGCTATTCAAAGACGATGAGATGATAATTGTAATTGTAATTCTTTATTTAACGTTCCTTTTAAACTACAGAGGCTATTCATAGACGATGATATGATAATTGTAATTGTAATTCTTTACTTAACGTTCCTTTTAAACTACAGAGGCTATTCATAGACGATGAGATGATAATTGTAATTGTAATTCTTTATTTAACGTTCCTTTTAAACTACAGAGGCTATTCATAGACGATGAGATGATAATTGTAATTGTAATTCTTTATTTAACGTTCCTTTTAAACTACAGAGGCTATTCACAGACGATGAGATGATAATTGTAATTGTAAACTTCTTTATTTAACGTTCCTTTTAAACTACAGAGGCTATTCACAGACGATGAGATGATAATTGTAATTGTAATTCTTTATTTGTTCCTTTTAAACGTTCCTTTTAAACTTTATTTAACAAACTACAGAGGCTATTCAGACGATGAGATGATAATTGTAATTGTAATTCTTTATTTAACGTTCCTTTTAAACTACAGAGGCTATTCATAGACGATAGATGATAATTGTAATTGTAATTCTTTATTTAACGTTCCTTTTAAACTACAGAGGCTATTCATAGATGATAATTGTAATTGTAATTCGTTCCTTTTAAACTGAGATGATAGATGATAATAGTAATTGTAATTCTTTATTTAACGTTCCTTTTAAACTACAGATTCATAGGCTATTCACTTAACGTTCCTTTTAAACTACAGACGATTCATAGACGATGATATGATAATTGTAATTGTAATTCTTTAAACTTTTCAACGTTCCTTTTAAACTACAGAGGACGATGATGATCTTTATTAACGTTCCTTTTAAACTACAGATTCATAGACGATGAATGATAATTGTAATTGTAATTCTTTATTTAACGTTCCTTTTAAACTACAGAGGCTATTCATAGACGATGATATGATAATTGTAATTGTAATTCTTTAATTTAACGTTCCTTTTAAACTACAGAGGCTATTCATAGACGATGATATGATAATTGTAATTGTAATTCTTTAATTAACGTTCTTTTTAAACTACAGAAGTTATTCATAGACGATGAGATGATAATTGTAATTGTAATTCTTTACTTAACGTTCCTTTTAAACTACAGACGCTATTCATAGACGATGATATGATAATTGTAATTGTAATTCTTTACTTAACGTTCCTTTTAAACTACAGAGGCTATTCATAGCTATTCAAAGACGATGAGATGATAATTGTAATTGTAATTCTTTATTTAACGTTCCTTTTAAACTACAGAGGCTATTCATAGACGATGAGATGATAATTGTAATTGTAATTCTTTATTTAACGTTCCTTTTAAACTACAGAGGCTATTCATAGACGATGATATGATAATTGTAATTGTAATTCTTTACTTAACGTTCCTTTTAAACTACAGAGGCTATTCATAGACGATGAGATGATAATTGTAATTGTAATTCTTTATTTAACGTTCCTTTTAAACTACAGAGGCTATTCATAGACGATGAGATGATAATTGTAATTGTAATTCTTTATTTAACGTTCCTTTTAAACTACAGAGGCTATTCATAGACGATGAGATGATAATTGTAATTGTAATTCTTTTCCTTTATTTAACGTTGATAATTGTAATTGTAATTCTTTATTTAACGTTTTTAAACTACAGAGGCTATTCACAGACGATGAGATGATAATTGTAATTGTAATTCTTTATTTAACGTTCTTTTAAAAACTACAGAGGCTATTCATAGACGATGAGATGATAATTGTAATTGTAATTCTTTATTTGACGTTCCTTTTAAACTACAGAGGCTATTCACAGACGATGAGATGATAATTGTAATTGTAATTCTTTATTTAACGTTCCTTTTAAACTACAGAGGCTATTCACAGACGATGAGATGATAATTGTAATTGTAATTCTTTATTTAACGTTCCTTTTAAACTACAGAGGCTATTCATAGACGATAAGATGATAATAGTAATTGTAATTCTTTATTTAACGTTCCTTTTAAACTACAGAGGCTATTCATAGACGATGAGATGATAATTAATAATTGTAATTCTTTATTTAACGTTCCTTTTAAACTACAGAGGCTATTCATAGACGATGAGATGATAATTGTAATTGTAATTCTTTATTTAACGTTCCTTTTTAACTACAGAGGCTATTCACAGACGATGAGATGATAATTGTAATTGTAATTCTTTACTTAACGTTCCTTTTAAACTACAGAGGCTATTCACAGACGATGAGATGATAATTGTAATTGTAATTCTTTATTTAACGTTCCTTTTAAACTACAGAGGCTATTCATAGACGATGAGATGATAATTGTAATTGTAATTCTTTATTTAACGTTCCTTTTAAACTACAGAGGCTATTCATAGACGATGAGATGATAATTGTAATTGTAATTCTTTATTTAACGTTCCTTTTAAACTACAGAGGCTATTCACAGACGATGAGATGATAATTGTAATTGTAATTCTTTATTTAACGTTCCTTTTAAACTACAGAGGCTATTCATAGACGATGAGATGATAGTTGTAATTGTAATTCTTTATTTAACGTTCCTTTTAAACTATAGAGGCTATTCATAGACGATGAGATGATAATTGTAATTGTAATTCTTTATTTAACGTTCCTTTTAAACTACAGAGGCTATTCATAGACGATGAGATGATAATTGTAATTGTAATTCTTTGTTTAACGTTCCTTTTAAACAACAGGCGCTATTCATAGATGATGAGATGATAATTTTTAGCTTGCGTTCTCATTTTTGAAATTAATTTTACACTTATATACGTATAGTTACAAATTTGCATCTAGTATGTTATCAATGGATTACAAAGTTAATTTTACGAAAATTTTCTCTTCTTTAAAAGGCATCTTCAGGTCTTAAGTTACGGTATGGTATTTTTTTAAATTAATTGTTACACAATTAAAATATGTCCAAATTGAAATTAAATTTACATTATTAGGACAGCTGTTGGTAATGTTGTAATAATGTACATTTGTTTTTAATTTTGATATATTAATTTAGATTTTAATTGTGTAACAATGAATTTTAAAAACTTAAAACGACATGAAGGTGCCTTATAGAGAGGGGAAAGGTTAATCAATTGACCTTTGGGATCCATTGATAACTTATTAGAGTGAATTTTGTAATATGTAATAAACAAGTAAGTGTAAATAAAATTATGTATTATAAACTTGACGAGAATATTGTACGAAATGGAAATTTATCTTTTGAAGAGGTGGAGAAGTTCAAATATCTGGGAGCAAGAGTAACAAATATAAATGATACTCGGGAGGAAATTAAACACAGAATAAATATGGGAAATGCCTGTTATTATTCGATTGAGAAGCTTTTATCATCCAGTCTGCTTTCAAAAAATCTGAAACTTAGAATTTATAAAACAGTTATATTACTGGTTGTTCTTTATGGTTGCGAAACTTGGACTCTCACTTTGAGTGAGGAACATAGGTTAAGGGTGTTTGAGAATAAGGTGCTTAGGAAAATATTTGTGGCTAAGAGGGATGAAGTAACAGGAGAATGGAGAAAGTTACACAACGCAGAACTGCACGCATTGTATTCTTCACCTGACATAATTAGGAACATTAAATCCAGACGTTTGAGATGGGCAGGGCATGTAGCACGTATGGGCGAATCCAGAAATGCATATAGAGTGTTAGTTGGGAGGCCCGAGGGAAAAAGACCTTTGGGGAGGCCGAGCCGTAGATGGGAAGATAATATTAAAATGGATTTGAGGGAGGTGGAATATGATGATAGAGACTGGATTAATCTTGCTCAGGATAGGGACCAGTGGCGAGCTTATGTGAGGGCGGCAATGAACCTCCGGGTTCCTTAAAAGCCAGTAAGTTAGTAAGTATTATAAACTTGACAGAAAACCAAGAATGTATAAGTTAAGATTATAGTACTTCTTCCTCTAATCTTGAATCTATCCTTTTAAGCCATGCCCACATCACTTAATTTGGCCTGACTGTCTACAGTGACACATTTTCACAAGACACAGATTCCTACTACAATTAAAAATGTCCTTTTCTTGTAAAGATAATATCTCTTTAAGAAGAAGACAGGAAAGTTTTGCAACCTGTTTCCTTCCGTTTAACAAAGTATCCTCTTCCCTTTTCCTCTATTTAGCCTTACGCACGCATACACATACAGACAAAAATGCACACACACACTCACCATCCTGTTTAATACGGGACCAAATGAAATTAAGGTCTCCTAGCTGCGTATGCATCACTCCTTGCAATTCATTCATTAGCTAACGTCCCCTGCTGGATACTACATAGCAACGACATGCATTTTCTCTGGGAGCAGCTTGGACTTCATAGTACGTATATATAGGGTGAAGCGTAAGTAATGTCATTAATTGCAGGGAGTTTTTCTTTGAGATATTTCGACCAAAAGAAGTTCAATACAATTTTGCTCGTTGCTTCCTTTTCGAGATAAAAATTGTATCATATGAAAAATTTCAAAGCGTGTTTTGCGAAAGTTATTCATTTAATTCCCTATATGCTCAGTCAATTTAACAGAGCAATGTATTATGGTAATACATGATTGAAAGAATTTTAGTTTTGTCCTTTAAATGTACAGAAACTTGATCTGAACAAATGTAACTTTTGGGAAAGAAAAGTTGCATTTGTTCGGATCAAATTTCTGCACATTTAAAGGACAAAACTGAAATTCTTTCAATTATTTATTATCATAATACATTGCTCTGTTAAATTGACTGAGCATATTGGGAATTAAATCAATGGCTTTCCCAAAACACGCTATGAAATATTTCATATAAAACAATTTTTATATCGAAACGGAAGCGAAAAAAACAAAAACAAAATTGTATTAAACTTTTTACTTGAGGTATCTCAAAGAATAACCCTTTGAAATTAATGACATTACCATGTATATATGTATGTATGTATTTTTATTTATTTTAGTAGGTTATTTTACGACGCTTTATCAACAGCTTAGGTTATTGAGCGTCTGAATGAGATGAAGGTGATAATGCCGGTGAAATGAGTCCGGGGTCCACCACCGAAAGTTACCCAGCGTTTGCTCATATTGGGTTGAGGGAAAACCCCGGAAAGAATCTCAACCAGGTAACTTGTCCCGACCGGGAATCGAACCCGGGCCACCTGGTTTCGCGGCCAGACGCGCTGTTACTCCACAGGTTTGGACGTATGTATGTATGTATGTATGTATGTATGTATGTATGTATGTATGTATGTATGTATGTATGTATGTATTGTTATGTAATGTTATGTAATGTTATCTATGTATGTATTTATGTATGTATGTATGTAGATTTTCTATATATATGTATATATATATATTACAATTATTAGTAAAATAAATAAATAATGTATGTATGGATGTATGTATGTATGTTTATGTATGTATTGTTATATAATGTTATCTATTTATGTATGTATGTATGTATGTACGTTTGTATGTATGAATGTATGTATGTATGTACGTATGTATGTATGTATATTTTTTTAGTAAAGATAATACGATTGTTTAGGGTAAAGGGGGATAAGCCATAAAAATTATTTTTGATCTAAATGAAAAATGCTTTGGGCTCTTATTGCAAATAATTTTCTACACAAATAAAACACATCAAATGCCAGTATTGTTTTGTTTGTTACACATCTACTTGTAGAATTTAACTTGGGTATTCACATGGAATACAAAACTCCATTCGCACAAAAAATTACTTAAAACCCCCTTTACCCGAACACCGTCGAATAATCTATAGGATTTTTCCCACGTAATTTTGGTCCATTATAATGCCTAAATATTTCACCTGTTCACGTATATCAGTTTTAGGACATAAGCAAAGAAAACCATTTGAACAATTCCGGTTCGTACCGTTATTCTGAAATTATTTTCACTTGTGGGGAAGTCCTGTTTTATTTAAACAAAAGAGTAAGTCAAACCGATTGTTTTGTTAATATTGAAAAACAGACGGTTTGCATCTAACCAGTTGTTAACAACGTTCAATACCGTATTTGCATTTAGATATTTGCTGTCCCAGTTTGTACCACTAAACATTAAAGCAGTGTCATAAACATAACAAAGTGATTGGAGGCAGGCGAGGTCGGGTCCCACCCGGACCTTGTCTCGACACCTGCTGCTACATTGTTCGCGTGTGAAGGCGGTTGCCATGGGAATGCGTGTCATTGGGGCGACACTTTCCAATTATTGTTACAGGACATTGTTCGCACACCAGCTGTCGCGCATGCGTAGTGATTGCTTACACTTTACAGCTTGAGTAACAGAAAGAAAGGAAGATGTAACAAACGAATGGATATGTTTGTGTTGCAGTTATGATGAAGTACCAACTGTAAGGTACATGAAGTCGATACATTCGTAAATAAGATATCAGTAGCTAAATGTTACGTAATCTTCATATGAAACGAGTCAGTCAGGATAGGAGAAGAAATATCAAAAGGAAGTGAAATAGGGAGAGGAGTACGACAAGGATGTCCTTTATTACCTATCCTGTTCAACATCTATTTAGAGGATTTAGTGAAAAACTGTTTTCAGAACATGGGAGGAGTGATAGTAGGAGGATAAGAATAAAGTGTATAAGATTTGCTGATGATATGGCGTTGTTAGCAGAAGAGGAGATGATACTAAGGGATATGCTACTGGAGCTAAATGACAGCTGTGAGCAGTATGGGATGAAGATAAATGCAAACAAGACGAAGACCATGGTCATAGGAAGAAAAATAAAGAAGGTAAACGTGAGAATTCTAAATGAGGCTGTAGAGCAAGTGGACAGCTTCAAATACTTGGGGTGTACTTACTTACTTACTGGCTTTTAAGGAACCCGGAGGTTCATTGCCGCCCTCACATAAACCCGCCATTGATCCCTATCCTGAGCAAGATTAATCCAGTCTCTACCATCATATCCCACCTCCCTCAAATCCATTTTAATATTATTTTCCCATCTACGTCTCGGCCTCCCTAAAGATCTTTTTCCCTCCTGCCTCCCAACTAACACTCTATATGCATTTTTGGATTCGCCCATACGTGCTACATGCCCTGCCCATCTCAAAAGTCTGGATTTAATGTTCCTAATTATGTCAGGTGAAGAATACAATGCGTGCAGTTCTGTGTTGTGTGACTTTCTCCATTGTACTGTAACTTCATCCCTCTTAGCCCAAAATATTTTCCTAAGAACCTTATTCTCAAACACCCTTAATCTCTGTTCCTCTCTCAAAGTGAGAGTCCAAGTTTCACAACCAAACAGAACAACCGGTAATATAACTGTTTTATAAATTCTAACTTTCACATTTTTTGACAGCAGACTAGATCACAAATATACACATGGGGTGTACTATAAGTAGTAACATGAGCTGCTGCCAGGAAGTCAAAAGGAGGATAGCAATGGCAAAGGAAGCTTTTAATAGAAAAAGGAGCATCTTCTGCGGACCTCTGAAGAAAGAACTAAGGAAGAGACTAGTGAGGTGCTTTGTGTGGAGTGTAGCATTGTATGGGGCAGAAACATGGGCATTACGACGAAGTGAAGAGAGGCGAATAGAAGCATTTGAAATGTGGATATGGAGAAGAATGGAGAGTGTGAAATGGACAGACAGAATAAGAAATGAAGCTGTGTTGGAAAGAGTGGGTGAAGAAAGAATGATGCTGAAACTGATCAGGAAGAGGAAAAGGAATTGGTTGGGTCACTGGCTGAGAAGAAACTGCCTACTGAAGGATGCACTGGAAGGAATGGTGAACGGGAGAAGAGTTCGGGGCAGAAGAAGATATCAGATGATGGGGGACATTAAAATATATGGATCATATGCGGAGACTAAAGGAAGGCAAGAAATAGGAAAGATTGGAGAAAGCTGGGTTTGCAGTGAAAGACCTGCCCTTGGGCAGAATAGTGAATGAATGATTTGTTGGCCTAACACATAGATGGCATTGAAAAATCATAATTTTATATTGACTACATTTTGAGTAGTTTAATTTTGAAATTTAGTGTGCCGAACAGATTGGCAAAAATGGAAAATAACGAGCTTTTTTTTTCATAAAAAATGTTTCGTTGGTCTAAAACTATATGCATTGTTAAAATGTGTGTAAATTTTAATTGAGCCATATTTTGAAAAGTCAATATTTCTCCTACAATAATCGAAATCTTTGCTTGAATTTGGTCCACATACCTTTCAAACTATCTGAAATTTAACTTGCTATTTACTTCTTTCGCTTGATTTTTGAAGTACTTAAACAAATATATTTTGCATCATAAATTTCACCTGTTTTTATATTTGACTATATAAAATAATTTGATTGTCACCTATTTCATTTTTCAACAGTAATCTCACTAGAGGTTTTGATTTATCCAGAGAAAATCAAAACTCGAGTGGGATTAAATTGACTATTACACGATTAGAAGAAAGTATATAAAGATTAGAAGTAATGAAGTACTCCAATACAATAAACTATCGACTTAAGAAAATACTGAACTCTCTTCAAATGTATTATTGTACCATTGTATTCCGCTAGATGGCAATAGTGTGTTATGATTAGCTCTTTTTCTTGTTATATAGAATCTTCATTGAACTTTGTGGAGGTTACTAGTCAAGAAGGCTTTGTTGATTCAGTTTCATTTTTATTAAAACATTTGCATTCCATTTCAATCATCCCGATCCCAGCTAGCAACGTCACTTGACAGATGATTTTCAATAAATCTTAGTATTAAACAATCTCTGATACGTGACTATCCATAATATCATATAGCAGAAGCTACATAAACAAGAGTTATAAAAGTTTTAATTAGGGATGATGAAATAAAAAATGAACATGAATAATTTTAAAAGGAACAATTATTGAAAGTACAATTTTCAAATTTGAATGTTTTAGTGGTTGGTGGTTCAGTTTGTGTTATATTGGACGTGTGCGTAAAAGAAGTGAACTCGTTGATGTACATGGTGTATCCCTCAACTTATTCAGGATTTCCGAATGGTGCTCTTCATTTATTTGTAAATAGGGTTTCAGGGAAGATGCATAGCTATGACCAGTGATCTTTATTAATTCTTGTTCTTGAATGCCAATGCGAGTCATATTTGAAACTGCTGTGCATCGACTGGAGTGGTTTGTAATTTTCTGTTTTTTGACGTCCAGACCAGTGCAGTTTGAAATGTTGGCAAACAAAGAAACAAATGCTAGGGTAGTGATAAAATTAAACAAATGCTAGGGAAGCGATAAAATTAAACAAATGCTAGGGAAGCGATAAAATTAAACAAATGCTAGGGACGCGATAAAATTAAACAAATGCTAGGGACACGATAAAATTAAACAAATGCTAGGGTAGTGATAAAAATAAACAAATGCTAGGGACGCGATAAAATTAAACAAATGCTAGGGACGCGATAAAATTAAACAAATGCTAGGGTAGTAATAAAAATAAACAAATGCTAGGGACGCGATAAAATTAAACAAATGCTAGGGACGCGATAAAATTAAACAAATCCTAGGGTAGTGATAAAAATAAACAAATGCTAGGGACGCGATAAAATTAAACAAATGCTAGGGTAGTGATAAAAATAAACAAATGCTAGGGACGCGATAAAATTAAACAAATGCTAGGGTAGTAATAAAAATAAACAGATGCTAGGGACGCGATAAAATTAAACAAATGCTAGGGTAGTGATAAAAATAAACAAATGCTAGGGACGCGATAAAATTAAACAAATGCTAGGGTAGTAATAAAAATAAACAGATGCTAGGGACGCGATAAAATTAAACAAATGCTAGGGTAGTGATAAAAATAAACAAATGCTAGGGACGCGATAAAATTAAACAAATGCTAGGGTAGTGATAAAAATAAACAAATGCTAGGGACGCGATAAAATTAAACAAATGCTAGGGTAGTGATAAAAATAAACAAATGCTAGGGACGCGATAAAATTAAACAAATGCTAGGGTAGTAATAAAAATAAACAGATGCTAGGGACGCGATAAAATTAAACAAATGCTAGGGTAGTGATAAAAATAAACAAATGCTAGGGACGCGATAAAATTAAACAAATGCTAGGGTAGTAATAAAAATAAACAGATGCTAGGGACGCGATAAAATTAAACAAATGCTAGGGTAGTGATAAAAATAAACAAATGCTAGGGACGCGATAAAATTAAACAAATGCTAGGGAAGCGATAAAATTAAACAAATGCTAGGGACGCGATAAAATTAAACAAATGCTAGGGACACGATAAAATTAAACAAATGCTAGGGTAGTGATAAAAATAAACAAATGCTAGGGACGCGATAAAATTAAACAAATGCTAGGGACGCGATAAAATTAAACAAATGCTAGGGTAGTAATAAAAATAAACAAATGCTAGGGACGCGATAAAATTAAACAAATGCTAGGGTAGTGATAAAAATAAACAAATGCTAGGGACGCGATAAAATTAAACAAATGCTAGGGACGCGATAAAATTAAACAAATCCTAGGGTAGTGATAAAAATAAACAAATGCTAGGGACGCGATAAAATTAAACAAATGCTAGGGTAGTGATAAAAATAAACAAATGCTAGGGACGCGATAAAATTAAACAAATGCTAGGGTAGTAATAAAAATAAACAGATGCTAGGGACGCGATAAAATTAAATAAATGCTAGGGACGCAATAAAATTAAACAAATGCTAGGGACGCGATAAAATTAAACAAATGCTGGGGTAGTGATAAAAATAAACAAATGCTAGGGACGCGATAAAATTAAACAAATGCTAGGGACGCGATAAAATTAAACAAATGCTAGGGACGCAATAAAATTAAACAAACGCTAGGGAAGCGATAAAATTAAACAAATGCTAGGGAAGCGATAAAACTAAACAAATGCTAGGGTAGTGATAAAAATAAACAAATGCTAGGGACGCGATTAAACTGTGCGATAAGGAGCCATGATTGGTTGAAATACGTCCTTTCGTGCCGTTTTATTGTTCAAAAGTAGTATGACCTAGTGAAAGTGTAATAGTCAACAATTTCTTTCCAAATCAATACACTTATTATCACAACTTAAAAGTCCTTACATCCCTTTCAAATAAATCTCTAAATATTTTGACTGATATTAGTCATTCAGTACTCCCAAGACATGTCTCGCACTCAAATTCCTTCCTTCCAAATCCTCTTTCAGTTTTGACAACAGAAACCAGTCGTGGGATGTTTCCTCTGTCTTAAAACTCGACACTCATAATAATACGTTCCCTGGCAACACGAACGTAACCCGTGTGCAAGGTCTGTCCTGCAGATCTCCGGTGTGGCGGTAAGTCTGGGTCATCACGCACGTACAGATGTCTTCCCCAGGGAATCCCCTGCACAGTATCAGGCGCAGCAGTGCTGCCAACATATGGCCAGTGGGTCCAGCCAAAATCGCCTCGAGAGTAAGCAACGTCTAGAATAATGCAGTAGAATGCAATTTGTTCGTTGATTTTCGTCTACTGGATTCGGAGATACATGACCTTCGGGATAGGGCACCTCATTAAAATTTGATCTTCAATTTGGTGGAAAGTCTTTCCTTAAGAAGAATAGGTATAGGATTCTGTGTTGTCTATTGAAGTGTGGATTTTATTTAGAGTTCGTTAAGTCCTTGGTCTTGTTTTTATTCGTGTTTTATCCATCCGTAATTTCTTTCAAAAACAACTCAGAGAAAAAACAGCTGTTAATACTTACTTATGGTTTTTAAGGAACCCGGAGGTTCATTGCCGCCCTCACATAAGCCCGCAAACAGTCCCTATCCTGTGCAAGATTAATCCACTTTCTATCATCATAACCCATCTCTCTCAAACCCATTTTTAATATTATCCTCCCATCTACGTCTCGGCCTTCCCAAAGGTCTTTTTCCTCCGGCCTCCCAACTAACACTCTATATGCATTTCTGGATTCGCCCATACGTGCTACATGCCCTGCCCATCTCAAACGTCTGGATTTAATGTTCCTAATTATGTCAGGTGAAGAATACAATGCGTGGAGTTCTGCGTTGTGTAACTTTCTCCATTCTCCTGTAACTTCATTCTTCTTAGCCCCAAATAGTTTCCTAAGAACCTTATTCTCAAACACCGTTAACCTATGTTCCTCTCTCAACGTGATAGTCCAAGTTTCACAACCATACAGAACAACCGGTAATTTCGAGGAATATAACTTTTGTTGACGTCGTACAATAATAATAATAATTTATTTATTTATTACTTATTTATTTATTTATTTTATTTTTATTTATTTATATAGAATATTAATGTGCAAAACAACAGCACAAGGCCAATTACAGTTTTGCACGATACAAAACAGAACAAAACAACAAATGATGATGAGAATGAATGATAGAAAATGGCAATGAGATGAAATACAAACAATATAATAGTCTACATCAATCATTGATCAAATAATAATTATAAAATTATAAATTAGTACAATGAGAATTGAAATAATGGAATAGTCTACATGAATCAATTGACCAAATGCAAGAAATAAAATGGACAAATAATTATAAAATTAGATCAGTGAATTAAAAAACTCAAAGATATACTACACATTAAGTGGATCCAAGTTGAATCCATGAAAATTAGCATATTTAATGCATCTGCAGCCCGGAGAGAGAGAGATTTAGGATTCTTATTATAAAACAATTTATGAAATCTTAAACCATTAGCTGGAATATGAAGACTGATATTGCTTATGAAAGATTCACAATCAATATCACCCTTAATGACTTTACAAAAAAATAAATAATCAAGATCCTGACGTCTGGTGAACAAACTACCGCAATTGAAATAATTGCATTTAATAATAATTATTATTATTATTATTATTATTATTATTATTATTATTATGATTATTATTATTATTATTATTATTCATTCATACTGGCAGAGTTAAGGCCAT
Source organism: Periplaneta americana (assembly GCA_025594305.2). Lineage (NCBI taxonomy): Eukaryota > Metazoa > Arthropoda > Insecta > Blattodea > Blattidae > Periplaneta > Periplaneta americana. The sequence continues at coordinate 157,898,081 of JAJSOF020000013.1, forward strand.
AAGGCCTTCTCTTACACTCTACCAGGTCACAAAGTATACAAGCAGTTAAAATTTAACAAAAAGTTAAAGAACAGAATACTAACATATTACAAAAAAAAATGGAACGCAACGGAATGCATAGCAGCACGAGATGTCAACATTTAACGAAGAATAATTCGGGCAAAAATAAACGTGTTGCACAGTCCTGTTTGCATAATTATTTAATAACCGTTTAGTTTACTTTTTGGAATCATGCATAATATTAACATTACGTAAATAATACAATAATAACAGAATAGCTCACTTTGTTCAGAACCTAAAATATTAATATAAATTAACAATATTCTTCAAACTATTCACGACTCTACACAACTCCACAGAATGCCACTATGCATTGTTTATGTGAACTGCGTATCGTTTGTAGCGAGCGGGAGCAGGGCGAGGCGCGGGTGACATCTATACTCCTCGCTGTACTCAGCTGAAATCTAGTACTGTTCTAGCACGAACTTCCTACCTATGTTCGTAACTCTAAAAATCCTGAATGGCACTTCCTATAATTGGATTAAATTTAATCGAGTTCAATATACCGCCAAGCCTTCACATTACTGTAGCCTACGGGCTATTCCATCTCAAATCGCCCGAAATACAGAGAAAATTGACCTTGCAATTTTTAAATACAATGAAACTTTTTCTGTCCGTTGACAACTGTGATACAATGCTTTGTGCAAAGTTTGAGGCATCAGAACTTCATAGTGTTTAAATTAAAAATATTTAAATTTATCGTATTTTCATAAAATTAGCAACTTTAAACTGTTGTGGCTCCGAAACCCTTTCACCCAATGATCAAAATCATGGTTTATTTTAATGCTGAGAAATTAAAGTTTATATTGACATATAAACAGTTTTTCTTACTTTTTATGGAAATGGAGAAATTTAGATTTTCTTCATTAAGACTCCTTTGCCCACGAAAAAAATATTTTTAAAATATATGGTTAGATTCCGCATTGAAAGTACAAATAAACACATATTTTTTACTGATGGCACGTTGATAAGAAAGTATTGAAAATATAAAATAAAGAAAATAAATAGTACGCGCGTGAACTAACCAGCTGACTGTGAGGCGGGAGCTAGCCGAGACAAGCAAGGCCAGTAGACATAAACACGTGATGTGTCGTCTAGCAGTCATGACTGTGCTAGCTTTATCACAGGTTTTCATAAACACAGGAGTAAAATTACGCCCAACGCTCGCTTATCTTCAGCTCTCGGCCAGAGCGTGCGGCACTGCGCCGTTCAAGTCTAGGCGTGTGAAAATAATTTATTTAATACCCTCGAAACTTATTGCCGTACCACTAAGCGAACAATGCCGAATCCCTCTTAATAATGCAAGGGTTTTTCTCAATATGTTTTTACATTTTTACAAATTGGCAAAAAGCCTAAAAGTAAGTAAAGTCAGATTATCTGTCTCTCTGTATACAATAAAAATAAGGATTACTTCTTAACATAACCTACCAAATGTCAGCTTCAAAATGAGCTCCCGTTCAATGTTCTGCAGTAAATGGTTCCAGAGTTCTGAGCGCTGAAAGAGGCTTGTTTTTATAAAATACTGTGAATTTTATTAGTTACAACAATGTAATTTATTCGTCACAACAATAATTCCTTTCTACAATTCACCTTAAACGCTCTCGTCAACAATTGGATCTCCACTCAACACCGTATTCGTTATAGCACTCCACCGACGACAATGACAATTTACTTGGACTATTACGCACAACAATGAACTGTTAATCTAAACTAATATTTACAAAGCACTATTTACAAATCAGAACTACCAGTTCTCAGTTCACAGTTCTTCTATCTCAGTCACTCGAGTTCACGGTATCTCGAACCACAGACCTTCAGAGACAGTTCACTGTACTCGAACTCGGGTCCCTCCAACCGCGGTCCACTGCACTCGAACTCAGGTCCCTCCAACTGCGGTCCACTGCACTCGAACTCAGGCCTTCGGATGCTGACGCAGATGCGGACGCACACTCGAGTCGAACTCCGGCTGGCTTGCTTGCTCTGGCTTTCTCACTGACTGAATAACTGAAAACTCTGTCTAGTTCGCTGGCGCCTGCTCTTTTATAGCAAAATCATAGTTGCGAGAACCTTCTACAGGTGTGTAGAGAATTATCTCAATATCTCTACATCGACAGACGTCTGGAATAGTCGAGAAGGTCGTTCCACATTCACTGCGTCAAGTAGCAGCTGCGCGCGCAGACTCGTCGCGTGACGTAATACACCCTCTCTCTTCTCTCCACCGCGCGACGTCACTCAATGTACCGTGGAGCCTGTGCGATCTGCTTTCTTGCGGGACGCTGGTCGTGAGTTCGATTCTCACGTCGCTGTCACATTGCCACCTCCTTAGGGCTGCTCGTCCCGGGCAGTCCCTTGGTAGACGGCTAATCGGTCCAGATGCACCACCATCATCTTCCCTCGAGGTTGTCGCTGGATCCGGTACAACACGTCGTTGATCCGGGTCACCACGCGGTATGGTCCATCCCAGGCACGCTGCAGCTTTGGTGATTTCCCTTTGGTCCTGGTAGGTCGATACAGCCACACCAGGTCGCCCTCCTGGAATCCTGCAGAGTTGGCCAATCTGTCGTAGCGCACCTTCATCCTGTCGCTGGCCATTTTGAGGTGCTCTCTGGCCAGTTGGTGAACTCCATTCAACTTCTCGGTGAGTTCTGCCACATAGTCAGTTGCTGGCTGGTCGGCGCTGGGTGGCGTGCCAAACAGCAGATCACAGGACAGGCGCAGCTCTCTCCCGAAGACAATGTTTGCCGGTGTCATCCCTGTTGTATCGTGGACCGAAGCTCTGTAGGCCAAGAGGAACAGTGGGACTCTGGCATCCCAGTCTCGTTGATGGTTGGACACCACCTTCCGCAGATGCTCTTCCAAGGTTTTGATGTAGCGTTCCACCATACCATCGGACTGTGGATGGAGGGGAGTGGTCCTGGTTTTATGCACCCCCAGACGCTCGAACAATTCTCCCATCAGGTTGGATTCGAAGTTGCGCCCCTGATCGCTATGCAATTCCCGGGGCACCCCGAATCGGCAGATGAAGTTGTCAAGCAGCGCGTCGGCCACCGTCGAAGCCTCTTGGTTGGGAATCGCGTACACCTCTGGCCATTTTGTGAAGTAATCCATGGCGACTAGCAGGTAGCGGTTCCCGCGATCCGTGACCGGGAACGGTCCAGCAACGTCGATGGCGATCCTCTCAAAAGGAGCTCCCACGTTGTACTGCTGCATGGCCCCCTGCTGCGGGTCCTTGGTCCGCGACTGGCTGCACAGGTGTCGCATCTTCGGCACCATTGTTCCGTGTCGGTTCTCTGATGCAACCAATAGAACCTCTGCCTTAACTTGTCCAGCGTCCTGTTGGCTCCCAGGTGGCCTCCAGTCACTCCAGCATGAGTCTCCTCCAGCACTTCCTTCACCTTGCTCCTGGGCAGGACAAGTTGTTCTATGTGGGTCCTTCCATCGGCCGACTCCCAAATCCTCTTCAGGATACCGTCCTTGACAGTGAAGGATTCCCACTGGGCCCAGTAGCTCTTGTAAGTGGTGCTACGGTTGGCGATATCGGCCCATACTGGTCTCTGGCCGGACTCCACATCACGTAGTAGCTGTCCAATGTTTGGGTCTTCCAGCTGCTCCTCCTTATGGCGGCGTTATCCCATCCTGGGCTCGGCTGGGCGGCAATTGCTCGGACTGCGTGGGCGCCATCCCGCTCTTCTACTTTCAGGCAGTGTTTGCAGCCATCCGGGCACGGACGTCGTGACAGGGCATCAGCGTTGGAATGTTTCTTCCCTTGTCGGTGTTCAGAGGTGAAGTTGTACTCCTGCAGACGTTGAACCCAACGGGCGGTCTGCCCCTCCAGATTCTTGAAGCCCAATAGCCAGGTGAGTGCAGAATGGTCTGTCCTCAGATGGAATTCCTGGCCATACAAATATTTGTGGAAGTGCTTCAGGGCTTCCACAATGGCAAGAAGTTCTCTACGCGTCACACAGTAGTTTCTCTCAGCCTTGGATAGTGTTCGGCTGAAGTAGGCAATCACCCTCTCTTGCCCGTCCTGTTCCTGAGAGAGTACTCCGCCGATGCCTACGTTGCTAGCGTCCGTGTCGAGCGTGAACTTCCTTCCAGGGATGGGATATCCCAGTACAGGAGCAGTGCAGAGCGCCTCTTTCAGCGACTGGAAGGATGACTCCGCCTCGTCTGTCCACTGGAATTGTCGTTTCTCCTCGGTCAGCTGGGTTAGAGGCTTAGCGATGTTGACGTACCCAGCTACGAACCTTCTGTAATAAGTGCAGAGGCCGAGAAAGCGGCGCAGCTCCTGCTTGTCCCTCGGTCTCGGCCATCCTCTGACGGCTTGTAGCTTCTCCGGGTCCGTGGCCACTCCGTTGGTCCCTACTACGTGTCCCAAGTAGTTGACATTCTTCTGGAATAGATGACATTTCTTCGGGTTCAACTTCAGCCTGGCTTGTCGCAGTCTCTCGAACACTTTCCTCAGGTTCAACAGCTGCTCGCTGAAAGTCTTGCCCACCACGATGACGTCATCAAGGTACAGAAAACAGGTGTCGTATGTCAGGCCTCTCATTACGGACTCCATTAGTCTCTGGAATGTAGCCGGGGCGTTGCAGAGGCCGAACGGCATAACGGTGAACTGCCATAGTCCCTGGCCTGTAGAGAATGCCGTTTTCTCCTTATCCTCCGGATGTAGCGCCACCTGCCAGTATCCTGACTTGAGATCCAACGTCGAGAACCACTCTGCTCCGGCCAGGGTGTCCAAGGTGTCGTCAATTCGTGGAAGGGGAAAGCAGTCTTTCCTGGTGACGTCATTCAGTCTTCTGTAGTCCACGCAGAAACGCAGGTCCCCATTCTTCTTCTTCACCAGCACCACAGGTGATGACCAAGGGCTGTCGGATTCCTCGATGACCCTCTTGCTTTCATGCCCTCCAGTTGGCTGTCAATCTCCCTCTGTTTAGCTAGAGGGACGCGTCGAGGAGGTTGTCTGATTGGGCGAGCATTTCCGGTGTCGATGCGGTGCTGAACTTTCTCCGTTCTCCCGTAGTCATTTTCAGACAGACTGAACACGTCCTGAAATTCTGTCAGTAGATCGTGGACTTGTCTTCTTTCTCTTTTGCTTAAATTCGCCGGCAATTCTCGAGCCAGCTCTTTCAGTGATGGGTCTAGATCTGGATGTGGTCGGTGACACTCCTCGTTTTCTCTGCCAGCGACGTCACAGACACCACCGGCTCGACGCTACCTAGTACAGTTCCACTAGGCACCTCCTTGTCCCGATTGGTGACATTCAGGACCCTCACCGGTACCACCTTCTGATTCGGGAGTAGGGATCTGGCCACATAAACCCCATCTATCGGAGTTGTTTGCGAATCGAGGAGCAGGTTTCTCTTCGGCTGTCCGTCCAGTCTTGCCGTCACCACCATCTCGCAGCCTGCCGGGATTGTCACATGATTCTCCAAGGTGAGTCTGCTTGCAATGGGTTGGTCTTCGACGTCCCTCAGGAACACTTCATCCTGACCAAACCGCAGGATACGGCGCCTGACATCCACCGTTGCATCGAAGATCCGCATGGCGTCGAGTCCCAGGATGACGTCTTCAGTGATGTTGGCGACGAACACCCACATCTCCAGTCTCCTCTTTCCCAATGTCAGATCCAGGAAAACCTCTTTTTGGATGGGCAGGTTCTCGCCTGAGGCAGTACGTAGTTCATACCGGCGCAGCGGTGTCCTCCCAGGTAGTCCACGCACGACTTCCGGTCTGGCGATAGTGAGCGACGCCCCGGTGTCTACCAGTACTCTGCATGGGCGGCCTCTTATCCATCCGTCAGCAATCAGCCCATCGTCGCATCTTCTGTTAACCGTCTTCAAGATCAGCCGAGGGGATGGTGATGACGGCGCCGACGTGCCCCTCATCGCATCGGCCCTTTTAGTTTTCCTGTTTGTGACCAGATCGGTCACAGTCCCTCCTCAGGTGCCCAGGCTCGCCGCAGGACCAGCAGGTAGGCAATCCTCGTCTTCGTCGCTCGGGTGATTTCGGTTGACGTTCCTCGACGTCGGCCGCCGCGACGCTCCTAATCCGGTGCGATGCCGAGACGTTCGCCGTCAACTTGGCTGCCTCCATCCTGAGGGCCGCCGCCAGAGCTGCATTGATGGTGCGATGCTCTGCCAAGAGTAGCTGTTGCTTTATTTCCGGGTCTCGAACTCCGCTGCCGAAGGTGTAGGCCGCCTCTCCAGCGATGAAGTCATTAGGTAGGCCCCTGAGCGCCTTATGGGCCAGTTGTTCCACCGCCATCGCGAATTCTTGCAGGGACTCGCCTGACTGTTGGACCCTCGTTTTTAGTTGGGTCCTAAATGCTGCAGCAAGTTGATGGTCACCATAACGTCCCTCCAGGGCCGCCATTATCTCAGCGGCTGTCCCATCTTCTGGAACGCTGTGAAGAATCCGACGCCTGTCCTTGAAGCGCGGTCAGCAGCTGAGTAGTCTTCTCCGCTGGGGTCCAGCCATTATGTGCTGCGGTGGCCTCGAACTGGCGACGGAATATCGCCCAAGACGTCGTACCGTCGAACTTCGGCGTCTTGACGTTGTGATGTCTGGCTGAAGGCGATGATTCCGCAGGGCCACTATATGGAGTCCTCAACTCTGTGGCCGCTTCTTGCATGGCACGTCGAACCTCCTCGGCAACTATCTGTTTTTGTTCTCTAGCCTGGCGATCCACCAACGCGAGAATGTGCTTGTTTTCTTCAGCATGTCGGTCCATCAACGTGAGTATGTGCTTGTTTTCTTCAGATTGTCGGTCCATCACCTCACTCGTCTGCTCTTGACGACGCTTGAGATCGCGGATTTTTCCGTCGAAATGGTCTACATCCTGTCTCAACTCGGCTACTGTCTCGTTTATAGTTGTAAAATTCTGGTTTAATTTATCCAGATCGGCCTTAAGTTCGTCTTTCACAATGGCGACAATTCCATCTACGTGGGCCGAAACACTTTCGATTTGTGTAGTGACGTCATCTTTCACTCCGCTTATGTCACTTTTCATCTCCGTTTTCACTTCACTTATGTCGCCTTTCACTTCACTTATGTCACTTTTCAATTCCGCGATGGCTTGCAGGATCAGCTGTAGGTTCTCCATTGTCGATAATGTCCCGATTCTGACACCAGTGTGAATTTTATTAGTTACAACAATGTAATTTATTCGTCACAACAATAATTCCTTTCTACAATTCACCTTAAACGCTCTCGTCAACAATTGGATCTTCACTCAACACCGTATTCGTTATAGCACTCCACCGACGACAATGACAATTTACTTGGACTATTACGCACAACAATGAACTGTTAATCTAAACTAATATTTACAAAGCACTATTTACAAATCAGAACTACCAGTTCTCAGTTCACAGTTCTTCTATCTCAGTCACTCGAGTTCACGGTATCTCGAACCACAGACCTTCAGAGACAGTTCACTGTACTCGAACTCGGGTCCCTCCAACTGCGGTCCTCTGCACTCGAACTCAGGTCCCTCCAACTGCGGTCCACTGCACTCGAACTCAGGCCTTCGGATGCTGACGCAGATGCGGACGCACACTCGAGTCGAACTCCGGCTGGCTTGCTTGCTCTGGCTTTCTCACTGACTGAATAACTGAAAACTCTGTCTAGTTCGCTGGCGCCTGCTCTTTTATAGCAAAATCATAGTTGCGAGAACCTTCTACAGGTGTGTAGAGAATTATCTCAATATCTCTACATCGACAGACGTCTGGAATAGTCGAGAAGGTCGTTCCACATTCACTGCGTCAAGTAGCAGCTGCGCGCGCAGACTCGTCGCGTGACGTAATACACCCTCTCTCTTCTCTCCACCGCGCGACGTCACTCAATGTTCCGTGGAGCCTGTGCGATCTGCTTTCTTGCGGGACGCTGGTCGTGAGTTCGATTCTCACGTCGCTGTCACAATACGCTAAATTTGTCGCTCAACAATACGAAAACCGTTTGACTTTCGATAGTATATTTTTGCAAATGCACTCTCCTCAGCACCTTGTATAAGAAGGGAAAAAATTAGAGTATAAAAAAATGCGAGGTTTTTTACTGATCGATTTCATGTGGAATAGCCCCTACATATTCCCAGCCTGAACGGAAGAGCGCGATCCTTATTGCATGCGTGATGTAGCGTGCTTGGACGACGTCACTGTTTCAACAGAAAGTGTGACCACATTTCTCAACTGCCTAGAACACAAACCTTTCACGTTAAATGACAGACATACGTGGGTATGGGCGTTGATTTTAATGCTATGTCATAGTATTATTAGTTTGCTTGTTGCTATGCAACTCGGCAATTTCTAGTGAAAACAAGTGACTGTGTGGGATTGTAATCACTGTTTTTGCAATATACGTTCTTGGATGTGCATTGACCGCACGTAAAAGGCTTGTTTCAGTCAGACAGGGGTGCAAGCAAGGGCACCGATTACTTCAAAGTGATAGCGTTTACAATGTCATCACGTCGCACATCTGGGGCTGTGACGTACAATCAAAAGGTCAGGGCGGTCACTCAGAACAAAAATGACATAACCATCATGATTATCGCCGTCACAATAATTATAATCTATTTTAAAGTACTCCGTTCGAAACTAGGGCAACGATTACGTGCCAAAAGTATTAACTTACGTAGAAGGACATCCTCAGCACGTCGTATATATGGAGGGAGATTGACCTTTAAGAATATCCGATTACCAGAAAGAAAGTGGTTTTTTTTTTTCTTCGTAACTGTGTATGAAATAAATATATGCATTATGTACCTAAATTTCGGCCTTGAAGCTACATTTTCAAAACGTAGAAAACCTATAAATTTGTATTAGCCTATATTATATTATATTATATTATATTATATTATATTATATTATATTATATTATATTATATTATATTATATTATATTGCATTATATTACATCAAGGGTTCAGAGCCATAGTGGGCCAAGCGCCAGCTATTAAAAACAGAGAAAGCATGGGTTAAAGTTAAGTGAATACCATAGTTTAATGAAGATTGACATATCATTTAGTTTTAATGTGTATACTTTATATTACTTGCTATAAGTTTCCATCGAATTATGGTGATAACTTCATTTTAATCCTTGTTTTCTACGGCTTTGGTAAATGGCGCTTGGCCCAATATGGTTCTGAACCCTTCATATTATATTACATTACTTACTTACTTCCTGGCTTTTAAGGAACCCGGAGGTTCATTGCCGCCCTCACATAATCCCGCCATCGGTCCCTATCCTGAGCAAGATTAATCCAGTCTCTAGCATCATATCCCACCTCCCTCAAATCTATTTTAATATTATCTTCCCATCTACGCCTCGGCCTCCCCAAAGGTCTTTTTCCCAACTAACACTCTATATGCATTTCTGAATTCGCCCATACGTGCTACATGCCCTGCCCATCTCAAACGTCTGGATTTAATGTTCCTAATTATGTCAGGTGAAGAATACAATGCGTGCAGTTCTGTGTTGTGTAACTTTCTCCATTCTCCTGTAACTTCATCCCTCTTAGCCCCAAATATTTTCCTAAGAACCTTATTATCAAACACCCTTAACCTATGTTCCTCTCTCAAAGTGAGAGTCCAAGTTTCACAACCATATAGAACAACCGGCAATATAACTGTTTTATAGATTCTAACTTTCAGATTTTTGGACAACAGACTGGATGATAAAAGCTTCTCAACTAAATAATAACAGGCATTTCCCATATTTATTCTGTGTTTAATTTCCTCCCGAGTATCATTTATATTTGTTAATGTTGCTCCCAGGTATTTGAATTTTTCCAACTCTTCAAAGGATAAATTATTATATTATATTATATTATATTATATTATATTATATTATATTATATTATATTATATTATATTATACTATATTATATTATATTATATTATATTATATTATATTATATTATATTATATTATATTATATTATATTATATTATATTATATTATATCGTACCATACCATACCATATATTATCATTTTATATCACATCATATATTTCGGTTTGTTTTGTTATGTTTAATTAATATTTATTCTTCTTCCTTTACAGGTAAGAGTCATTGCATTTGTTGTTCTACACATTCCATCAGTAAGTAGAAATCATCTGTACTTTTACTAGCAATAGAGCTCGGTTTTGATGTCTCTAGCCATAAGTGTTACCATGACAACCAGAAGAATACCTAAATAAGTAACCAGTATCATCAGTACTGCACATAATTTGTCTTTGTAAATGTCGTGCATTGTGAAACAATTAAGTTTCTGAAATGTCTATGAACGCAAGCAAAAATTCGAAGATTAGATCAAATAGTTCTTCATCGCAGAACAAAAATAGAGAAGAAAGAAATGAGGGAAGTGATAAAGAATGATAGAAACAGGGAAAGATACAACTCCCTTTATAAACCGTGAGAAACAGATGTATGTTATTAATCTTTGTTCATTTTATGCAGTAATTTTTAATACTTTTCTAGTCGCCAGAATCGTCATTTCCAAGTGCCGCACACTTGGTTTTCGTTGACTCGCTAGTAACAAATGCGTTCATGGAAAGAAATCCTTCCTGCTGCTACTTGAATTTCAATGAGGGCATAATCAATAAGGCTAGAGACTGCTGGAGGGCGTTTGGGTTGAGAGTACATGAACACAAAGTGTGTATAATTCTGCATGTACTGTAATAATAATTAATTCTCCAAAACACAGGGATCTGGATAAATGCTAGTTTGCTTATTTCATGTATATCTTCATTTAATGCAAGACAAAAAGTTGTAAAAGATAGTTTCGAAGGGTTAAACTCACGGTCATTTGTATTTACGATTTGAAGTACACAATGCCTTAGTAATAAAATTTATATGAATTTATGTGCAAGATTTCCAGATAAATTAACTTGCAGATCCTGAATATCAACGAAATTCGTCGAATACTTCAGGTGAAATCGTTATACACGGACACTAATGTAATGAAAAGGGAAGAGATATAAATTACAAGTCAAATAAACAATAATTGTTGACAGACATAATTACGTACAATAACCTTACTTACAAATGGTTTTTAGAGAATCCGGAGGTTCATTGCCGCTCTCACAAAAGCCCGCCATCGGTCCCTATTCCAAGCAACATTAATCCAGTCCCTAGCATCATATCCCGCCTCCCTCAAATCCATTTTAATATTATCCTCCCATCTACGTCTCGGCCTCACAAAGGTCTTTTCCCCTCATGCCTCCCAACTAACACTCTATATGCATTTCTGGATTCGCCCATACGTGCTACATGCCCTGCCAATCTCAAACGTCTGGATTTAATGTTCCTGACAGTTGACTAAACAACAACAACAACAATTATGTAAGTTGAAGAATACAATGCGTGTTGTGTAGGGTAAATTTCTCCATTCTCCTGTAACTTCATCCCTCTTAGCCCCAAATATTTTCTTAAACACCTTATTATCAAATACCCTTAATCTCTGTTCCTCTGTCAAAGTGAGAGTCCAAGTTTCACAACCATACAGAACAACCGGTAATATAACTGTTTTATAAATGTATAGAATTTTATTTAGTTTCCTCAAAGTGAAGGCTGCCTAGAAAACAAAGCTTACCAAAAATTGTTGTTGTTGTTGTTTTTTTGAGTAAATGGTAGGTACACAATAATAATGGGAAAAAAAACAGTGGAGAAGGAAAAGAAAAAGAAATAACACAATTATAAAAAACTGAAGACGACTAAACAAAAGATCATTAATTCCAGAAGAAACATAAAATTTCCTAGTTCGGTATCTATTTGCTATCAGGTGATCACAGTCGTCTATTAGCACTAGTTGCAAGACCCAACTTAAGTGAGCAGATCGCCATAAGAAAGAGATCAATATATTTACGTGCAGAGATGGTTTCTTAGGATTTTTATAGATCCCTTCACTGCAGACAGAGATACTTCAGTCACAAGAGTTCGTCCTAGACCAAACTGCTTACAAAAATGCGCGAATCTTTTTGTGACGGTTCCTCTAGCCCCAATCAGTAATCCAATAACTTCGATCGACGTTAGATGATATTTTTCCTTATAATATGGTACAGTGGGGTCGTATATGTCGCATTTATCCTGATGTACCTCAGCAGGTTGATTTTCGCACGTTTCCATCCTTACAGTTGATCAATTATGAATCCGCTTGTTGATCTTGTCGGGATAGCGATGATGTCAATGCGCCTTCTAGACCCATTTGTGGACAAGCCATGGACCTCCTCCTCTACTTGGTAGTCTTTTCCTCATAGGGCCGATGCTAGGAGGGATCGAATCTTTTGGTGACGACTATTTCTCAGTAGTTCTCCATGAGGACAGGCTCCCAGAATGTGAGCAATTGTTTCTTTTCACTTCGACAATGTCGGACAACGTTTCTATGTATTGTGGGTCCCTATCACCAAGGCATGGCGCGTCGTCAGGTTACGGATAGAGGAGACGACAATTCAAATGGAAAGGTGGCTCAAATTACGGATATCTTGGAGGGAACACGAAATTATGTTACTTTATACAATATTTTTTTATTATTTTTACAGTTGGTAATGATTCCCATTTATCAACTGTTCTCTGTATCACACTGTACTTCATGTATACAGGTATACTGGGTGTTCATTTCAAAGTGTGTCATGACGTCACTGTTGATGAGTCAGCGATTTGAAGCGAGTTTCAGCTTTTGTGTCAGAAAAGTTGCCTATTAATCAAGGCGTTCTTCAATCTGAACTTGAGAACGTGTGTACGGTATAGCTTGAACGTCGTAGCAACAGATGGCGGTCTGTACGGTCTGTGTGCTACCATAACCTCTTTCGAACTGTGTTTTGCGCGGTCAAGTCGTACGCAGGGTATTTGTTATCATCGGTTGCGTACGGTAACATTCCACAACACAAATCAAATGCTCCGTGTCCATGTTGACCGTCGAAGTTAATGTCAACAAATACGTAAGTAATCGTCTTAACCCTCTCCCCATATCCCGACAGTACGTATTTCCAAACAGTTCACATTCCTGCCACTACCGGCGTTACCGTACGTATCGGTACGTACTCTTCAGAATGAACGCCGTACTTGCTAGGCAACTTCTCTGGCACATAAGTAATACACCTCTCCGGAAGTGTAGGAAGATTGAATTCTCTAGGATCATCGACTAGCCACATGACGGCATACAGCGAGCCATGACACACTTTGAACTGAACACCCAGTATATTAGTAATCATATAAATACGCTGTTAATATAAGTTAACTTTTCAGTAGGAAATTAAGCTTGTAGCATCACGTTACTTTGTCTTCTCTTCTCCCATAATTAGAAATAAACCAATACCCATACCTTATGACGTAATCTGCATTCTTAACTCAAATTACCCGTACAGATCAATGGGCTACTGTTGTTTTGGCAAGGTTAGGAGTGGTTTCGTTTGGCATTATTACTATTTTGGAATAACGAGCTCTACCGCTGAGCTGGGTTTCCGTGATTCACTTGTCATGTGACACCATAATTGGTCCCATCCAACCTGCGTGCCTGTAATTACAGCACGCCGCTCCTCGTTGCTAGGGAACCGAGTGCGAAAGGAAGTCCGCTCAGACCGTCTGCAAGTAGGTCGTGTGCGGCCGGATATTAGCCCTGACACTGCATGGGGACTAATTGAAGATGGGGCCTAGTACTTCAGGCTCTCAAAGCGAGAAGGGATAAAAAGGTGCTGAGGACATCTACGTCATCAACTTGAAAAATGTTTTTAAATTTCATTGTCGAAATGCCTTGCAGTAGGCCTAATAATACTTACTTACTTATGTACTCACTTACTGGGTTTTAAGGAACCCGGAGGTTCATTGCCGCCCTCACATAAGCCCACCATCGGTCCCTATCCTGAGCAAGATTAATCCAGTCTCTATCATCATATCCCATCTCTCTCAAATTCATTTTAATATTATCCTCCCATCTACATCTCGGCCTCCCCAAAGGTCTTTTTCCCTCCGGCCTCCCAACTAACATTCTATATGCAGTTCGGGATTCGCCTATACGTGCTACATGCCCTGTCCATCTCAAACGCCTGGATTTAATGTTCTTAATTATGTCAGGTGAAGAATACAATGCGTGCAGTTCTGCGTTGTGTAACTTTCTCCATTCTCCTGTAACTTCATCCCTCTTAGCCCCAAATATTTTCCTAAGCACCTTATTCTCAAACACACTTAACCTATATTCCTCTCTCAAAGTGAGAGTCCAAGTTTCACAACCATAAAGAACAACCGGTAATATAACTGTTTTATAAATTCTAACTTTCAGATTTTTGGACAACAGACCGGATGGTAAAAGCTTCTCAACCGAATAATAACAGGCATTTCCCATATTTATTCTGTGTTTAATTTCGTCCCGAGTATCATTTATATTTGTTACTGTTGCTCCAAGATATTTGAAATTCTCCACCTCTTCAAAAGATAAATTTCCAATTTTTATATTTCCATTTCGTACAATATTCTGGTCACGAAACATAATCATATACTTTGTCTTTTCGGGATTTACTTTCAAACCTATCTCTTTACTTGCTTCCAGTAAAATTCCCGTGTTTTCCCTAATCGTTTGTGGATTTTCTCCTAACATATTCACGTCATCCGCATAGACAAGCAGCTGATGTATCCCGTTCAATTCCAAACCCTCTCTGTTATCCTGGACTTTCCTAATGGTAGGCCTAATAATAATAATAATAATAATAATAATAATAATAATAATAATAATAATAATAATAATAATAATACTTACTTACAAATGACTTTTAAGGAACCCGGAAGTTCATTGCCGTCCTCACATAAGCACGTCATCAGTCCCTATCCTGAGCAAGATTAATCCAGTCTCTATCATCATATCTTACCTCCCTCAAATCCATTTTAATATTATTCTCCCATCTACGTCTCGACCTCCCAAAAGGTCTTTTTCCCTTCCGGCCTCCCAACTATCATTCTATATGCATTTCTGGATTCGCCCATACGTGCTACATGCCCTGCCCATCTCAAACGTCTGGATTTAATGTTCCTAATTATGTCAGGTGAAGAATACAATGCGTGCAGTTCTGCGTTGTGTAAGTTTATCCATTCTCCTGTAACTTCATCCCTCTTAGCCCCAAATTAAACGCAGAATAAATATGGGAAATGCCTGTTATTATTCGGTTCATAAGCTTTTATCATCCAGTCTGCTGTCAAAAAATCTGAAAGTTAGAATTTTTAAAACAGTTATATTACCGGTTGTTCTGTATGGTTGTGAAACTTGGACTCTCACTTTGAGAGAGGAACAGAGATTAAGGGTGCAAATCAAGATTTCAGGTATAACTCCCTGTGAAGTTGATTTGAATAATTTCGAGGGAAAATTTGTTCCGGGCCCGGGTAGCTCAGTTGGTAGAGCGTTGGTACCAAATGTCCCGCGTTCGATATCCGGCCCCGGAACAATTTTTCCCTCGAAGTTATTCAAATCAACTTCACAGGGAGTTATACCTCAAAGCTATATTTGCATAATACACGTCACTGTTCGTTAACAGAAAACCACAATTTAAGTCACACAGAGTTAGTGTACACTCAATGTTGGTTGCTTAACGGTTGTCAGCCCACTTTGAGGTCTGTGCATATAGAGGGAAAAATTGGACCCAAGTCTGGTAGAGTTCCCGGGTAGCTCAGTTGGTAAAGCGTTGGTACGTTTAACCAAAGGTCCCGGTTTCGATACCCGGCCCCGGAACAATTTTTCCCTCGAAATTATTCAGAGATTAAGGGTGTTTGAGAATAAGGTGCTTAGAAAAATATCTGGGACTAAGAGGGATGAAGTTACAGGAGAATGGAGAAAGTTACACAACGCAGAACTGCACGTATTGTATTCTTTACTAAATCCAAACGTTTGAGATGGGTAGGGCATGTAGCACGTATGAGCGAATGTAGAAATGCATAATTATAGAGTGTTAATTGTGGGACGGGAGGGAAAAAGACTTTCGGGGAGGCCAAGACGTAGATGGGAGGATAATATTAAAATGGATTTGAGGGAGGTGGGATATGATGCCAGGAACTGGATTAATTTTGCTCAGGACAGGGACCAATGGCGGGCTTATGTGAGGGCGGCAATGAACCTCCGGCTTCTCTAAATGTCATTTATAAGGTAGTATTATTGTTATTATATTTATTATTATTATTATCATTATCATTATTATTATTATTATTATTATTATTATTATTATTATTATTCGGTTGAGAAGCTTTTGTCATCCAGTCTGCTGTTAAAAAATCTGAAAGTTAGAATTTATAAAACAGTTATATTACCGGTTGTTCTTTATGGTTGTGAAACTTGGACTCTCACTTTGAGAAAGGAACATAGGTTAAGGGTGTTTGAGAATAAGGTGCTTAGGAAAATATTTGGGGCTATGAGGGATGAAGTTACAGGAGAATGGAGAAAGTTACACAACACAGAACTGCACGCATTGTATTCTTCACCTGACATAATTAGGAACATTAAATCCAGACATTTGAGATGGGCAGGGCATGTAGCACGTATGGGCGAATCCAGAAATGCATATCGAGTGTTAGTTGGGAGGCCGGAGAGAAAAAGACCTTTAGGGAGGCCGAGACATAGATGGGAAGATAATATTAAAATGGATTTGAGAGAGGTGGGATATGATGATAGAGAATGGATTAATCTTGCTCAGGATAGGGACCAATGGCGGGCTTATGTGAGGGCGGCAATGAACCTCCGGGTTCCTTAAAAGCCAGTAAGTAAGTATTATTATTATTATTATTATTATTAGTATTATTATTATTATTATGGAAAGTATAAATAATATACGCTTGATAATAAATATCTGGTTTCGATCCTGTGATATCGAGGTTACGAGGCCGGGTACACGCTCGCTAGCTAGTACAGACACAGTCTGGGCCATCCACATGTTATACATGTCATCTATGTAGCAGGGGGCGATTCCTATTAGCGTTTCGAACTTCCAATTATGCCGCCGACATTGTTTGGGGATGCATGACATGGAAATTGCATCCTTCCCATGTACGTCCAATTATCCAGGGACTTGAGAAATTCTTCATTGGGGCGTGTATGATTAATATACATGTGATGATCACCATGATGATGCGAGAGCTACAGGCTGTATCATCAGGATGTGCGGACTCAATTATGTACAGGGTTCACACCTCACCCCCGCCCTTTATTCATAATTTACCGCCACCCAGGGCGATATTATTCACAGGGGCAGAAACCAGATTTCATTCAGGAAATTCGCGTTACGGATTGCTAATTTCCCATACCGAGATCTGGAAATGAATTATTTCCTCCCAGGAAAATTGGCGTCTAAATCATTCCGCTGTGTTTTTATTTGAAATGTTGGTGTTACTGTTACCTACTTCATGAATTTCGTTTTCAGCAGTTGAATGTAAGAAAAAGAGACGAAAATGTGAATCATTTTAATTTCAGTGAGTGAGTGGGTAGGTAAATTATTATTAATTGAGTTAGTGGGTGTGTGGGTAAATAGGTGAGTTGGTGACTGAGGTCATGAGTCAGTGTGTTGATGGGCGATATGGTGAGTTGATGATACAGTGAGTGGATAACAGATTGTTGAAGTTATGGATGACGTATTAATTGAGTTAGTGAGTGAATTGGTAGATCAGTGAATGTCACAATTCATAGTTGAGTTACAGACTGATGTGGTAAGTGGTTGATTAAGGCAGGTGTGGTTTGGCAGATGGCTTTCTAACCGACATGGTAATTGGGTAGGGAAATTAACGAGTTAGTAACTGATCTATTGAGTGGATTGATAAAAAGTTCGGGGGGTTAGTTATGACTAGACTTCGTGGAATTGCCACGAGAATCGCAAAGTTTACTGCGCACGTGGTATAGACAGTATGAGAAGAGGGAGTGCAACGGATGGAGTATGCCTGTAATGTAAACACTGAGCAGTATACTGCGGTTACAATAAAACATGTATCCTGCATTCAAGAAATAAAATGAATGATCATTGAAGTAGGAAATGTCTAAACATGTAAATTATTTTGTAGTGAGATATATTAACTCTTAAAATTTAATGTAAGATACTCACATCATCCTTGAATAAGTGCATTGCAGTGTAGAGTTACGTACATTTTGAGCGACTGCAAAGTAACCTCCTCCGATGGTCACTTAAACAGTTTTTATTTTGGGAAAATGTACGTTCAACATCACACGATGTAATACGTACGTATTTGAAGAACGGAAAGTCACTACTTTTTAGTACACCAACTTCAGACGTCTTGTCGTGACCTGATGGTACATCATTTATAATACGAAGTTGTGAATAGGCAGAATTTTTAGCAATAATGTTTCTCAACTTACATTTCACTTTTTCTGAAATTAGTGAATTGTTATTTTTGATAACAATTCGTGATACTTTATCCACTATATTAAGAGCTTCTGAGAGTTGTAGTTTAGACGATTCCAACAGGATGATGCTTTTGGACACTATTTTAAAATTAGAATCAATGAACAGAATATCTTCCAATAGCTGTTCAGAAGGCAATGATTTTACAGCTGCAACAGCGGAACTGTCTGTGCTATCCAATGCATAAATTACCTCCATTATTTTGCCGTAATGTTCTGCATAATAATTAACAGCATCCAACCACGTTTCCCAACGGGTCAAGACTGGCTGCGGGGGTAAGGGTATTCCAGGGACAATTATTTGGAATAGCAACACTCTCATTGTAGCATGTTTGATTGAATTCTTGTCTACACTGAACAAATGTTAAGCTTTGACTATTCCAACCACAGTAATGCAAAAACAAGTGCTTACATAGGCATACATTAGCTGTAGCTGCTCTATCAGTTTGGACCGGTCACAACTCTTAACATGAACAGCTTATACTACGAGACCGGGAGGTCGCTCGCCTCCTCTATACTACCGTACATCGGCAACCTGATTGCATGCTGCGTGTGGCAATTCAATGAAGTCTTGTTATGACTGAGTATTTTTAACGCGTCAATGTTCGAAGTAACACGTCACTGGGGTAAAAACTTTCATTATGCTGGTATAAGAGGAAATATCCCTTGATATGGGATGCATTTAGACAAAACCTTTATATATCACATTTTTTTTAGTTGGTCGTTTTACGACGCTTTAACAACTGCTATGATTATCAAGTGTCGGAGTGAGATGAAGGTGATAATGCCAGCGAAATGAGTCCAGGGTCCAACGCCGAAATTTACCCAGCATTTGCTCTTCATGGGTTGAGGGAAAAACCCGGAAAAAACCTCAACCACGTAACTTGTCCCGACCAGGATTTGAACCCGGGGTCGCTCGCTACACGGCCAGGCAGGCTAACCGTTACTCCACAGAGGTGGACTCTAAGAGAATCTAATGAAACTTTGTATAGGAGTTACAGAGAACATATAATATATTTTTTTCTTTAAACTCTGATTACGTTTGTATAAGAGGAACTAGACAAAATTAATAACTTATCTCCTATTTGACAGAATTTTAAGAAAGTTTGTAAGACAGGAATTAGAGATAGCATGTAAGAATTATTTTTGTGTGTAAACTCTGATTACGTTTGTATAAGAGGAACTATCCCTTTGTATGGGATGGAATAATAGACAAAATTAAAAACTTCTTCCCTATCTAACAGAAGTTCATGAAACTTTGTATAGGAATTACAGATAAGATGCTTTTTTGTGTAGACTACAAACTCTGATTACGTTCGTATTTAGAGTTACTACATTTTAAACAAAATTAATAACTTCTCTACGAAAAAAATTTTTGTGAAACTTTGTACAGGAGTTACAGATAACATTCATAATTTTTTGTGAATGAACTCAGTTCACGTTTGTATAAGAGAAATAACACATGGATAAGGGTTGTACTTAGACAAAATTAACAACTTCCTCCTATCTAACACATTTTATGAAACATCAGACAATAGTTACAGATAGCACACAGCTTTATGTATAAACTCTGTTTGTACAAGAGGAACTACCCCTTTATAGCGGATGCATTTAGACAAAATTACTAATATCTGAATAATTTCGAGGGAAAAATTGTTCCGGACCCGGGTATCGAACCCGGGACCTTTGGTTTAACGTACCAACGCTCTACCACTGAGCTACTCGGGAACTCTAACCGACACCGATCCAATTTTTCCCTCTATATCCACAGACCTCAAAGTGGGATCGGTGTCGGTTAGAGTTCCCGAGTAGCTCAGTGGTAGAGCGTTGGTACGTTAAACCAAAGGTCCCGGGTTCGATACCCGGCTCCGGAACAATTTTTCCCTCGAAATTATTCAAATCAACTTTACAGGGAGTTATACCTGAAAATCTTGATTTGCTTACTAATATCTCTTCTAACAGAAGGAGTAAAGGAGTTACAGGTGGCATATGCTGTTTGTGTGGAAACTCATATTACATTAGTATGCTACCTGTAACTTCTGTACAAAATTTATTAAAAATCTGTTAAGAGAGAGATTTTTTTAAATTTTGTCTAGATGACCTACTCTACAGTAGAGGAATTCATGACCTGAAAGAGTCCGAGGATTCGCCGTGTGATTGTATAACATTCGCCTTACAGTCAGGGAAACTCTCGGAAAATAAAAACTGAAGCAGTAATCAGCCCACTCAACCGGGATTCGAAGTCAAGACGAACACGAGTTTCGTTAATCACTAAAGCACGCCGGATGCCTTCTTACCATCAACATTGAACCTAGTAGTTGATATGGTGTAGTTAAATAACCAACTAAAAAAGAAACATCAGTATCACTTGCTTCATCCCCTCCGGGAATCGAATTGCAATTCGCGGCATGGTGACCCTCGCGTCGTTCAGCTTGAATCCCTCCCATCTCAAAGTCAGACTGTATGGCCTCAAATCGCTTGTGTTTACGGGAACAACTTCAGACTCCTTTCACGGAGATTGGCTGAGGTGATGAGGCCTGCATCCAACGGCTGGCTGGGTGTTGGTGGGATACTGGGTTATTTGTTTCTAGGAATTAGTGAGGGGGGAATTATACGGCAGAAATAGGGTGCAGGGCAGAAGTCTGTGGGACTCTTATCAATGGACGGAAAGAAGTTTGAAGCCGGCTACAAGACCGAACGAGCCAAAACTTGTTACGGCCTCCCATTCCAGCAAACGAGATGCTAAGGAAAACTTCACCCTATTCAAACACTGCATACGTATGGTCACTTTCCCTGAAAAGAAAATTGGGCTAAACGAATCTGAAAGCAGGTAATAGTAATATGCCTTACAAGAGCGGTATGTTGAAGTTTTCATGTTCGAGGAAAAGTTTGAAAAAGCGAAACGTAGTTGAGCTTTTTTAATTTCCGGGAATTTAAAAAAACATACCGCTCGTGTATCGTACATTATTTTGTGCGAAGATCGTTTATTACATACCTGAAAGAGGAATTTCTAATTAGCTGCAATGAAATCTCCATCTTGGTTTCTGTTCAATGACGGCAACTTTGCAAAACAAAAATATCTATCTTCAACATTGTTGCTTTAAAATGTTTTCTGTCTATACTATACTCCAGCAGGCCGTGATATACGTCCGTCTTTTTTTTCCCCCAGTCTATGGAATCTTGTTGATTTTTTCACGGCTTCCTTAATGTTTCTTGCATCACGAATGCAGTAACTTTAGTGGAGTTGTAGAGTTTACTTAATTTTTGCAAATATTTAAAAAACAATAATTAACAGTGCAATTTAGGTGAAATTGCAGTGGTAAGTTTCCAATTTATAATTATTACTATGTTAAACGTCTCTAAAAATAATATGTTAAAAGCCTAAAGCAGTAAAATCAATATGTCATTTAAGCGGTAAGAAGAGGGAAATTGTTGTGTGTTACGTTGGGAATACTGAATGTGAAATTTTAGACTTTCCGCGGATTGGTTTTGTGTGGAAACCAAGCAAATATGCACGATCTCGCACAATAGTAGCCTAATATACGTTACAAGAGCGGTATGTTGACGTTTTCATGGTCGAGGAAAAGATTGAAAAAGCGAAACGTAGTTGAGCTTTTTTAATTTCCGGGAATTGAAAAAAACATACCGCTCGTGTATCGTACATTATTTTGTGCGAAGATCGTTTATTACATACCTGAAAGAGGAATTTCTAATTAGCTGCAATGAAATCTCCATCTTGGTTTCTGTTCAATGACGGCAACTTTTAAAAACTAAAATATCTATCTTCACCATTGTTGCTATAAAATGTTTTCTGTGTTTACTATACTCCAGCAGGCTGTGATATACGTCTCTCTTTTTTTCCCCCCGTCTATGAAATCTTGTTGATTTTTTCACGGCTTCCTTAATGTTACTTGCATCACGAATGCAGTAACTTTAGTGGAGTTGTAGAGTTTACTTAATTTTTGCAAATATTTAAAAACAATAATTAACAGTGCAATTTAGGTGAAATTGCAGTGGTAAGTTTCCAATTTATAATTATTACTATATTGAACGTCTCTAAAAATAATATGTTAGAAGCCTAAAGCAGTAAAATCAATATGTCACTTAAGCGGTAAGAAGAGGGAAATTGTTATGTGTGTTAGGTTGGGAATACTGAATGTGGAATTTTAGACTTTCCGCGGATTGGTTTTGTGCGGAAACCAAGCAAATACGCACGATCTCGCACAAAATAATACCTATAACAGGTGTTCACCGAATCCATATAATTTCGTGAAACTTTTATGATGTTCGAGATTGTTACTGTGAGCATGGTTGGGATTTTAAGAATGTTTCGGATTTTAAATAAACGTTTGGTAATATGTTTTCTTTTTTCATTTCTGTCTTCATACTCCCCGCATTTAAATTTAACAAGCGGAGCCTTCTCGTTAACTACTTCATAAACGCTTCCTCATTCCATGAGGCCTAGTCTTCAGATAACAATGCAATTGATAGTCGAAACGATTCACACATCAGTATGACGCCAATGAATTATTGCATATTTAATAATAATATGTCAGTATAGAAAATTATATTCATTTGCAAATTAATACCACAGATAAGTACTTACTTACTGGCTTTTAAGGAATCCGCAGGTTCATTGCCGTCCTCACATAAGTCCGCCATTGGTCCCTATCCTGAGCAAGATTAATCCATTCTCTATCATCATATCCCACTTCCCTCAAATCCATTTTAATATTATCTTCCCATCTACGTCTCGGCATCCCTAAAGATCTTTTTCCCTCCGGCCTCCCAACTAACACTCTATAT
The DNA here is from genome assembly GCA_025594305.2 of Periplaneta americana. Classification (NCBI taxonomy): domain Eukaryota; kingdom Metazoa; phylum Arthropoda; class Insecta; order Blattodea; family Blattidae; genus Periplaneta; species Periplaneta americana. The sequence goes on from JAJSOF020000013.1 coordinate 157,921,326, forward strand.
GCATTTCTGGATTCGCCCATTCGTGCTACATGCCCTGCCCATCTCAAACGTCTGGATTTAATGTTCCTAATTATGTCAGGTGAAGAATACAATGCGTGCAGCTCTGCGTTGTGTAACTTTCTCCATTCTCCTGTAACTTCATCCCTCTTAGCCTCAAATATTTTCCTAAGAACCTTATTCTCAAACACCCTTAATCTCTGTTCCTCTCTCAAAGTGAGAGTCCAAGTTTCACAACCATACAGAACAACCGGTAATATAACTGTTTTATAAATTCTAACTTTCAGACTTTTTGACAGCAGACTAGATGACAAAAGCTTCTCAACCGAATAATAACAGGCATTTCCCATATGAAGAGCACAGGAAAAGAACGTGCTTTGTCCACTTTTTTTCAAAAATGAGTTATGCATGCTATGAGATGCAGGATTCCATGTAGTTTAAAGTTATTAATCGACCAATGTGATAATGTGAATAGTCAGGTTTGGCGTACAGGGAAAGAACGTGCTAAGTCCTCTCACTACAGGCAAATAATGTGCTCTGTCCTCTGTTTCTGTGATTTAATTTTTAGTTTCCTTACGGATTGGCATGCATGTTATAGCAGGAAGAAGGGAATTGGAGTAAAAATAATATTCCATTGTTTTTCATTATTGTTATAATGAGAAAATTCGTTCTTGCTGCATAAACTTTATGTACAAGTATAAATCTTTTAGTTTGAGAAATTCAGTTTAGAAGTATAAGTGTTGTAAATTTGTCACTTAAATTTTAATATTATTATTTAAAAAATATTATATTATTGAATGTTGAGTACTTCATCTGAGGATGGAACTCAGAGACCTTCGACTTCTAACAGTGTTAAGAAAAAGAAAGTACGAGGGAGAATGACTGCAGTCATGAAGAAATTAAGGGTTCAATCACATGAAGTAGGAGAAGACTGCAACTGTTAGTTAAAGTGTTTCGAGGAAGTAAGTGCTGAAGAAAGATCAAGTATTATAAGGCAATTTAATGATTTAGAAGACTGGAATCAACAATCATTACATATGACTGGGCTCATTACAATAATTCCAGTTTATCGAAAGCGATCAGTCATTACAGCAATGGAAGGACCAATAAATTGTATCTCCCAGAAGAACTATCAGTGAAAAAGATGTATGAAATGTTCAAGAAAAAATACCAAAATTTAATAATTTCATATGAAACATACAGAATAATGTTCAACACCAAATTCAATATAGCATTTGGATATCCAAGGAGTGATACATGCATGTGATAAGTACACAGCTGAGATGGAAGTGCTGAATGCAAGACTGACTGAAAATAATTTAGATGGCAACATGAAGAAACAAGTTTTGGAATAAATTAATAAGATCACCAGTAACAACAAGGTCCATAAACTCAAAGTTGAAATATTTTATACCAGAAAGAGGAATGCTCGTTTAAGAAGTCGGAAGTTTGAAGAAACAGAAGCAATTTTCATGGACTACGAAAAAATGTATGCTTACCGTACATTAGTATCAACGATGTCTATTAGTATTACAGAAGGCAATTATCTGTTTACTCTTTCAATATTCATCAAATTTCAGATGAAACTTCAGTGTTTTGTAGTTGTACTGAAGATAATGGTAGAAAAGGAGCCAATGAAGTCGTATCCTTTTTAAATCACTTTGTGACAGGAATAATGGACAACAAAGCGGATATCTTGTGATTCATGTTCAGGCCAGAGCAAGAATTATATTGTTCTGAAGTATCTTAATTATCTTGTGAACGAATTGAAACTTATGAACAGAATGAAACATTCGTTTATGGAATGTAATAAAATATAGGACTAACTAATACAAAAGCAGTAGCAGAACTTCCAATGGGTTGGGTGCGGATCATGGTACAAGCTCGAAGTAAACCTACGCCTTTTGATGTTGTGGTGTTCAATCAAGATATGATGGGAAGTTGGGAGTCATTTCTGCAGAAGAAATATTTGAGGAAATATTCATTTCTTACAAGGCCCATCAGAGGGGTAATCATCACAAAAGAACACCCTCACCTCATTCAACATCGTGATATGTGTAATGGAACTAGGATTTCATCGGTGGTGAGAGCTTCAATGCGATTTCGAGAACAGCAATCTGAAGAATACCCATGTCCTGCTTACAGAGGCAAAACAAATTATTTTGAATAATTTATTTTATATCCGCTAATAATTTAAATATCGGTAACATTATTTCTAACAAAGAAACTTCTCTGGTAATATCGAAGGAAAAGTATTAGGACCTCCAGATTTTGAAGGAATTTCGTGGACACGAAGATAGAGTGTTTTACACAAACCTTCCACACTAGACTGGGCTGTGCATTTTGGGACAAAAGTGATTTTTATTATTATTAGTTCATGTGTATTTCGAGCCAAAAGTGATCTTTATTATTATTATTATTATTATTATTATTATTATTATTATTATTAGGCTTTGTGCATTTTGGGACAAAAGTGATTTTTATTATTATTAGTTCATGTGTATTTTGAGCCAAAAGAGATCTTTATTATTATTATTATTATTATTATTATTATTATTAGGCTTTGTGCATTTTGGGACAAAAGTGATTTTTATTATTATTAGTTCATGTGTATTTTGAGCCAAAAGTGATCTTTATTATTATTATTATTATTATTATTATTATTATTATTATTATTATTATTATTATTATTATTAGGCTTTGTGCATTTTGGGACAAAAGTGATTTTTATTATTATTAGTTCATGTGTATTTTGAGCCAAAAGAGATCTTTATTATTATTATTATTATTATTATTATTATTATTATTATTATTATTATTAGGCTTTGTGCATTTTGGGACAAAAGTGATTTTTATTATTATTATTAGTTCATGTGTATTTTGAGCCAAAAGTGATCTTTATTATTATTATTATTATTATTATTATTATTATTATTATTATTATTATTATTATTATTATTATTAGGCTTTGTGCATTTTGGGACAAAAGTGATTTTTATTATTATTAGTTCATGTGTATTTTGAGCCAAAAGTGATCTTTATTATTATTATTATTATTATTATTATTATTATTATTATTATTATTATTATTATTATTATTATTAGGCTTTGTGCATTTTGGGACAAAAGTGATTTTTATTATTATTAGTTCATGTGTATTTTGAGCCAAAAGTGATCTTTATTATTATTATTATTATTATTATTATTATTATTTTTTATTATTATTATTTTTATTATTATTAGGCTTTGTGCATTTTGGGACAAAAGTGATTTTTATTATTATTAGTTCATGTGTATTTTGAGCCAAAAGTGATCTTTATTATTATTATTATTATTATTATTATTATTATTATTATTATTATTATTATTATTATTATTATTATTATTATTATTAGCTTTGTGCATTTTGGGACAAAAGTGATTTTTATTATTATTAGTTCATGTGTATTTTGAGCCAAAAGAGATCTTTATTATTATTATTATTATTATTATTATTATTATTATTATTATTATTATTATTATTATTATTATTATTATTAGGCTTTGTGCATTTTGGGTGATTTTTATTATTATTAGTTCATGTGTATTTTGAGCCAAAAGTATTATTTTATTATTATTAGTTCATGTGTTTTTATTTTGTTCAGCCAAAAGTGATCTTTATTATTATTATTATTATTATTATTATTATTATTATTATTATTATTATTATTATTATTATTATTATTATTATTAGGCTTTGTGCATTTTGGGACAAAAGTGATTTTTATTATTATTAGTTCATGTGTATTTTGAGCCAAAAGTGATCTTTATTATTATTATTATTATTATTATTATTATTATTATTAGGCTTTGTGCATTTTGGGACAAAAGTGATTTTTATTATTATTAGTTCATGTGTATTTTGAGCCAAAAGTGATCTTTATTATTATTATTATTATTATTATTATTATTATTATTATTATTATTATTATTATTATTATTATTATTATTATTATTAGGCTTTGTGCATTTTGGGACAAAAGTGATTTTTATTATTATTAGTTCATGTGTATTTTGAGCCAAAAGAGATCTTTATTATTATTATTATTATTATTATTATTATTATTATTATTATTAGGCTTTGTGCATTTTGGGACAAAAGTGATTTTTTATTATTATTATTAGTTCATGTGTTATTTTGAGCCAAAAAAGTGATCTTTATTATTATTATTCATTATTATTATTATTATTATTATTATTATTATTATTATTATTATTATTATTATTTTGGGACAAAAGTGATTTTTATTATTTTGTGCATTTTGGGACAAAAGTGATTTTTATTATTATTAGTTCATGTGTATTTTGAGCCAAAAGTGATCTTTATTATTATTATTATTATTATTATTATTATTATTATTATTATTATTATTATTATTATTATTATTATTATTAGGCTTTGTGCATTTTGGGACAAAAGTGATTTTTATTATTATTAGTTCATGTGTATTTTGAGCCAAAAGTGATCTTTATTATTATTATTATTATTATTATTATTATTATTATTATTATTATTATTATTATTATTATTAGGCTTTGTGCATTTTGGGACAAAAGTGATTTTTATTATTATTAGTTCATGTGTATTTTGAGCCAAAAGTGATCTTTATTATTATTATTATTATTATTATTATTATTATTATTATTATTATTATTATTAGGCTTTGTGCATTTTGGGACAAAAGTGATTTTTATTATTATTAGTTCATGTGTATTTTGAGCCAAAAGTGATCTTTATTATTATTATTATTATTATTATTATTATTATTATTATTATTATTATTATTATTATTATTAGGCTTTGTGCATTTTGGGACAAAAGTGATTTTTATTATTATTAGTTCATGTGTATTTTGAGCCAAAAGTGATCTTTATTATTATTATTTTATGTTATTATTATTATTATTATTATTATTATTATTATTATTATTATTATTATTAGGCTTTGTGCATTTTGGGACAAAAGTGATTTTTATTATTATTAGTTCATTGTATTTTGAGCCAAAAGTATCTTTATTATTATTATTATTATTATTATTATTATTATTATTATTATTATTATTAGGCTTTGTGCATTTTGGGACAAAAGTGATTTTTATTATTATTAGTTCATGTTCATATTTTGAGCCAAAAGTGATCTTTATTATTATTATTATTATTATTATTATTATTATTATTATTATTATTATTATTATTATTATTATTAGCTTTGTGCATTTTGGGACAAAAGTGATTTTTATTATTATTAGTTCATGTGTATTTTGAGCCAAAAGTGATCTTTATTATTATTATTATTATTATTATTATTATTATTATTATTATTATTATTATTATTATTATTAGGCTTTGTGCATTTTGGGACAAAAGTGATTTTTATTATTATTAGTTCATGTGTATTTTATTATTATTATTATTATTATTATTATTATTATTATTATTATTATTATTATTATTATTATTAGCCAAAAAAGTGATTTTTATTATTATTAGTATTATTTTGATTATTATTATTATTATTATTATTATTATTATTATTATTATTATTATTATTATTAGGCTTTGTGCATTTTGGGACAAAAGTGATTTTTATTATTATTAGTTCATGTGTATTTTGAGCCAAAAGTGATCTTTATTATTATTATTATTATTATTATTATTATTATTATTATTATTATTATTATTATTAGGCTTTGTGCATTTTGGGACAAAAGTGATTTTTATTATTATTAGTTCATGTGTATTTTGAGCCAAAAGTGATCTTTATTATTATTATTATTATTATTATTATTATTATTATTATTATTATTATTATTATTATTATTATTAGGCTTTTGTGCATTTTGGGACATTTTTTATTATTATTAGTTCATGGATTTTGAGCCAAAAGTCTTTATTATTATTATTATTATTTTATTATTATTATTAGTTCATTATTAGGCTTTGTGCATTTTGGGACAAAAGTGATTTTTATTATTATTAGTTCATTATTTTGATTATTATTATTATTATTATTATTATTATTATTATTATTATTATTAGGCTTTGTGCATTTTGGGACAAAAGTGATTTTTATTATTATTAGTTCATGTGTATTTTGAGCCAAAAGTGATCTTTATTATTATTATTATTATTATTATTATTATTATTATTATTATTATTATTATTATTATTAGGCTTTGTGCATTTTGGGACAAAAGTGATTTTTATTATTATTAGTTCATGTGTATTTTGAGCCAAAAGTGATCTTTATTATTATTATTATTATTATTATTATTATTATTATTATTATTATTATTATTATTATTAGGCTTTGTGCATTTTGGGACAAAAGTGATTTTTATTATTATTAGTTCATGTGTATTTTGAGCCAAAAGAGATCTTTATTATTATTATTATTATTATTATTATTTATTATTATTATTATTATTATTAGGCTTTGTGCATTTTGGGACAAAAGTGATTTTTATTATTATTAGTTCATGTGTATTTTGAGCCAAAAGTGATCTTTATTATTATTAGTTCATGTGTATTTTGAGCCAAAAGTGATCTTTATTATTATTATTATTATTATTATTATTATTATTATTATTATTATTATTATTATTATTATTATTATTATTAGGCTTTGTGCATTTTGGGGCAAAAGTGATTTTTATTATTATTAGTTCATGTGTATTTTGAGCCAAAAGTGATCTTTATTATTATTATTATTATTATTATTATTATTATTATTATTATTATTATTAGGCTTTGTGCATTTTGGGACAAAAGTGATTTTTATTATTATTAGTTCATGTGTATTTTGAGCCAAAAGTGATCTTTATTATTATTATTATTATTATTATTATTATTATTATTATTATTATTATTATTATTATTATTAGCTTTGTGCATTTTGGGACAAAAGTGATTTTTATTATTATTATTAGTTCATGTGTATTTTGAGCCAAAAGAGATCTTTATTATTATTATTATTATTATTATTATTATTATTATTATTATTATTATTATTATTAGGCTTTGTGCATTTTGGGACAAAAGTGATTTTTATTATTATTAGTTCATGTGTATTTTGAGCCAAAAGAGATCTTTATTATTATTATTATTATTATTATTATTATTATTATTATTATTATTAGGCTTTGTGCATTTTGGGACAAAAGTGATTTTTATTATTATTAGTTCATGTGTATTTTGAGCCAAAAGTGATCTTTATTATTATTATTATTATTATTATTATTATTATTATTATTATTATTATTATTATTAGGCTTTGTGCATTTTGGGACAAAAGTGATTTTTATTATTATTAGTTCATGTGTATTTTGAGCCAAAAGTGATCTTTATTATTATTATTATTATTATTATTATTATTATTATTATTATTATTATTATTATTATTATTATTAGGCTTTGTGCATTTTGGGACAAAAGTGATTTTTATTATTATTAGTTCATGTGTATTTTGAGCCAAAAGAGATCTTTATTATTATTATTATTATTATTATTATTATTATTATTATTATTATTATTATTATTATTAGGCTTTGTGCATTTTGGGACAAAAGTGATTTTTATTATTATTAGTTCATGTGTATTTTGAGCCAAAAGAGATCTTTATTATTATTATTATTATTATTATTATTATTATTATTATTATTATTATTAGGCTTTGTGCATTTTGGGACAAAAGTGATTTTTATTATTATTAGTTCATGTGTATTTTGAGCCAAAAGTGATCTTTATTATTATTATTATTATTATTATTATTATTATTATTATTATTATTATTATTAGGCTTTGTGCATTTTGGGACAAAAGTGATTTTTATTATTATTAGTTCATGTGTATTTTGAGCCAAAAGAGATCTTTATTATTATTATTATTATTATTATTATTATTATTATTATTATTATTATTATTATTATTATTATGCCCCACTCCACTTCATTACAGAAAAAGTTAAAAAGGAAAGAGAAAATGTTTAACGTTATGTTATCATTTAAAGGTTTGTCAATCCCGTGATTTTCAAATTCTGAATGTTAATACAAAATTTCTATACACACAATACGCACAAACAGACATACAAACACGTTTCCGGAAGAAAACAGCTTTACTTGTAATATTTAATCTAAATTAATTCCTCCGTACATAAGAAGCACGTTTTTTTCCCTGTAACTTATGACATTACTTTACGTAAATGTCAATAAAACTACAATTTTCAAAAATAAGGATGCAAACTTAAATTCAAATTCATTCAGATAACCTGTTCTTTCATACTGACTTCAGTGTTCATTAATATCTCCGTTAGTATCCATGGAATTCGGTTTCAAACTTTGAAATTGCTCTCCTGAAAAATTTGATAAAGTGGACAAAGCACGTTCTTTTCCTGTGCTCTTCATATTTGTTCTGCGTTTAATTTCCTCCCGAGTGTCATTTAGATTTGTTACTGTTGCTCCAAGATATTTGGATTTTTCCACCTCTTCGAGTGATAAATCTCCAATTTTTATAGTTCCATTTCGTACAATATTCTGGTCACGAGACATAATCATAATTATGATGATGATGATTATTATTATAAATTATTGTTAGTATTAATTATTAGTATTATTATTAATTGTAATTTTAATTAATTAATAAGTTTATTATTGTCATTATTGAGTGTAATTAGTTACCACTGCCACCGGGTATATACCCATTGCAGTGTGAATAAATACATACATATGCATACAACATTTTTTTCGCTGGGGTAAATGGAGGACGAAGCGAGTTGTCGACCACAGCACCTCATTCTAGTGCCCAGCATTAAGCTTTACCTCAAAGCCCTCCATACGTTCGTGGAGTCCAAAGGGAATACTTTTACTTCATATTAAATAAGTTACATACATTACATAACCATTGCATATTGTGTTACATGCCTGTTAGTACTGAATGTGGCAATTGTTCATGCTTATGATTCCCTGTACCTCCGCTGCAGTAATTCCAGCTCGCCTCGTGTGCTATCCCACCCCAGCCTCTAATTTACTTCCGATTCGTCTCACTGCAACAGAAGCAACCCGCCTTCTGCATGTATTCCAGTCCACGTCATTGTGGCAGCATTCCCTTTGACGTCCGGAGCTTGACATTTCCCATGGTGCACCTGTCCGCTCAGCCAATCATGATGCATCTGTCGCTAGGCAAGATTAAACTGCCGTAAGCCAGATGTTCAATTGTCTCCTTAAATCTCTTGTCTCTTGTCTCGTTCATAGGCTTGATTAACAAGCGATCGGTTGCCATGGAGATTTTGTAGCTCTGCATGGTGTACGCAAGACAATTGACAGCAGACAGCGGGCTGAAAGGCTTCTGAGGCAGAAATCGCTGCATATAGAGCATCTAAGAAAAAAAGAGAGGACAGAGAACTCGGTGTGGTCACTTAGATAAGTTTCCACTCAAATATGATTATTCGAATACTGAAAAAGAGGTTCTCGTCATGCAGTATATGTTGTTTGGCTATCAGCTTACAGCCATTTCTCCAAAATTACCGTAACTTATACAGGATGATTTATACAAAACGGGTGATTTTTTAAATCCTCTTATTTCCCTTTGATAGAAACTACAAAGCTGCAGCTTTTTTTTATAAATGTAAAGTATCTCTCAAAGAATTGCTTACCATCACAGTAGATGGTCTGATTAGTGTAATATGTTACTAGTCGGCGATTTATGCAATGGAGGGGGAAAGGAACTGACCCCCTACCTCTGTATCTCCTGATATAGTTGCCTCATAAGTGATGCCTTGTTGGTATCACGTGTGATGTTCAGACCTGTCTCTGGACAGTTGACTAAACAACAACACTAGATGTTCAAAATAAATCCGTACCCGTCACTCATTGTTTCTCGCAGTTCGTTGCAACATTTTAACGTTAATTCAATTTATTTCGGTGATTATATCGTTCTACAAATCGTCAGTTGATCTTGGTCGATTCTTATAGACTCTGTTTTTAAAATAACCCAAAAAAAATAATCCGGTGACGTTAAATCAGGTGATATTTCCATTTCGTACAATATTCTGGTCACGAGACATAATCATATACTTTGTCTTTTCGGGATTTACTTCCAAACCTATCCCTTTATTTGCTTCAAGTAAAATTTCCGTGTTTTCCCTAGTCGTTTGTGGATTTTCTCCTAACATATTCACGTCATCCGCATAGACAAGCAGCTGATGTAACCCGTTCAATTCCAAGCCCTGTCTGTTATCCTGGACTTTCCTAATGGCATATTCTAGAGCGAAGTTAAAAAGTAAAGGTGACAGTGCATCTCCTTGCTTTAGCCCACAGTGAATTGGAAACGCATCTGACAGAAAGTGACCTATACGGACTCTACTGTATGTTTCACTAAGACACATTTTAATTAATCGAACTAGTTTCTTGGGAATACCAAATTCAATAAGAATATCATATAATACTTCTCTCTTAACCGAGTCATATGCCTTTTTGAAATCTATGAATAACTGATGTACTGTACCCTTATACTCCCATTTTTCTCCAATATCTGTCGAATACAAAATATCTGATCAATAGTCGATCTATTACGCCTGAAACCACACTGATGATCCCCAATATTTTCATCTACGTACGGAGTTAATCCTCTCAAAGAATATTGGACAAAATTTTGTACGACGTCAACAAAAATGATATTCCTCGAAAGTTACCACAGTTAGTCTTGTCCTCCTTCTTAAAAATAGGTACAATTTTGGACTCCTTCCATTGTTCTGTTACAATTTGCATTTCCAATCTATCTCCTCTTACTAAACTTAAGTCCGGCATGACTTTTTACGACATCTCTGATATGGTCAGAAAAAATTAATCATCCAGAATTTAAAATTTACATCTATAAATACTGGAGAGAAACAAATTTTCGAAATATGCAATTTCAAACCTTAAATTTTTAGTGTCCACTAAATACATTTTATTTTTTCATTACAAAAGTATTTAGTTTACCAAAAATGCTACCAGTATTGTGTTTTGTTAATTACAATAAGTACATGAAAATGCAGTAAAAATTTCAACTTGACAAAATATTAAAAAAAATTTAAAAATCTAAAATGTAAAAATCTACCGGTATTGTGCTTTGTTAATTACAACAAGTAGCCTATATGGAATATGTAGTAAAAATTTCATGTCCCTAGCCTTTACATTTTGACCTTGACAAAATATTCTAAAAAATGTGTTGAAAATCATCTTATAACTTTTCCGTGGCATTCAAATTCAACGGTGTAGCCATTCAAATGTGCCGTTTTTTTATGCTTCCAAGCTCCATAGAACACTGGAACCTGTTCGACATAATATAATAAGAATTGCTGATTCATTTCTTTTCTCACAAAAAAACAAAACCCGATTTTTTACTTAAAATGTCCAAAATTTCACCCGTCTCCCCCCTTAAAAGTCTTTTGATTAAATCGCATACTTCAAATCGCATTGATTTTATTTAAAAATAAATAAAGCAAATATTCCCCATTTTGATTACAGTCAAACGTTGTTGAAATGTATTTCTGTTGAAATATAGTTCATCGCTTTCATGTTGACTAAAATTTTCAATGTAGGGGTATGGAGAAAATGAAAATTCCACAAATTAGTGGTATCTACCTGCCTGCCACGATCACCAAACAGAATTGTATGGTTTTCAGGTATCTAGTTAGTTATTTACGAGGTTGGTCAGCCTGTAAAGCTTTGCGTTTAGATTTTGTTTTGTTGGTGATGCACATATTCGCGATCCGCTTTTGATAGTTATTTTGGTGGGATATTCTGCTCCCACATGGAATCAGCAAATCTCTTGAATAGTGCATTGAGCGACGTAACCACACTCCATTAACTTTGCAAGGGTTGGCATCATGTTGCTGTAAGGCAATGTGTGAATATGATGCCGTAATGACACTGCCTGAATGCGTTGCTATAACATCGACGACCTTCAACTGTTTTCGCTTGTCGCTGCCAACCTTGCATCATTTGATGATGACCAAAGCGGAAGTGTTTCTATGGAAACAGTTTTTATATGTTTTTAAAATGGATGTTTTTGCAGTAATTATTGCACTTTTACCAGGTCATACTACTTTTGATCAATAAAACAGTACGGAAAGACGTATTTCAACCAATCATGGCTGCTTATCCTACAATTTTTTTTTGTTTCTTTGTTTGCCAACATTTTCAATAAGCCATAAGTAAGTAAGTAATATTTATTGTCATCAACATTATACCAGTTACGGTGTACCTCCACATTCCATGATGATGATGATGATGATGATGATGAACAGAAATAATGACGACCAGCAGAAAGTAAAGATTTCGTAATATTTAATCGAAAAGAACTTTTAATTTGGGAGATGTGATTTGGTTTTTAAATAACAGTGTTGGCAGCTAGAAGAAGAGTAATTCCACTTCATTATGCCGCTTTCAGGATTCAGATGTTTATATCACCAAGGAAACATCGACATACGAAAAAAAACAAGTGACACAGGAAATTCATGGATGCCTCTTATTGTATGAAGCATTCGGGAAACCACGAATCTTAAAATTCATCTTACACTCCTGTCTCCATGGTGCCACAAATGACGTCAGAGTAAATCTTTCTTTTGTTCCTCAAACATAGACACTGAATATAAAAACTAACGACCATTTGCAATTAATATTTATGATTTCTTCTTACTTCCCAAGATTTGATCCACTGACTTCCTGAGTGCAGGTCTGACACAAGGCAGGATGTAGGCTACACGAGAGAGCAAACAACGAAGATACACTGCCTGATACTGAACCCACGACTGTCGGATACGATGACACTTGTGTCACACTGGAAAACTGAAGAAATAAGTCTGTTACTGTACTTAGACGATTCTTCTGCTGAGTTTCTTTGTTTTAATTCGTTACCATCTGGTCACGGCCTTCTGAAGAGCAGTTCTCATAAAACAGAAGAACGACAATGAGAAGTGATGACGTCGGGATGATCTCCATAGCGACCCGGCGTACTGTTTGATTATCATACAAATCGCACCGATTCGCGACAGTGTTTTGTTTATTCTGGAGCTCTAGAGGCGTTCCAGACGTCAGGGATCACAAACTCCGGGTTGTGGGATGAGGTAAGGCGCACAACTGCGTTTTTCTTAAGGACAGTATTTTCTTTTTTTTATTTCTGCTCCTACAGGGAATGGTGATTTGAAATAAAGTGCACAAGGTTTTATCGCTCCTCACAATGTTAAGATTTCCAGTAAGGAAGGAGTTGGGTACTGAGATGAAATTGTGTGACTTGGCTTTTGTCGGCAAATACCGCGTTCTTAGTAGATCTCACCAACCAGATGTTTCATTTTGATTCAAATTATGAGCTGAAGTGAATACAGTTCTATATAGAATGTTAGGGGAATAAGTGCGTATATTTTTAGTAACATGGTAATGAAACAAACAAGAAATCTCTTATAGGGGAACATGGGGCAGGACGGGGTAGTTAATGTTTGAATGCTTTTATTTGGTATCAAATAATGTAAATGTATGGGTTTTATGACATATATGCTTTTATTACACTGTAAACAAGTAAAAAAATATGCACTTCGGGTGAAATCCGGTCATTATGACTTTAAAATAAATTAGTTTTTCGAAATGTGTGTTTTGCCCCGTTCTGCCCCACATATGGGAAAAATAGGGTATCTATTTTTGTAATAATTAAATGGCAAATGTGACAAAAATTATATACTGAAAGTGTGAATACTGCAACATTTTACAAGTTTACTTGAGAAAAAGTCATTCGCAAAATACGCAAATGTGCGTGGCATCCTCGTCTTCATTGTCTACTCCTGGGCAACAATTGTGAGCCCATTTCACACATGATACGCATCTAATCCAACCTTCTTCTGACAAACAAAGAACGAACAACCCATTACAGGAGGTGAAATTTAATTAAATATGACGTGGGGCAGGACGTACTGCCTTGTTATGCCCCACAGTCACAATTTATAAGTTATGAGGTATTAGCAGGAAAAATAACGCACGAAATTTCAGAAAATGTCGGAATTAAAAGCCAGGTAAGCAGTCTATAATATGACATTAAAATAGATTATCTAAATAAATCTCATTTCTACTTACGTGTGACAAGAGAACACTTCCAAGTTGCAAATGAATGATACAATATGATGCAGCAACCGAATAACATACAACAGATGCAAGGAATGGCAGTAAGTGTTGTGTGATGATATATTTACATGAGTTGACGAAGTTCTAAAAAAAATTCGGTAGATTGTTGGGAAGATAGAGGCTATACCCCGTCCTGCCCCATATTCCCCTACGTTTCGGAAAATCTCACAGTATTCTTATGTTAGCACTGTAAGAATTCGAAGTTTCTAGTTTAAGCAGTGCCGTATTTCTTTATTTCTTTTGTGATGTACCAAGATGCTTCTTAGAGCCGTTGTGTGCGGCATTGTGGGTTCAATTCTGGTCATTGGATCCAAACGTTCGCGGAATCATACCCGTCTGAAAGAGATGGATTTTAAAAAGAGTCTGATCCCCAAAGTCGCTCAGTTCATTTGGTCATTTTTATGACTTGTACAGATATAAGTATCAGTGGCGGTTCCTCCGGGGAGGGAAGGGAGGAACGTCCTCCTCACATTTGAAATTCAAGGAAGATTCGATAACTTTTAAATTCACAGCTATAAGAAAACCTCGGCTGATCGAGTTTTAAACGACCCGCACTCATGTGCTGCTAGAAAACTGTGAGAAGGATGCGAGATTGTTTGTGTGGAGGAAAGTCAATCCATTCCTCCTCTACTGCAGTTAACACACATAGACAACAGCGCGCTAGCGGCCAGAGAAAGAAGCAGAGTTTCAAAGCAAGTAAATGAACGGAGAGGGAGGAGATCCTCCTCTGAATCAGCGCATGGGCGGGAAATAGAAACCGACTGGTCGTGCAGCAAGCTCGCTACCGCTGCCATCTAACGATGGTGCATTCAACCAGACTATAGCACGTTATCTAGGAGAAGGCACAATAAAAACAGTTTTAACGCAAAGCTATGAAAGATACCATATATACTTTATTTAAAATTATAAATCAAAATATATTATTCATTGCATTTTATATAAGCTACTATTCATGGTTTGAAACTTTCGAGGATATCTGAAAGTTGAAGTTGGATTTATATAAAACAAAGAGGAAGTAGTTCTAAGTTAGTATCGCAGATCTTTTTGGCCTCTGAAATTCACTTCCATTCATTGTATACTGGACAGGACAACAGCCAAGTTGTCAGTTTTGTACAAATATATTTTAAATTGAAAGTACTCCAAACTACTTTATTTTCAACATAAAAAATTAATCGGCCACCGGCAGCTTTGAACAATAACGGTAGTATGACTTCACAAGAACTGACATTCTTCAAAAGCATGTGATACTGAACTTGTAAAATGTACATGTGGCAACACAGACCACGTGGGTGAGTGCAGTGTTCTCGCTTTCCTAACAGATTATTTCTCATTCCCATTTCCGTAAAACGGTTCCGGTTACGAGTTAGTAGCTAGTCTCTTCCAACACGTGTGATGCTGTAGTGTGCACGAAAAATGCTGCGAGGTTGTGAATTTCCTTGTAATTGTTAATTTGTGCAATTATTCAACAATGAATGGAAGTGAAAACATATTATATTTAGGACAATTTAGGAAACTCAGTTTACAAAAACAGATTATTGCTATACAGAAGGGAAGGCCAACCCCAACACTACCTGGTCTTACATGTATGCATGTTGGCTAATTTGTAACATGTTTTTCTCAAGGTGTCATTTTGCGCTATTAACTTCTTTCCTCCTCTTACGAAATATGCAGGAGCCGCCACTGATAAGTATGATTTTTTTGAGACCTTTATCGTTATATTTAAGCTACTTTTCTTCCAAAACAATGCCAATCCTCGTCTAAAAGTTTGTGTTATTATGCATGTCACTTGAAAACTCGCTCAGTCCACAGGCCGGTGTTTACAAACACTAGCCCAGTTTCTTTTATAGAATTGGACTGAACGCATTTTGGGATGACGCTGTTCAATTGTTGTCTGAAAGAGGAAGATTGTTTAAAACGGGTGTACAACTTTTCAGGATATATTTCAGAATTGGTAATTAAATTTCACAAAGCATCAACTCTATTTCAGATTAGCTATTTAAATTTCAGAAAGCGTAATTTTAAATTTGAGAATCAAGTTCTTACGATGCAAACCGTGAAAAATGTAAATATAATATTTTTCCCTCCCAGTACTGTAAGAATACTGTTACTAGATTACAGGAAACAAGTGGCATTCATACAGTCCTCTCTGTAGATTGAAAACTCAAAAAAGTTTCATATCCATAGTTCAAGAATTAAAACAGAAAATCAATATCCCGAATTTAAAAGAAAACTTACACATTAAACCAAACCCTTTAACTCTATCAAATCTATACTAATAATAAATCTGTAGCCGAAATTTTTCTGGTAATTTTCGATTTTCCAAAAATCATTGGTCCTAAAATATATAATTAACCACCCTGAAACCGAAAATCGCCTTTTTGAAATTTTTGTTTGTATGTCTATCTGTCTGTCTGTCTGTATGTTTGTTACCTTTTCACGCGATAATGGCTGAACCGATTTCGATGAAAATTGGAATATAAATTAAGTTCGTTGTAACTTAGATTTTAGGCTATATGGCATTCAAAATACATTATTTAAAACGGGGGTTATAAGGGGGCCTGAATTAAATAAATCGAAATATCTCGCTTATTATTGATTTTTGTGAAAAATATTACATAACACAAAATTTCTTTAAAAATCATTTCCGATAAATTTTATTCTTTGAAAAATTTTGATAGGACTGATATTTAATGAGATAAATGAGTTTCAAAATTAAAATAACTGCCATCTAAGGCGGTGTAATGAAATGAACAAATGAATTCGTCTATAAGGGGCCTTGGTCAACAACAATCGAAAGCTATCAATCATAGCCTACAGAGAATGTTTCTGTATTTGTATGAAGTAATATCGGAAGCTAAATTAACCGATTTGTGTAATTAATTATTATTTCACCATTGGAAAGTGTAGTTTCTCTAGATGGACATAATGCTATAATGTTATTACAGTAACTTGTGAGTGAATTGAGGACAGGTAAGATTAAAATAGCTTCTTATGCACAGAAAACTTGATAGGCTATTCTGTGTATTCTTTTCCTGTATTTCTTAAAATAATGTTTATCTCAGAGAATTAACGAATAACAAGAGTGTATTGATTTAGTATGCAGTAATAGTACGTTAGCTTAGCAATCCATTATTTTATAATCCAAATTTTAACTATGCTCAATTGAATCGTGTTAAAATACATAAAATACATATGCATTAAATGCAATGCAAAAAAAATTGGGTAATGAGCCAAGCAGATTATGTTGCCCTGTTGTAAAATAAAATTTGTTCCTCCTGAGATTCAAGAGCCCCCATAACAAATTAAAAACATACTTATCGTTGTACATCCGTTATCAACGCATTTTTTTATAATATAATATAATATAACTTATTTGAAGGGTTCAGAACCATAGTGGCCCAAGCGCCATTTACTGAATACTGAGAAAACAAGGGTTAAAATTAAGTTGTTATTACCATAATTCAATGAAAACATATAGAAAGTAAAATAAAGTATACACATTAAATCTAAATGATATGTCAGTCTTCATTAAAGTATGGATGCATGTAATAAAAATTAAGAAACATGTTAAAGGAATTGTCATTGCACCAAATGAGTGTTTCTGGACCAAAATGATCGCATTTTAATTATTTAAATACAATTTAAATTAAGTAACATATTAAACGATTTATCCTTCTATCAAACACGAATCTTCCCTGGATCAAATGTCCTATTTTAATTATGTAATTACTTTATATTTATTTCTAACGGGTGCAGCGGAGCGCACGGGTACGGCTAGTATAGAATATAATATAAATTTAACAGAAGAAAAACTCAAATCAGAAGTAAACACTGAAATAATGAAACAATTGTCTTTAGAGACAATTAATATTAGGTACCCTCCACAAAACTGGCTTCATTTATACACCAACGGATCCTTGATCTCCGGAGAACATGGTGCCGGTGCAGGTGTTACCTGCTGTCTCTTCTCACTTTATAGATCTCTTGGATATGGAACAACAAGTTTTGATGGAGAAATCATTGCAATAAGTGAAAGTCTCAGGAATTTTCTCTGCGACATCAATAAATTTAAGAATGCAGTTATATTGTCAGACTCCAATGCAGCTATTCTATCAATAGTCTCTAAACACACACCTTCATCTCAAACAGCAGAAATAACTAAAATGCTCTCTCAATTAATATCACTCAATAAAAGAATTGTATTCCAATGGATACCATCCCATTGTGGAATCCTGGGAAACGAGAATGCGGATGCTTTAGCAAAGAAGGGCAGCACTGCTACTTACAGACTTGTTACTAAATCTACGTATTACTCTGTGAAGAGATTTATTAAATCTACATACTTAGACTTCAACAAACAAAATTTTATAACACAAGCTCAAGGGAAAAAATGGAACTCTTTGTATCATAATCCACAGTTAATTCCCGATTTACCACGGAAATCGTCTGTAGCTGCATTTAGATTGGCAACAGGCCATGATTGTTTGGCCAAACACCTGCATAGAATTGGAATATATCAGTCCCCTAACTGCCCATTGTGCAACTCAAACCAAGAAATGGATTCGGAACACCTCAAAATCTGTGCTTCAGTGGCTAGTCATGATAATACCTTTGAAAAATATTGGAGTACAAGAGGTCAAATGACTTTATTGTCAAACGCCTGGCATTAGAAAATAACAACAACAACTAGATTGATTTTGAGGAAGTAAATGAATTTTACTACGTCATACTACTTTTGGTCACTAAAACTGTACGGAACGACGTGTTTCAACCCATCGTGGCTGTTTATTCTACAATTTTTATCACCTCCCTAGCATTTGTTTTATATAAAACATTTCAAAGCATGTTTTGGCAACGCCATTCATTCTCAGTCAATTTCAGAGAGCAGAATATTGAAAATAAATTATTGAAATAATTTCAGTTTCGTCCTCTAATGTAATATTTCCTGACGAATAAAGACGAAGAAGAAAACAGAAGTGGAGGAACGTGAGGGGGGGCAATAGAGATTAAAACGAGGAAATACGGACAACCCTCCAATTCGAGAGCTGTTGTGATTGTGATGGATTGTGGCGACATGATGGATTACAGCGGTAATTGTGACGTCACCCAGCGCTATTGATGTTGCATTACCGATATTGCGCCCATGAAAAAGAAACAGCGCGCGGGACCGAGTGACAAATTATTGAGCTGGTGGCGTGCGGGAATTAAACAGCAACTGACCAGCTCACGGCCCCCTGTGTCGAGCGGCTTCATTTATTTTGTGTACTGGTTAAATAAACTTCGTTGTTTACAGACATTTTTTAGTAGTACTTACGAAATACATCATAAATGTTCCTTCAACTGTCATTTATTTAATGTAAATATAAATGATACCCCAACACATTCCAATATTCGGCAAAGGCATTTTTCCTGAACATAACGTGACTGGTTGTCAGCCAATAAATTAGTATTAAACTGCAACAAAACTAACATCCAATTTAAATCCTGTCCAAATTCAATCTAAATTTTTCAAGCGCAGTAAATAACAACAGGTCTCTAATAGAAACAACAACAACTAAATTTCTTGGCTTACAAATCAATAATGTGTTAAATTGGAAAAATCATATTAACGAAATTACCTCCAAACTAACAAAGCTTAAAAATTGAGTTGTACTAAATTTGCATTTGTAAATATTTCTAAAAGAAATAGGAAAAATAAAAAAACCAAAAGCCAAAAACATTTGGTAGTTCAAAACTTGGATTTTGTTTGTCCTTTACATAGTAACATTCTTAAAATTTGGTTGAAAAAAATGATTAGAAAAAAAAGTTGTCATTTTTAGTGGCGTGTTTCCTTAACATATTGTGGCAACCACGCTCGAAAGTTCCTGCTGCCTCGGGAGTCGAGCACGCGTCCCGCAGAAGGGAGGGCGCGCGAGAAGACAGGCGGCGGAGAGGGGAGAAACTTCTCGAGACAGATTGTTGCAACGAAACGTCCAGTAAAACGAAGGTTTGCGAAGTGTGGTTTAACAAACGAAAGTGAGCAGCCTTCGAAAAGAGCCAGTTTAGTTCAGTTTAGTTTGGATAGCGAGCCAATCTTGTGAAGCAGCAGTGAGTGAGCAAGGAAGCCAGCCTTCGAGACCGGAGTTCGACGTGAGGAGGACAGCGACCAGGCGAGTGCGGCGTATCCGGAAGTCTTGAGTTCGAAGTTCAGTGGACTGTCTCTGGAAGTCTTGGGTTCGATATACTGTGAACTTGAGTGAATGAGCTAGAAGAACTAGCCAAGGCAAACGAACTGTGAACTGAGAACTGACAGTTTTGATTTGTAAATAGCGCTCTGTGAACATTAGTTGAGATTAGCAGTACATTGTTGTTCTCAATGATCCAAGTGAATTATCATTGTCGTCTGTGGAGTGCAATAACGAATACTGTGTTGCTGTATGGTGTGGAATACCCATTGTTGACGGGAGTGTTTAAATTCAGAAATAGAAAGCCATTATTGTTGTGAATAAAAGTAACATTATTGTGGAATTAAAAGTCACAATATTTTAAAGAAGGCTAGCCCTTCATTACTAATTGTAATAAACATAGTATTTAAGAGTATTATTTCAGGTTTGGATTAAGTAAAAACACTTTTATTTTGTTTCAGTCATTAGTTATGACTACTCCTCGGATTTTAGGTAAAAACTATTTCGTTCCTCATGATATATACAAAAGAAAAGTTGTATATATACGAATTATGGAAATATATGTTCAAAAATGGTAGTCCTTGACAACCTAAAAATACCTAATTTCACGTTAGAAACTATTTTTACCTAATTTTACATTTTCCAATTTCTACAGTTGGTAATATGGAAACGCTATGTAATTCTGTATGCCAGTCGTGCCTTGACAACAATCGCAGCTAGTAATCTACACTGATGCAGCCCCGTACATGATTGCTACCGTTAAATTACTTAAAGTATTTTACCCTGCCTTGCTCCATATTACTTGTCTTGTCCATGCCATGAATGACGTAGCTGATACGATACGGCTTGAATATCCATAAGTGAATAAGCTGGTTTCCACAATTAAAAATATTTTTATTAAAGCACCTATTAGGATTCAGTTATTTCGAGAGCAACTTCCCAATGTGCCACTTCCACCAGAACCTATTTTTACCCGATGGGGAACATGGTTACAGGCCGTGGAATATTACAGCAAGCATTTGGAGGACATGAAGAACTTTGTTTTGAAACTGGGGGAGGATGCAGTGAGCATTACTTCAGCTAAAAACTTCTGCAGGACCCAACAATTGCCGGGGATATTGCATTCATCAAATCACATTATGTATTTCTGGTCCCCATTATTAATGCTCTAGAGTCTTCAGGCAAATCGGTCTACACGCAACTGGGATTGATAGAAAAAATCAACTTGGTTCCTGGTTGTGTTGGTGAAAAAGTTTCTGAAAAACTCAAATCAGTGCTTCAAAAAAACCCAGGACTGACAATTCTCCGCACAGTTGCTGACATCTTGGCTGGCAAAACACCTGAACATGAATGTGCTGTTCCCTTGCATCTAATACCAACATTTAAATATTCTCTGGTGTCATCAGTTGATGTGGAACACTCATTTTCGGCATATAAGATGGTGTTATCTGAGAAGCGATGCAGTTTCTCAATGGGAAACTTAGAAAAGGTGTTAGTTGTTTACTCTGGCTCTAATTATGGACATGTACAATGAAATAATATCAAATGTTTTGGCTTATTTGTAATGGGAAATGAAATAATGTCATTTTTTGTTCACCTATTTTGATTTGTGATAGAACCTATTTTAGGTACCTAATTTAAGATTTTTAGGACCTAAAAGTCCGAGGTCTAGTTATGACTCAATAAATTTTCTGTTATCTTTTATGTTGCAATAAAACTTCATGTTTGCAAAAAAATATCGTATCAAAACATGATCCTACATATATATTTTAATTTGTTATTACGAGTATGTTAAAGCATAAGAGGAAATCATGAACGTCTTTTCCTCGACTTGCTCTTATTAACTGATTTCTTTCATGTTGGTGGTAAATGATTCAACAATTGCAGTTTAGCAAAAAAATTTAAGTTTTTCTTGCTTCGCTAAAATGATATCAGGTGGAACTCACCGCTTCAGTTTTTTATTTCACTCATTATTGACTGAGTTTACTTCTGGTATTGATCAACAGTAATCTCACTAGAGGTTTTGATTTATCTAGAGAAAATCAAAACTCGAGTGGGATTTAATTGACTATTACACGATTAGAAGAAAGTATATAAAGATAAGAAGAAATAAAGTACTCTAATACAATAAAATATTAATTGACTTACTAAAATATTAAACTGTCTTGAAAATATGTTATTGTACCATCTCGTCATCTCTCAGCCCACCTCTTCCTTGGACGTCCCAAAGTGCTCTTTCTTAAAATAACCTAATGAACCATAACTTTTGGCATTCTATGTGGCTACATAGCCTACGTTGTACCAGACTTTTTCGATGGAACTGGTAATTATTTATAAAATGTACAAACCGGTTGTAACTGAAGTTTTTTGCATGTTATTTTCGTTCTGGACCAAAATTTATTTTAATTTAAGAGGAAGAAAATCGTTTTGAAGTGAGTGCAGTATAGAAAATACTTTTATGCTCGACCATGCCGAAATGTAGTAATTATACACCTGGTAGCAGTCCTTTAATGGACCTCATTAAAGTACGCCTATTCATTAAAGTTCAGGTTTTCGATTATTCTCGGATATGCAATCGAAAGACAAGGGAAACGTCACGGACGCTGGAAATCCAATACTGTCGCAGAAGGTTATGTTCTGTTACTATAATAATTGGCGTTAATTGTAAATAATATTCAAATAAATTCAATTTGTCATCTCATTTTTCAATTCTAAATCAATTTCCAGGTCATACATTCTCTGCATTACATCAAGGTCAATGACATCATTGTTCCTCGGAAAAAATCAATACTTTCGCGTCTGCGCACATCTCACAAAACACGAGCTATGAACAAGGTCACTTCCGATCTTTAGTCAGATACAAATAAATGAATACTTCTAAATAATTTCAAGTTAGAAATGTGGTCGAGCATAAAAAGTCGTATGAAACTTGACTATAATGGTAATTAAGACACTCGTATGAAAATTATGAAACTCGCTTGCGCTCGTTTCATAAACAAACATACTTGCGTCTTAATTACTATCATTATAGGCTCGTTGCGTAATGTACTATTTTATGTTTAGTCTGTGTGGCCCAGCTTATGTAACGAAACTGACAGACAGATGGTTAGTCAACAATGGTCTTTTTGTTATCTGTGATACAGAAAAAGCTGGATTTCATAAAAATACAGATAGAAATAATTTATTCGTCATCTATAGCCTATGCTATGCTGACATAGAGGAATTGTGTGTTGTTTTCAAACACTATTTCATTCTTGTGACGAACAAAGACATTATCGTCTGTAGAAGCCTTATGAACGCTATAAATTATCTACTTACAGGAGTTCAGACTTGTATGGCCAATACCTTTTGTAAAGTGAATCTTTGGGGACTCGTTTCCTGTCTTACAATTCAGAAGATTCTGAGCAAACAGATTGCAATCTCGTTCCTTTTTTGTTTTCTTCTCAGGAACAAGAGAATAAACGTGTGTGTGTGTTTGTGGGATTGAAGCAGATTGTCTTCTTTTCTCCTTCTTATTGGACGGGCTGTTTTCTTTCCTCCCAAAGCCTCAGACACTTGGATATATGCACGACTTCGACTTGATTGTTACGTCACTCAAGGTACTTGGTTATAAACGAGAGATCCCACAAGAAGCAGGGTTGCAGTTCAAGTGACGCCTTTCACATCCCGGTGATTCTGTGTGTTTGTGTGTCGTTTTAAAAATGTTCTCCAGTATCGAGTTTGTGATTGTCTGTATGTTTAATGTTATATTTCGTAATTTTTAATTTGTATATTGCTATCGTTTTGTTTCTGGCTGAGTGGCAGAGAAGGCCTGATGGCTTTAACTCCGCCAGAATGAATAAATAAATAAATAAATAAATAAATAAATAAATAAATAAATAAATAAATAAATAAATAAATAAATAAATAAATAAATAAGTGAATAAATGAATAAATAAATAAACAAGTAAGTAAATACAGAAATAAGTAAATAAATAATGAAATAATAGTACATTATGCAACGAGCCTATAATGATAGTAATTAAGACGCGAATATGCTTGTTTAAGAAACGAGGGCAAGCGTGTTTCATAATTTTCATACGAGCGTCTTAATTACCATTATTGGCAAGTTTCATACGACTTTTTATGCTCGACCATATTTCTAACTTGAAATTATTCATAAGTATTTATGTTATGATTATCTAAGTGAAGAGCGGAACTGACCTTCTAAATTGTGAGATGTGCGCAGACGCGAAAGTATTGATTTTTTCCGAGGGACGAATGTCATTGCCCTTGATATAATCTAGAGAATAACATGAATATTAATATTGATATAATCTGGAAATTGATTTAGAATTGACAAACGAGATGACATTATTTGAATATTATTTACAATTAACGCTAATTATTATAGTAACAGAACATAACCTTCTGCGACAGTATTGGATTTCCAGCCTCCGTGACTTTTCGCTAGTTGTCTTTCGATTGCATATCCGAGAATAATCGATACTTGCGTTTTATAATGGTACAATTGTGATTTCGCATTGGCTGAACAACTGAATTATAATGAATAGGTGTACTTTAATGAGGTGCATTAAAGGGCTACTACCAGGTGTATAATTACTACATTTCGGCATGGTCAAGCATAAAATAAATAAATAAATAAATAAATAAATAAATAAATAAATAAATAAATAAATAAATAAATAAATAAGTGACTAAATGAATAAATACATAAATAAATAAACAAGTAGATAAGTAAATTCACAAATAAGTAAATAAATAATGAAGTAAAATAAATAAATAAATAAATAAAATAATAAGTAAAAGAATAAATGGATAAATAGAGGAATAATTAAATAAATAAATACATTTTACAAATAAATGAAATAAATAAATAACTAAATAAACACAATACATAAATGAAATTTATAAATAAATAAGTAAATATATAAATAAATAAGCAAATAAACAAGCAAATAAGTAAATATAATAATGAAGTAAATAAATACATAAAAATTATAAATAAATGAATACATAAATAAGGAAAAATTTATAAATACGTAAATGAATATAAAAATTAATGAATAAATTTTAGAAATAAATCAAATAAATAAACAAGTAAATACACAAATAAGTAAATAAATAATGAAGTAAAATAAATAAATAAATAGAAAAATTAAATAGTAAATAAAAGAATAAATGGATAAATAAAGGAATTATTAAATGAATAAATACATAAGTGTATGTATATGATTAAATAAATAAATACACAAAAACTTATAAATAAATGAATACATAAATAAGCAAAATTTATAAATAAAGAAATAAATGTATATAGTAGGTATATAAAAATAAATAAATAAATACATTTTGCAAATAAAAGAAATAAATAAATAACTAAATAAACAAATACATAAATGAAATTTATAAATAAGTAAACATATAAATAAATAAACAACCAAGTAAATAAACAGTCAAGTAAATATATAATGAAGTAAATAAATACATAAATGATTAAATAAATACATAAAAATTATCAATAAATGAATACATAAGTAAGCAAAATATATAAATATATAAATGCAAATAAAAATTAATAAATATATTTTAGAAATAAATGAAATAAATAAACAAGTAAATACACAAAAAGGCCTAAATAAATTGAATTTATAAATACATAACTATAATTAATTAAGTGAAATGAATGAGTGAAATGGCAACTTTATTGCTTATTTTTCGCAAACTATCTTTTCAACATATGTTTCCCTGATAACTAAAACAATGTATAGACCTGACATTTACGAAACTTTTTAGTGTGTTTGTGGATGTCTTAGCTACAATATCATGCGAAATCACTTCAGTCTCTAGAATACTTCTTCTGACAAAAAATAAAAACCATTAAAAATTCTCACGATGTATTGTACTTAACACTGATTTAAAAATATATTATTTGATAAGAAATGGAGTTGAAAGAGCACGGTATTGTAAACATGAGATCCAGCTGTAAAATAAAAAGAAGATAATATGAAAAAGTTAAAAAGAAAATAGCTGAGTTATCAAGGAAACCCTGCATCCTTGTACGGTAAACAACGTCCATTTTGAATTAAAAAAAGAAAAGTAAATAATTTAGTGTTCCTGACCGTTATAATGAGAGAGAAAATAAAAGTGAATTTTCTAAAATTTACTTAAGCTGTATGTGCCCCTAAGTGACTGGAAGAGGGGTGGTAAAGAATAGCAATAAATACAAAGAAGGCAATAAATGGAACATGGCGGTATAGGCTATTAGAGGGCTAAATAAGGACTGTCCTGCATGTGGACTTGTTACAATTACCCTCCCTTCAGGCGGGCACAAGTGTTTCTAGAAGCACTTCGTCAAAAAATCTCGCCGCCGCCTCATGATTAATTTAAATAGGTGTTGACCCAGTTTATAATCCGCAGCAAATCCAATAAGAACTCGGGGCGCAGGTGGCATAAGCCCCAGGGGCGGCATTAATGTAGCGAGTGGGTTAAGCTCAGGTATAATGGATTTTATTGCAAGGAATGCGGGTTGCATTCAAATCCCTGTCGTAAAGGGAAATGGATCATTCGACTTAACGGATGCATGCATCTTGAGTGTCCTCCATTCGATTACCTGAATGTTGTCGTTTGTGCTCCCTACTTCTGATTCTTTCTTCTCTTATCAAACTCGCTTTGTATTATCTTCGTTTCTGCTTATCCGTCATACTTCCTTTCCCTTCTTCTTTTTCTTGCTCCTCAATTATTTCTGCCTTCTTCATTACTTCTTCTTACTTGTAACTTTTCCCTCTTTCTTCAACTCTCTCTCCATCCTCAATCCTTTCCCTTCATTTTTTTTTTCAGTGTTCCTTTCTATGCTTCCTTGTTAACATCCCTTCATTCCTTATCACTCACGCATCATTCAGTTTCCTTTCCTATATTTTATTCGCTTATTTCATTCCTGCAGTTCTTCATTCCCTATCGCCCTTTCTTTTCCCCTCTCTCTTCACTGTTACAATTTACATTTCCTTGTAACTTAATTTTTAGCTCTTCTTATCACCATTCATTCGTTTATTCATTCATTTAACATTCATGCATCCATGAAAAATTCATTGAATCACTTTTTCATTCATTCATTCATTAATTAATTCATTCATTCATTCACTCATTCACCCCTTCTGTCTTTCATTCACTAATTAATTGTTTATTTATTTAATTATTTATTTATTTATTAATTTATTTCATTATTACATCCCTCTGATCTGTCACATATTAATTAATTATTTATTTCGGTCATTGATTTTTTCTTCCTTTACCCATTAATTAATTATTTTATTCATTGTTAATTCTTCATTTCTTTCGATCATTCATTCTTGCTTTCTTTTATTAATTTATTAATTAATTCATTTAGCCCTTCTTTCTTTCACTTATTAATTAATTCCTTATTTCGATCATCCATCCATTCATTCATTCAGTCTCATATTTATTCATCCGCTGCCATATTTATTCTGTCATACATTTATTCATTCATTCATTCATTCATTCATTCAGTCTCATATTTATTCATCCGCTGCCATATTTATTCTGTCATACATTTATTCATTCATTCATTCATTCAGTCTCATATTTATCCATCCGCTGCCATATTTATTCTGTCATACATTTATTCATTCATTCATTCTCATTCACTCATTCATTCATTCTCCCATATTCATTCAATCATTCATTCATTCATTTATTGATTCTCTTTCGTATTCATTCATTCATTCGCATTCACTCATTCATTCATTCTCTCTCATATTCATTCATTCATTCTCTCTCATATTCATTCATTCCCTCTCATATTCATTCATTCTCTCTCATATTCATTCATTCTCTCTCATATTCATTCATTCATTCTCTCTCATATTCATTCATTCATTCTCTCTCATATTCATTCATTCATTCAGTCTCTCTCATATTCATTCATTCATTCTCTCTCATATTCATTTATTCATTCTCTCTCATATTCATTTATTCATTCTCTCTCATATTCATTTATTCATTCTCTCTCATATTCATTTATTCATTTTCTCTCATATTCATTTATTCATTCTCTCTCATATTCATTCATTCATTCCCTCTCATATTCATTCATTCTCTCTCATTCATTCATTCTCTCTCATATTCATTCATTCCCTCTCATATTCATTCATTCCTTCTCTCTCATATTCATTCATTCTCTCTCATATTCATTCATTCATTCTCTCTCATATTCATTCATTCATTCTCTCTCATATTCATTCATTCATTCTCTCTCATATTCATTCATTCTCCCATATTCATTCATTCATTCATTCTCTCTCATATTCATTCATTCTTCTCTCTCATATTCATTTATTCATTCTCTCTCATATTCATTTATTCATTCTCTCTCATATTCATTTATTCATTCTCTCTCATATTCATTCATTCATTCATTCAATCATTCATTCATTCATTATTCCATAATTTATTCATGTTCCTTTTGTCTGCCTTCTTTTCCGTATATTTTTATCTCCTGTTTGTTTTTTCACTTTTCCTTCCTCCTTGATTCTCCCTGTCTCCTTTCATCTCCTTTTCGCACTTCCTTCTCGTCGGATCACAACAGCTTCTGCACTTTATTTTAAATGGATCCTTAATTACACTCAAGAAATTTCGTCTTACCTGGTCTCTCCCAGTTCTAGAGAGGAGACATGTGACTAATCATCTCTGATTGCCTGAACCACAAGGCATTGCCTGCTTTAAGCATCCCGTATTACATCACCAAATTAATTGACAGCTGCCTTTGTTCACTTTGGTGCTATTACAATACAAAACCACAAAAACATATTTTCTCTGCCCAAATTTAAAAACAAACAAAACAAAAGCCAACTGTTTTTTTAATCTGAATATTAAATACGGTTTGATTAAACCAAGCAATGAATTTTGGCGCAACCAATCAAAATTGATTATTTATTCATATGACGTTGATTACTTGATAGCCAAGTATTACTGTAGGCCACGCTTTTGGATCTACATCTCTCAGCTCCAGATGTACAGGGACTCCAGTCTTACCGGACCTGAATACCCTCTGTAGGTGGAATAGAGAACTAAATCACGGCTTATGATTAACTTACACTTGGTGTTTCGTCTGTGAACAGGCTCTTTTGTTTAATTGTAGAATTCCAATTAACTTATCCTTCCATCGTGACTGAATATTCCGCGTAATGCAAAAGGAACGCTGGATACCTAAGGGTTTACTCTAGTAACAGAATAGGTTAACACTATTAGTTGTGCTCCTGTTGGATGCAAATATCCGCATGCGTTTCGTTAAGCTTGGTTAATAGTGACGTATTGGATTGACTGTCGTGTGAATTCAAGGCAAACTGCTGTTAAACATGTTCCACAATACAATTTATTAGACCAGTGATGTCAAAGCAAGCGCATTTTTCTGACCTTGACGTCGTGCACGGCATTAAGCGCTAGGTATGCTAGGAGGAATAAGCAGCCTGTTGGATTAAGAAAGCAGTGGTGCACAAACTTCAAACGGAACGTGAAATT
The DNA here is from genome assembly GCA_025594305.2 of Periplaneta americana. Classification (NCBI taxonomy): domain Eukaryota; kingdom Metazoa; phylum Arthropoda; class Insecta; order Blattodea; family Blattidae; genus Periplaneta; species Periplaneta americana. Next base: position 157,951,213 of record JAJSOF020000013.1, read on the forward strand.
TTATGTTGTTATTTTTATATGTCTTCTTTCTGTTTGATATTTTCTATATTGCCTGTAAAACAAAAGTACTAACACCTATTTCTTAGCCTAATATTGCAGTTGTGTTTTAAACGTTAATAACATGATAAATAGAAAAGAAGGAATATTCACACAAATTCCATAATAACTACAACTATACTGTACTAAGTGAATTAAACACATCATTCCTAAAGAAAGTGTTATCCCATAGAAAGACACTGAATATGACATGATAAGTTGAAATTGATATTGATGGTATATTTAGCCTTATAAAAGTAATCAAAACAATATTATAGTACAAAGAAAAGTTCTCTAGGTATATGTTTTAAGTGTAACTAATATTACATAACAAAACTCTTATCGCATTATGCTTTTAAGGTGATATTGATGCGCAACTTCCTATCATCAGAATATTAAATTATTTTCTCGAAATCTACTGAAGCTATAGAACTGACATTTTTACAACACATGGGCACGTATCTTTTGCTTATGATGTAACAGTAGTTGCTTTGTTAATTCATTTCCTTACAAACAATTTCCATGCGAATATTTTCAAACATTTTAATACACTATCTTCAGTAATACGTATTTACGATATATTAGATTTACGAAAACATTGTTTTAGTACCTGTAAGGCTACTAAACAAACATCTGAAAATTTCACTTTTCTGTAAAAGAAGTTGAGAAAATATTCCTTTTGAATAAAAAAGCAAACTAAATACTTGTGAAAAATGAGCATTAAAATTAAAACTTACATTCTTATAATGCACTTATACTTCTCAGGCAAATCTAAAAATTACCATGGATACAGTTTTAATAAGTTCTCTTCCCTTTATCTATTGAATCAGTGCTGGCCATCCCTGAATATAGCTCGACCAAGAGGCATATACCACCTCTTTCGTCTGTCTCTTTCCTTTCCATTGTAAAGCGCTCAGGCTCTCCTGGGCTCTAAAGCGCGCGCTTGCCCCTATGGGCATCAGTTGACATCACTGTCTTAGGACTTGCATATGCCCCATGCATCTGCAAACATGTGAACGCCTTCCATTCATTTATATCTTATTGTTTCCATGGTTACCAAAGCGACACTCGGTAGCATAGTACTAAGATTGATAACAGTAGGTTTACTATTTATAAGACGCCCTGTTGGCGAGACCAACTACCATAAGAGTGTTTTTCAGAATCTTGTACAGATGATGGGTAGCATATTGGTCACAACGTCAAAGTTTGAACCCTCTCTTGAACTTAAAAAAATGACATATATTTAGATTTGAGTATTTTTTATCCATAATCGTTTTCTCTTCTCTAATTTTTAACTGTCAGAGTAACAAAATCTACATCGACATAACGCATAGTCCTCCTATCCCCCTCCTTCAATATAATCCCTATGCTTGGTGCTACGGCACGTTCTAATTATAACAATGCTATCTCTATTTTTGGAGGAATATAATTTAATCTATAAGTTATGAATTTTTTTCAAATAATGCAAATTTAAATAAACATTTTTGCTATATTTTCAGTATTAAATCCTTTATAAATTTAAATTTCATAAAATGTTTGTGCTGAGTCATGCACTAAATTATAATGAATATCCCCTGATAATTTGAAGTAGTCCTCATGGGTAGAAAATGAGAAAAGGTGAATTTTGTACAGAAAATATAAATTTACGGAAAATTATCTCGAAAATATTTTTAATACATCTCAGCTACACATAGTGGGTGGTTACAAAAAAAACTTCCAACTCTTTAAAAGTGAGTAGCGTGTATTAAATTTATATATCGTTAGAAAGATAAATTTTCAGAGACAAAAATATATATATATATATATATATATATATATATATATCTTGCACATTGAAAGGAATGATAGGGTACACTTAACATAATAGAAAACCTATATTACGTTTTGTGATTAAATGCACGGTTAATTAGAAAATTAAGTTTGGAGTTTCAGCAGTATGACAACATCGTCGCTAACACACACTACTCGTGATACAGATGTACGATGTCTACGAAATCGTTGTGTCTAGGTAGGTGAGCTGGAAATTTATCGTTTGAAAGAAAGAAAAATTCAAATATCTTGGAAGAGTAGTAAAAAATATAAATGACAATCGGGAGGAAATTGAACGCAGAGTAAATATGGGAAATGCCTGTTATTATTCGGTTGAGAAGCTTTTATCATCCAGTCTGCTGTCAAAAAATCTGAAAGTTAGAATTTATAAAACAGTTATATTACCGGTTGTTCTTTATGGTTGTGAAACTTGAACTCTCACTCTGAGAGAGGAACAGAGTTTAAGGGTGTTTGAGAATAAGATTCTTAGGAAAATATTTGGGGGCTAAGAAGGATGAAGTTGCAGGAGAATGGAGAAAGTTACACAACACAGAACTGCACGCATTGTATTCTTCACCTGACATAATTAGGGACATTAAATCGAGGCGTTTGAGATGGACAGGGCATGTAGCACGTATGGGCGTATCTAGAAATGCATATAGAGTGTTAGTTGGGAGGCCGGAGGGAAAAAGATCATTGGGGAGGCTGAGACGTAGATGAGAAGATAATATTAAAATGGATTTGAGGGTGATGAGATATGATGGTAGAGAATGGATTAATCTTGCTCAGGATAGGGACCAATGGCGGGCTTATGTGAGGGCGGCAATGAACCTCCGGGTTCCTTAAAAGACACTTCTAAGTAAGTGTAAGCCTATATGTTTCATATACCGTTAGAAAGAGGAAATTTCAGGTAATTTAATGCAGTAAAAGACCAAAAATGAAAATGTTCACAATTTTTCAAGGTTCTGGTTCCCTTACATGAAATTAGAAAGTGAGAAAAAGTGAGTGGAGATTATTGGAGAAGTGAAATTTCGTCTTCAATCTTACCTACCAGAAGAATTGCTCTAGCCAGCGTCCGTGATCGAACCTGGGTTCGCAGAACGATAAACCAGCGCTATGATACTAAGGTCCGTAAGTCTCGTTTACTGGTCGTGCAAGATATCCCGTAATTTACGGAATTGCTTCACGTGTACAGCTGGCCTAAGCACCTTGGAGATGAAATACGCAATACACTCCCCTGGGAACTGTAGGCTACTGGCAACACATTTCTCACGTGTTAATCTGACTTTGCTTAGAGGTCGTAAATACGGATACAAAGTCTTTGCATAGAGATATTCAATATGGTTACTCTTGGGAACAGAGGTGCTGCCGCCATGTGGCCACTTCGTAAAGGGATAACATTAGAACTGTGGCTTCCTTTGCTGCGGACGTAAAGATGTCCAGCTGATTAAAACTACACGAGGGCGAGATCGGAGCTCGTAACTTAGCAACACGTGAACTTGCACATAATACTAGTGTATGACTAAACAGTAACAGAATTTCATCTTTCAGTTGTTTATTTAATATATATGTATATATATATATATATATATATATATATATATATATATATATATATATATATATATATATATTTTATAACTAACCGTACCCGTGCGCTCCGCTGCACCCGTTAGAAATAAATATTAAGTAATTACATAATTAAAATAGGACATTTGATCCAGGAACATTCGTGTTTGATAGAAGGATAAATCGTTTAATATGTTACTTAATTTAAATTGCATCCAAATAATTAAAATGCGATCATTTTGGCTCAGAGACACTCATTTGGTGCAATGACAATTCCTTTAACATGTTTCTTAATTTTTATTACATGCATCCATACTTTAATGAAGATTGACATCATTTAGATTTAATGTGTATATTTTATTTTACTTGTTATAGGTTTCCATTGAATTATGGTAAAACTTAATTTTAACCCTTGCTTTCTACGTATTCAGTAAATGGCGCTTGGCCCATTATGGTTCTGAACCATTCAAATAACTTAAATTATATTATATATTACATATTATATTATATTATATTATATTATATTATATTATATTATATTATATTATATTACATCAGAAGTTACTGTAATAACATCATAGCAATATGTCCATCTAGAGAAACTATACTTTCCAATGGTGAAATAATAATTAATTATACAAATCGGTTAATTCAGCTTCCGATATTACTTCATACAAACACAGAAACATTCTCTGTAGGCTATCTTTCATAGCTTTCGATTGTTGCTGTCCAAGGCCCCTTATAGACGAAGTCATTTGTTTTTTATTTCATTACACCGCCTTAGATGGCAGTTATTTTAATTTTAAAACTCATTTATCTCATTAAATATCAATCCTATCAAAATTTTTCAAGGCATAAAACGTATCGCAAATTAATTTTAAAGAAACTCTTCTTATGTAACATTTTTCATAAAAATCAATAATAAGCGAGATATTTCGATTTATTTAATTCAGGCCCCTTATAACCCCCCTTTTAAATAATATTTTTTGAATGCCCTATGGCCTAAAATCTAAGTTACAACGAACTTAATTTATATTCCAATTTTCATCGAAATCCGTTCAGCCATTATCGCGTGAAAAGGTAACAAACATACAGACAGACAGACAAAAATTTCAAAAAAGCGATTTTCGGTTTCATGGTGGTTAATTATATATGTTAGGACCAATTATTTTTGGAAAATCGAAAATTACCAGAAAAATTTCGGCTACAGATTTTTTATTAGTATAGATTAGAACTGTAAATGGAAATTACGGAAAAACGGCTGAACGGATTTGAATGAATGACCCATCATTTTGAAGCTTAGAACCGGAAGTTTTTCAGAAAAATAGTAACTTTCAGTGAAGCGTTAGTTTTCCTACATAATTTTCATATTTTCCAAAATCCATCTTTCGTCAGTTTTGAGAAGTAATTGCATCATTTCAGAATAAAACAAAACACACACTAGCCTACAATAAACAATAGGCTATTACACGAAGGCCATGACCTGCAGGATTGCTGACATATTTAGAACTCAAATTAAATTGGTTATTAAAAACTTTAAGGCTTACTAAAAATAATTCACAGATCTGATTCTGCGGTGTGTAAATTTATCAGTACAGCTGTGTATTGGATATTAAAATCTACAAAACTTGAGGTGGTTTGATGACATTATTACTATTAGAAATGAAATATTATTATAATTAATGCCATGATGCGACTATTTTTCATTAATTATACGTATTAATGCTATACTGATGATATGAAAGTGAAAGTTTTGGGGTTATATAAGTAGATGTAGAGAATATATGAAATTAGATCTTCATTTCTATAATTTACTGAATGGCGGCTATGTAGTAAATAACTACAAAAATTACGTAAGATAATAATATTGTTATTAAAAATCAAATTAAACACAGTATAAATATGGGAAATGCCTGTTATTATTCGGTTGAAAAGCTTTTATCATCCAGTCTGCTGTCAAAAACCTGAAAGTTAGAATTTATAAAACAGTTATATTACCGGTTGTTCTTTATGGTTGTGAAACTTGGACTCTCACATTGAGAGAGGAACATAGGCTAAGGGTGTTTGAGAATAAGGTGCTTAGGAAAATATTTGGGGCTAAGAGGGATGAAGTTACAAGAGATTGGAGAAAGTTACACAACACAGAACTGCACGCATTGTATTCTTCACCTGACATAATTAGGAACATTAAATCCAGACGTTTGAGATGGACAGGGCATGTAGCACGTATGGGCGAACCCAGAAATGCATATAGAGTATTAGTTGAGAGGCCGGAGGGAAAAAGATCATTGGGGAGGCCGAGACGTAGATGGGAGGATAATATTAAAATGGATTTGAGGGAGGTGGGATATGATGATAGAGAATGGATTAATCTTGCTCAGGATAGGGAACAATGGCGGGCTTATGTGAGGGCGGCAATGAACCTCCGGGTTCCTTAAAAGCCAGTAAGTAAGTAAGTATTAAAAATCAAACATTTTTATAGTTATTAATCAAGTGGGGTTGGGTCTTTTTCATATACTTGATGGCGGTGTGGTGTAGATATTTATATGCGTCATTTTCTTCAGTATTGGCTCGAGAGAGCGCAAAAATTACAGTTCCTAAGGAAAGACCAAAAGGTATTACTTACTGATAAAATAAGAGCCCTACAAAATTTTGTAGTCTCCCGATCATTTCAGCAACATCTCTTAGCAGAATAAAATGATTTCACCCTCTACATTTCAAGCTCTAAATGCAGCAGCTATACCAAGATGCGATGTCTATTGTTCGAAAGCATAGCAAACCTGACATTTTTTTAACTTTCACCTACAATCCACAATGACCTGAAATAGCTATTGCTTTACTCCCACATGAAAAACCCACTGATCGTCCTGACATTGTTACTTGCGTTTTCGCGTTGAAACTCAAAAACTGAAGGTGGATAGGTTCAAGAAAAAGTATTTGGCATAAAAAAACATTCAGAGAGAGTATGTTTCATTATTACGGAAGCAAATAACTTTCAAAATGTCTGGTATTCTTTATTGAAAATAAATCTGAAAAATTTTTATTTGAACGTCTAATGAACTTAGTTTGCAGCATTTGCTGCACAAGCCACTAGTACTTACTTACTTACTTACTTACAAATGGCTTTTAAGGAACCCGAAGGTTCATTGCCGCCCTCACATAAGCCCGCCAGCGGTCCCTATCCTGTGCAAGATTAATCCAGTCTCTATCATCATACCCCACCTCCCTCAAATCCATTTTAATATTATCCTCCCATCTATGTTTCGGCCTCCCTAAACGTCTTTTTCCCTCCGGTCTCCCAACTAACACCCTATATGCATTTCTGGATTCGCCCATACGTGCTACATGCCCTGCCCATCTCAAACGTCTGGATTTAATGTTCCTAATTATGTCAGGTGAAGAATACAATGCGTGCAGTTCTGTGTTGTGTAACTTTCTCCATTCTCCTGTAACTTCATCCCGCCTAGCCCCAAATAGTTTCCTTAGCACCTTATTCTCAAACACCCTGAACCTATGTTCCTCTCTCAGAGTGAGAGTCCAAGTTTTACAACCATACAGAACAACCGGTAATATAACTGTTTTATAAATTCTAACTTTCAGATTTTTCGACAGCAGACTGGATGATAAAAGCTTCTCAACCGAATAATAACAGGCATTTCCCATATTTATACTGCGTTTAATTTCCTCCCGAGTGTCATTTATATTTGTTACTGTTGCTCCAAGATATTTGAATTTTTCCACCTCTTCGAAGGATAAATCTCCAATTTTTATATTTCCATTTCGTACAATATTCTGGTCACGAGACATAATCATATACTTTGTCTTTTCGGGATTTACTTCCAAACCGATCGCTCTACTTGTTTCAAGTAAAATTTCCGTGTTTTCCTAATCGTTTGTGTATTTTCTCCTAACATATTCACGTCATCCGCATAGACAAGCAGCTGATGTAACCCGTTCAATTCCAAACCCTGCCTGTTATCCTGAACTTTCCTAATGGCATATTCTAGAGAGAAGTTGAAAAGTAAAGGTGATAGTGCATCTCCTTGCTTTAGCCCGCAGTGAATTGGAAAAGCATCAGATAGAAACTGACCTATACGGACTCTGCTGTATGTTTCACTGAGACACATTTTAAACAAGCCACTAGTACAATTAGAAAATCTTAGCTGGCGTTTTAAGTTCTCTCCGTCCTTGCTTTTTGGCTTTCAGTAACGAAAGTCAGTTTCTTAATCACGTTGTAAATTACATTACTAGTTTCTTTCCTTCTTGAGCTATTGCATGCACCCAAATACGTATTTAACTTTCATTTCTGAAATTATAAACAAACGGCATTGCCTATAAACCAAAATTGAAATTTTTTACTCATTTTATAAATTGTTCTCTAGTCAATTTTACACGGTTTGCATGAAGTAACCAAATATTTATATATTATGTAATTGGAATAAACTTATGGAGATCCTGAAGAAAATTGGCGTGGATTGGAAAGAGAGGAGGCTTTTCAGTAATCTTTATATGAAACAAGGAGTCAAAGTCAGGATAGGAAAAGAAATATAAGAAGGAAGAGAAATAGGGAGAAGAGTACGTCAAGGATGCCCTTTATCACCTACGCTGTTCAACATCTACTTGGAGGATTTAGTGAAGAACTGTTTTCAGAACATGGGAGGAGTGATAGTAGGAGGAAGAAGAATAAAGTGTATAAGATTTGCTGATGATATGGTATTGTTAGCAGAAGAGGAGATGATACTAAGGGATATGCTACTGGAGCTAAATGACAGCTGTGAGCAGTATGGGATGAAGATAAATGCAAACAAGACGAAGACCATGGTCATAGGAAGAAAAGTAAAGAAGGTAAACTAAATGAGGCAGTAGAGCAAGTGGACAGCTTCAAATACTTGGGGTGTACTATAAGCAGTAACATGAGCTGCTGCCAGGAAGTCAAAAGGAGGATAGCAATGGCCAAGGAAGCTTTTACTAGAAAAAGGAGCATCTTCTGCGGACCTCTGGAAAAAGCAGTATGGAAGAGACTAGTGAAGTGCTTTGTACGAAGTGTGGTATTGTTTGGGGACAGAAACATGGACATTGTGACGAAGTGAAGAGAAGCGAATAGAAGCATTTGAAATGTGGATATGGAGAAGAATGGAGAGTGTGAAATGGACAGACAGAATAAGAAATGAAGGTGTGATGGAAAGAGTGGGTGAAGAAAGAATGATGCTGAAACTGATCAGGAAGAGGAAAAGGAATTGGTATGGTCACTGGTTGAGAAGAAACTGTCTACTGAAGGATGCACTGGAAGGAAAGGTGAACGGGAGAAGAGTTCTGGGTAGATATCAGATGATAGACAACATTAAGATATATGGATCATATGCGGAAATTAAGAGGAAAGCAGAAAATAGGAAAGATTGGAAAAAGTTGGGTTTGCAGTAAAAGACTTGCCCTTGGGCAGGAAATAAATGAATATTGTGACAATTGTTTCCTGTAGCCATGCTATTTGGTCACGTGCTTCTTCCTCAATCCAATAACAGCAGCAGTCCTTTGTATCCAAAAATCTCTTTAACTCACAGCAGTATTAAACAGATGTGTGTGGAAAGTCTTTGGTAGGTAATTTTCCTTCGATTCTGTCTTATAAAGCCACTGCCTCCACCTGGTCACATTATTACATCTTTGTACACTAATATTAAGTGATTTAGTATGTGGGATCGCAGTATAAAACAACTCGATACAATTAACCTTCAGATGTTTCGTAACATGACTATTTTTAATTAATTAGATTGTCACTAAATATGCAACCTAGCGACGGCTGCCAGCGATTCAAATATAAAACAACGATAAAAATAGACAATTGACTGTAGAAATAAATCTGTTTCAGCGTACGGCACGTAAATATTACTAAAGAGAGAATATCTTCTCTAAGAAGGTTACCATACAGGGACATGGATATGACCACGACTGATACAATAGAGTTTTGTTGTCGTCTTCTTTATGTGTCCTTGCCTCCTTTATCTCTCTTCTACTCATCCCTTTCTTTATTCTTTTTGAAGTACTTCCTTTACGTTCCTTGGTATTTATCTTTTTTTTTTCCTTTTTTACCTACTTCCTCCTTTAACCTAAAAGTCTTCATACGCTTGACGTTTCAGAAATCTGGTCACACTTTCTGTTATTGAAATTAATTTTAACTTTAAAAAATATTATGCGTACACAAATTGATATTTATTTATTTACTTATTTTATTTATTTATTCATTCGTTTATTTCAACATTTTTTAAATTATTCATGTATTCATTCATTTATTCATTTGTGTATTCATTCATTATTTTATTCACTTGTTTATTTATTTATTTATTCATTTGTTTATTCACTTATTTATTTATTCATTCATTTTGTTATTCATTTATTCATTAATTTATTAATTAATTTATTCATTCATGTATTAATTCATTACTTTACTCATATGCATTCCCTACAGACTTCTCGCTCCACTTACCTTTCTTCCCACCATAATCTGAACACACGCTCTCGCCATGAAACAATACTAACAATACCATCCCATCGCACCTCCTCATACTCATCCTCTTTCACAATAGCCCTGCCAAGACTCTGGAATTCGTTACCTGCTGGCATCAGGGACTGTCGAAATAAAATTGAATTCAAACGCAAACTTACTAGGCACTTGAGACTCGTTCAGACATGGTTTCTTGTAAATAGTTCTCTTAATCTATCACAAAATATTTCAATATCCAGTAATTTCATCACTATAGAATTTTGTTATTCTAGGTTTAATTTGTAATTCAGTAATTACAAAAATATTCTTTGTTCTTAACTTCTATGATAAAATGTCTAGCTTTCATTAATCAGGTAATCTTGTCGTACTTTAATTTTTATTGTAATTGTAATTGTAAATTTAATGTTAATTGTAATTTTATTGTTCATATTATAGTTGTAATCCACTGGTAGAGGGGCAGAGAAGGCCTGACGGCCTTATCTCTACCAGGTTAAATAAATAAATACTAAATACTAAATACAGACATGTTTATGATTGGAAACGAAAACAAAAGCAGCTGATGTTTATGAAATTATAATAGCTTCCTGAACCAGCGTTATGATAACTTACAAGTCACTCCTAAATGACACATCAGTGTTTATGTGTGTTGGTTACAGTACAATTTTGTAGTGGTGACAGCTCTTATTGCTTGTGGTGAGAGAGCAAACTTCAGTTCCACAGATAGGCAATTCCGAGAAACAGTTGTCACCTGTCACGTCTAAGTAACTGCACTGGACATTCTGGTGATGATTAATCTGAAATGGGGCTTTTGTCGAAAAATATTTGATGAAAACTTAATTTGTATGTACTTTTACGTGAATTTTTCAAAATATGTATTTACATAAAAAATTCAAAATATGTTTTCATTTTAAATAAAATTTGAAATATATGATCAGGTGACCTTTCAGAAACTTATAACACAATTACGAGTTTCTATTACGTACAAATAAAATATTTACTTATCTAAGAATTCTAGTCCTAGTTATTAGAAGTCATCGGCTTAGCTCGGCCGGCAGCGCAATTTCCTACGGATCTAAGGCTACAATCGGACATCGGTTCGATTCTCACCTGGACTAATTACTTGGGTAGAGATTTTCCGAAGTTTTTCCTACTTAAAAACGAATGTCTGGTAATACCATGGCAAATGCTTAGTCCCATCTTGCTGTCACAAATTATAGAAAAGCTGAATATTCTCCAGTTTGGTACAGCAACACCAAATAACCAATACTTACTTACTTACTGGCTTTTAAGAAACCCGGAAGTTCATTTCCGCCCTCACATAAGCCCGCCATTGGTCCCTATCCTGAGCAACATTAATCAAGTCTCTATCATCATATCCCACCTCCCTCAAATCCATTTTAATATTATCTTCCCATCTACGTCTCGGCCTCCCCAAAGGTCTTTTTCCCTCCGGCCTTCCAACTAACAGTCTATATGCATTTCTGGATTCGCCCATACGTGCTACATGCCCTGCCCATCTCAAACGTCTGGATTTAATGTTCCTAATTATGTCAGGTGAAGAATACAATGCGTGCAGTTCTGTGTTGTGTAACTTTCTCCGTTCTCCTGTAACTTCATCCCTCTTAGCCCCAAATATTTTCCTAAGCACCTTATTCTCAAACACCCTTAATCTCTGTTTCTCTCTCAAAGTGAGAGTCCAAGTTTCACAACCATACAGAACAACCGGTAATATAACTGTTTTATAAATTCTAACTTTCAGATTTTTTGACAACAGACTGGATGATAAAAGCTTCTCAACCGAATAATAACAGGAATTTCCCATATTTATTTTCCTCCCGAGTATCATTTATATTTGTTACTGTTGCTCCAAGATATTTGAACTTCTCCACCTCTTCAAAAGATAAATTTCCAATTTTTATATTTCCATTTCGTACAATATTCTGGTCACGAGACATAATCATATACTTTGTCTTTTCGGGATTTACTTCCAAACCTATCTCACCAAATAACCAATAAACATAAATAAACAAAAGAATTACGTGCCAGAGCGGGTTTTAGTACTCATGCCCCGTGGCTCACCAACTCACCATCCTTGCCTCCCCTGTTACGTAGTTCTGCTGTACATTTTTGCACCATGCCAAGGCATGAACAAGCCTTTGTTAGGCAGTACAAGGTCCCCCTCTGTTCCCGCCTCAGATTGTGTTTCTCTCTATTGTGGCGAAGTTTGCTCCTTATTCAAGCCCTGAAATCTCTCCGCCATTGTTTCTCCCCTTATATCAAGAGTGTTCGATAAGTTGCAGACACGCCGATAGGGGCGCTGGCGTCGCATGTCATACCTGTATTAGCGAGACTCCGAGCGGTGGATTATTTATATGCAAAAATTCATTTGAAATCAGTTTCGGTGCCGAGTGCAAAACCTTGTCCCCTTTAATATGTCATCCGAGGCGCCTAGGTATTCCTAGAGGCCGAAACATCTGACTGATAACGATCCAACTCGATATGGGAGTACGGGGTTTGTGCAAGTTGTGTAAGCCAAGCCAGCGATGCCAAAAAAATGACCATCTAACAATCCTTATGTTCATTGTAAAAGATAGTACAGGGTGAGCCATATAAACTTTAACAATTTTAATAAGTTATAATTTCCCTCTAGATGCTAGTATAAACTTGAAATTGAGTTTAATGATCTCTATGGCTCTGGGAGAATCTATATTGATACCTCTACCCTCCATCGTTGACCATTATAACTAAGGAGCGGATTCCTATGTAATTAAATATTCTTTTTGCGTATGATAAAACACAATTAACAAATATATTACTATAATGTACCGAAGTACATGTGATATTTCCATGCAGATATTCTGCGTCATGATACGATGAAAGAGTAATGGAACGGAGAAAAATTCTCTCCGGCGCCGGGATTTGAACCCGGGTTTTCAGCTCTACATGCTGATGCTTTATCCACTAAGCCACACCGGATACTACCCCGGCGCAGGACAGAATCGTCTTAGATTAAGTTCCAACTCTTGGGTTCCCTCTAGTGGCCGCCCTCCGCACTACGTCATAGATGTCTATGAACGTAGGACTGAAGTCCACACATGTGCTGAGGTGCACTCGTTATGAGTGACTAGTTGGCCGGGATCCGACGGAATAAGCGTCGTCTTAAATCACGAAGTGATTTACGCATATCATATATATTATTTAATGTACCGAAGTACATATGATATTTCCATGCAGATATTCTGCGTCATCATACGATGAAAGAGTAATGGAACGGAGAAAATTCTCTCCGGCGCCGGGATTTCAACCCAGCTTTTCAGCTCTACGTGCTGACGCTTTATCCACTAAGTCACACCGGATCCGTCGGCCAACTAGTCACTCATTACGAGTGCACCTCAGCACATGTGTGGACTTCGGTCCTAGGTTCATAGACATCTATGACGTAGTGCAGAGGGCGGCCACTAGAGGGAACCCAAGAGTTGGAACTTAAAACTGAGACGATTCTTCCGACGCCGGGGTGGAATCCGGTGTGGCTTAGTGGATAAAGCGTCAGCACGTAGAGCTGAAAACCCGGGTTCAAATCCCGGCGCCGGAGAGAATTTTTCTCCGTTCCATTACTCTTTCATCGTACAATTAACAAAGTTAAAAATTCCGAACATGAAGTTCCAAGTTTAAAACCCGAATTTTATTTCACATAAAAACACATATTTTCACAAAAAAATTATGTAAATACATATTTTCAGGAAATCTATTATAAACACATAAATCTTGGAGTTTTTTACTTCAATAACTTTTAAATATTTTAAAACTAAATCAATTATATCACTCAGAAGTACGTTATCTTTTTTAAGAATTCTTGGTTGCTTCGTGTTTCTAAGCGCTGTGTGGTGTATCCGTGATCCATTTTCGTAATAGTATCGCCTCAAGTTCTGAGAACTGCTAGGCAGCATATCAGTGTTATTATTAGAGAATAAATTAACATGGACAAGGAGGAGAGATCTTGCAACACATAATTAGGAATGTTTATTGTTGCTGAAGATGATTTCATTCCACGCTTTGTTTGTGAAACACAACAGATAAGAGCTCGGGTATGAACATTATTTAATTTAAACAAATCTCTCGCCTCTCGCTCATGTCTATCAAGTAAGGCAATATATCTTGTTGTGATTCCCTGTTATCGGGCTTCGTCAATCGATATCCTTCAAGATATACTGAAAGATTGTTGTTTAAAAAACGATTTGGCTTTCCTATTAGCAAATTTAAGCTTTTTGTGTGACACCATAAAAAAACTCGAAACATCCAAAAACCTGTTGTCTGAAACAGGGAGGTGCGTGCCGTGGAAATTAAACTAGACTCACTACCAGGTTCAGAAGTACAAGTACTAAGGGACAAATTCCAGAATGTGTTTGGGAAAAACAGTGGATATAAAAAAACGTCTAAAGTTGGTCAAGTATTGGAGGGTGCGCCTGTAGGTGAAATTGTCGTTATTCAGAGATAATCGACATGCATTTGTGATGGAGAATTTGGAGATGACCTTTGTTGTTCACTGCAATTCTCGGCCAATTACTAGCACTCAAGTGTGGTTGGTGAGTACCTAGTAACATTTTTTTTCGAGCTAAGTAAGGTATTTTTGTGATATTAAAAAAAAAATTATTTTTAGCAAATATTTTCGTACTTTTCAGCACATAAAAAATAAATATATTTAAAGTTTTTAGCACATAAAAATCCGCTCCCTAATTATAACTAGAGCCCGGATGTTTAGGGTTTATAACAGTTAAAATAGGCATGCAAAAAAGGCAACCAATCTTCTTAATGTATCCATCTGTTTGCAGACAACATAAAGTCCACTATAGTCCACTGTAGTCTATTCAGTTTTTGTTTTTCACGAGAAATGAGGGGTATTTTGATCGGTGTTCATTACAGATGCCTGTTGCTAGTAGCCAGAGGTGGGGTGTAGTCAATATATACTGCAGGGCTGTGTCTTCTGCAACTGGTACTGATGATTTTAATTTACTTCTTTTGTGGTTTATAGATGGACAGTATAGAAGAATGTGTTCCAGATCTTCATCGTGATCATTACACCACAGACAAGTAGGATTATCAGAAATGTGAAATCGGTGTAGGTACAATTGAGTGACAATGTGACCTGTTCTGGCTCTTGTTAAAAATGTTTGAACATGTCTGGGCAAGTTTTTGTACATTTCCAGGTCATTTGGTTTCTTTTGTACAGACTGTATAATTTTTCCTTTGTCAGAAGCGAGCCAATTGTTGATCCATAGGTTTGTAAAATGAGACTTTACTGAAGCAAAAGCACTGGATAGAGATATCACTTGAAGACGTCTTGGTTGCAAATATGTTGCCTGTTTTGCAATATCATCGACTTTCTCGTTTCCAGGCATACCACAATGACTAGGTATCCATTGAAATGTTATTTCCTTTTGGAGTTCTTTTAGTTTACTTAGTTGTAAACGTAAAATAAAAACGTAAAAAGGCATTATAAATTTAAAAAAAGCATAATATATTTTAGCAATAAATTTAAATTATGTCAACATAACTCAGATATTTACTTCGTAGGTGACACATGTTGACTTATAAAATACTTTTTTTCGTGATTAACTGTCTTTTCACAAACCTTACGTAACTAAACTGTTCCATCGGTTGAAAACACATGGGCACCAAATTCACTAACGTAAGCATGAAGCTAAAGCTAGGAGATGCACTATCACCTTTACTTTTTAACTTTGCTCTGGAGTATGCCATTAGGAAAGTCCAGGATAACAGAGAGGGTTTGGAATTGAACGGGTTACATCAGCTGCTTGTCTATGCTGATGACGTGAATATGTTAGGAGAAAATCCACAAACGATTAGGGAAAACACGGGAATTTTACTGGAAGCAAGTAAAGAGATAGGTTTGGAAGTAAATCCCGAAAAGACGAAGTATATGATTATGTCTCGTGACCAGAATATTGTACGAAATGGAAATATAAAAATAGGAAATTTATGTTTTGAAGAGATGGAGAAGTTCAAATATCTTGGAGCAACAGTAACAAATATAAATGATACTCGAGAGGAAATTAAACACAGAATAAATATGGGAAATGCCTGTTATTATTCGGTTGAGAAGCTTTTATCATCTAGTCTGCTGTCAAAAAATCTGAAAGTTAGAATTTATAAAACAGTTATATTACCGGTTGTTCTGTATGGTTGTGAAACTTGGACTCTCACTTTGAGAGAGGAACATAGATTAAGGGTGTTTGAGAATAAGGTTCTTAGGAAAATATTTGGAGCTAAGAGGGATGAAGTTACAGAAGAATGGAGAAAGTTACACAACACAGAACTGCACGCATTGTATTCTTCACCTGACATAATTAGGAACATTAAATCCAGACGTTTGAGATGGGCAGGGCATGTAGCACGTATGGGCGAATCCAGAAATGCATATAGAGTGTTAGTTGGGAGGCCGGAGGGAAAAAGACCTTTAGGGAGGCCAAGACGTAGATGGGAAGATAATATTAAAATGGATTTGAGGGAGGTGGGATATGATGATAGAGAATGGATTAATCTTGCTCAGGATAGGGACCAATGGCGGGCTTATGTGAGGGCGGCAATGAACCGCCGGGTTCCTTAAAAGGCAGTAAGTAAGTAAGTAAGTAATGCTGAATATTGGTATCGTGAAGACATGACAATATTATATTTGTAACTGTGGATTGTCGATCATTATCCATATTACACCAGTAGTATTAAAGCACGATCATTAGCAGAGTAAGCGATGAATTTTGAAGGAAGATAAAGTTTTTAGCATGGCTTTCTTCGGGAGGGAAGCGAGTTGGTGAAATCGTCTGATGTGTTCGTTCAGGGTTGTGTCATTGAATGACAGTTTTTCCTCCTTCCTCATCATCTCCTACTCGTGACGTCACGCTCAGCTGTACTCGACAACACGCCTCGACCTGTTCTATTACAGTCCGTGATATTTATGTGACACAGGTTGCCAACACTTGTTGTCGGGATAGCGGGTTGCATCACGTCACATCACTTCACAGTGGTGCTCAACCCGAGGCCGTGACCCACCTTCGTCTATTGGCAGTGCCCTGCATTTTGTCTCTTCCTTTTCTTGTTTCCTTTACAGAGAACTCAGGACCTTCGCGGGGTTTCATCCCCGGCACTAATTGGAGTGGCCAACTGCTTAGCATTATGGTCACAGCGGGCCTTGTAGTCCCTGGTTCAGGCCTGACCTTCGTTCCAATAACTTTTGGACATATTACAGTAATTGATTGGCATTTTTGACACAAATAAGACAAGTCTAAACCGAAGGATCACTAGAGAAAACCGGGTGACTGAATAGGGTAATGTTCAGGGAAAGAGTGAGTGAGTGAGTGAGTGAGTGAGTGAGTGAGTGAGTGAGTGAGTGAGTGAGTGAGTGAGTGAGTGAACCAACCAACCAATTAATGAATTAATGGATGGATGGATGAATGGGTGAATGAATGAATGATGAATGGATGAATTAATGAATGGTTAAGTGAATGGATGAATAAGTGAATGAATTAATTAATGGATGAATGAGTGAATGGGTAAGTGAATGGATGAATAAGTGAATGAATGAATTAATGGATGAACGAGTGAATGGGTAAGTGAATGGATGAATAAGTGAATGAATAAATGAATTAATGGATGAATGAGTGAATGGGTAAGTGAATGGATGAATAAGTGAATGAATGAATTAATGGATGAGTGAGTGAAGGGTAAGTGAATGGATGAATTAATTAATTAATGAATGAGTGAATGGGTAAGTGAATGAATGAATTAATTAATGGATGAATGAGTGAATGGGTAAGTGAATGGATGAATAAGTGAATGAATGAATTAATGAATGGATGAATAAGTGAATGAATGAATTAATGGATGAATGAGTGAATGGGTAAGTGAATGGATGAATAAGTGAATGAATGAATGAATGAATGAATGGATGAATTAATGGATGAATGAGTGAATGGATGAATAAGTGAATGAATGAATTAATGGATGAATAAGTGAATGGGTAAGTGAATGAATGAACAAGTGAATGAATGAATGAATGTGAGGATGAATGGGTGAATGAATGAGTGAATAGGTAAGTGAATGGAAGAATAAGTGAATGAGTGTGATGATGAATGGGTGAATGAGTGAAATGAATGGATGAATGAGTGAATGGGTAAGTGAATGAATGAATTAATTAATTAATTAATTAATTAATTAATTAATTAATTAATTAATGAAGGTAGGTAAAGAACTGATGTACCAAAGAAGATTTTCTAAGAAGAGCACCTAGTTAAGATTTCGCAGCCCTTCTTGTGTTAAACACATAATATTATGTCTTTTACCACCTATCCTATCTTGACAGCGTTGGATAAGATGCTAGCCAATGATGTAAGTCGTAACAGAGGGATACAATGGGGCCCTATGAGTGTCTGGATTCCGCAGATGACGTACGTCTGTTAGGAGAAAGTTTTCCAGATATGGAAGCAAAACGACGTCAAAGTAGATGCCAGGAATACAGGACTTATAAGAATAGCAAAGAGATTCACGTTAACAATCTCAACAACTGGAAACTGATGCTGGGAGGTGAAGATATCGAGCGATTCGATTACTTTTGTTGTCTGGGAGCAATACAGCCGGATTTGTGTAGCTAAAGGGTCTTCACCCAATTACGATCGATTTGCAGATGCATTAAAATTTACATAAGCATAATGTTGAGGATCTTTAATTCAAACGTAAAATTTATTTTCTATCTGTGGTCCGAAAGTCATGGCAGGGTTTCAGAGCTTTATATGTTATGAATGAATAGAGGTAGTAATGTAATGTTGGTGCCAGATGAAAATAAAACTTTCAGAGTTTTTCGTCTGTAAGTTTGAGGCACTGAAGGAAACAAAAAATGATAACAATCGAAAAATTTAATGATTTTCATTATTACAATTTGTTATACAAGATAGATGTCCATAGAAAACTGCACTGTGTTTTGTGGCTGGCAAAATTTGAATTATGACAATACCTGCATTGGTGATGCTGGTAGCTTCCCAGTCTATACATTACAATAATTTGAGCAGTGTGGGGTCACCACATCTATACCCGGATGTGTTGGCTTCAAGAAGTCGTGCTGGACGGCGTCCAAGTCTTCCGGCTACGGTACAGTTACGCGGGCTGGAACCCCAGACTCTGAATACAGACGAAGCAGAGACGAGCCAATCCTACTGAAATGTGTTCACATCGGCCGTAAAGAATGCCCTTCTGTGATCCATCGAACTTTATGTGACAGTTGTCTTCCATTCATCCATCCATTCAATCAATTATCCATTCATCCATCCATTAATGCATTCATTAATTCAATCAATCCATTCATTCATTCAATCAATCAAAGATCCATCCACACAGTTATCCATCAGCTCAATAAAATCGGCCATCCCTTCATCAATTCAATCAGTCATTCCGTTCAATAAAATTGGCCATCCGTTCATCAAAACAGTCAGCCATCCATTCAATAAAATTCAGCCATTCAATAAAATTCATCGATTCAATAAAATCAGCCATCCCTTCATCAATTCAATCAGCCATCCATTCAATAAAATCGGCCAACCGTTCAATAAAATTCAGCCATTCAATAAAATCGGCCATCCGTTCATCAATTCAATCAGCCATCCATTCAACAAAATCGGCCATCCGTTCAATAAAATTCATCCATTCAATAAAATCGGCCATCCATTCAATAAAATTCATCCATTCAATAAAATTCACCCATTCAATAAAATCGGCCATCCGTTCATCAATTCAATCAGCCATCCATTCAACAAAATCGGCCATCCGTTCAATAAAATTCATCCATTCAATAAAATTCACCCATTCAATAAAATCGGCCATCCGTTCATCAATTCAATCAGCCATCCATTCAACAAAATCGGCCATCCGTTCAATAAAATTCATCCATTCAATAAAATCGGCCATCTGTCCAATAAAATTCAGCCATTCAATAAAATCGGCCATCCGTCCAATAAAATTCAGCCATTCAATAAAATCGGCCATCCGTCCAATAAAATTCAGCCATTCAATAAAATCGGCCATCCGTTCATCAGTACAGTCAGCCATCCATTCAATAAAATTCAGCCATTCAATAAAATTCATCGATTCAATAAAATCAGCCATCCCTTCATCAATTCAATCAGCCATCCATTCAATAAAATCGGCCAACCGTTCAATAAAATTCAGCCATTCAATAAAATCGGCCATCCGTTCATCAATTCAATCAGCCATCCATTCAACAAAATCGGCCATCCGTTCAATAAAATTCATCCATTCAATAAAATCGGCCATCCATTCAATAAAATTCACCCATTCAATAAAATCAGCCATCCCTTCACCAATTCAATCAGCCATCCATTCAATAAAATTCATCCATTCAATAAAATTCACCCATTCAATAAAATCAGCCATCCGTTCATGATTTAAATCAGCCATCCATTCAATAAAATCGGCCATCCTTTTAATAAATTTCATCCACTCAATAAAATCAGCCATTCATCCCTCCATCCATTCGTCCATCCATTTATCTACCGATGACAATCTCTGCTATCATCTATCATCTTTGTCTTCTTCTGCACTTCCTCTTTCCACACTTTTTCTATACGTCATTTTCTTCTCTTGCTGGTTTAACTGATCTTTCTTTTCGACCTTTTTCTTCTCTTATCATAACAACTCTCCCGCCTCCATCTCATCATTCTGTCTCCACATTCCTCTTTCCATTTTTGTTTTCTTCGTCTTCCCCTTCAATTCCCGCCCCACCTTCTCATTATTATTTTATACTGCTTTGCTTTCCTTTTCTCCAACATTTTACGTCCTCATTTTTATTTTATCAATACTTTTTCTTTTTCAATTTCTTCCCTCTCTACCTCATCACCCTTATTTTAATGATAGTCTTCCTCTTCCTTCTGCTTACCTTTTTCTTATATCCTTTTTCTATCTAACTCTTCGCCCACTTTATCTTCGTTTCTGTCTCCTTTTTCTTGCTGTATATCACTACTACCTTCCGTTTCTCTTCTTATTCTGTTTTCCTCCATTGTCTGCCTTACCGCCTCTCCTTATTGTTAACTATTTTCTGTTCCTTCTTCTCGTATTTACCACCATATTTAACATTCCTTCCCTTTCACATCATTATTCCCTTTTACCCGTCTTGTCATTGTTATCTGTCGTCCCTTTCGTTTTGTTGCTCCTCCACCCTTCTTCTGTGCTGACCCTCTTCCTTTTTCTTCATTACCACAAAGTCTTTAAAATATTAACTTGCCCTTCAAATCCCTCCAACCCCATTTCGTCCATTACGGGAGTCATGTGACACCATCATTATATCTGTGCTTGTTATCGGATGTGATTCTTTATTCACCGTCCCCTTATTCATCCATTCACTTACCCATTCACTCATTCATCCATTCATTCACTCATTCATTTATTCATTCCCTCATTTACCCATCCATCCTCACATTCATTCACTTATTCATCCATTGACTTATTCATCCATTCATCCACTCATTCATTCACTTATTCATCCATTCACTTACCCATTCACTCATTCATCTACTTATTCATTCACTTATTTTGCCATCTATCCTCACATTCATTCACTTATTCATCCATTCAATTACTCATTCACTCACTCGTCCATTCATCCATTCATTCACTTATTCACCCATTCACTTACCCATTCACTTACCCATTCACTCATTCATCTATTCATCCACTCATTCAATCACTCATTAAGCCATTCATCCTGACACCCATTCATTCATTCATCCATTCATCCATTCATTTACTCATTCAATCATTCATTAATCCATTCATCCTCACACCCATTCACTCATTCATCCATTCATCCATTCATTTATTCATTCAATCATTCATTAACCCATTCATCCTCACACCCATTCATTCATCCATTCATCCACTCATTTATTCATTCAATCACTCATTCCATTCATCCTCACACCCATTCACTCATTCATCCATTCATCCACTCATTTATTCATTCATGCATTCACTCATTAACCCATTCATCCTCACACCCATTCACTCATTCATCCACTCATTTATTCATTCAATCACTCATTAACCCATTCACTCATTCATCGATTCATCCACTCATTTATTTATTTATTCATTTATTCATTCACTCATTAACCCATTCATCCTCACACCCATTCACTCATTCATCCATTCATCCACTCATTCATTCACTCATTAACCCATTCGTCCTCACATCCATTCACTCATTCATCCATTCATCCACTCATTTATTCATTCATGCATTCACTCATTAATCCATTCATCCTCACATCCATTCACTCATTCATCCACTCATTTATTAATTAATTCATTCATTCACTCATTAACCCATTCATCCTCACACCCATTCACTCATTCATCCATTCATCCACTCATATCCATTCACTCATTAACCCATTCATCCTCACACCCATTCACTCATTCATCCATTCATCCACTCATTTATTCATTCATTCATTCACTCATTAACCCATTCATCCTCATGCCCATTCACTCATTCATCTATTCATCCACTCATTCATTCATTCACTCATTAACCCATTCATCCTCATACCCATTCACTCATTAATCCATTCATCCACTCATTTATTCATTCATGCACTCACTCATTAACCCATTCATCCTCATTCCTGATTACTGTTCAGTCACTCGGATTTCTCTAGTAGCCCTTCGATTTAGACATCAATGCAAAAGTGCCAACCAGTTAATATGACCAGGAGCTATTAGGACGAAGGATATGAAAATATAGAGCAATATGAGACAATAATTATAGGAAAACGAAGGTAAAGCAAATCTACCGATCCATAGTCTCTTTTTCCACCACGACTTTCAGAAGATCCATCAGTTACCGAACACAAGTTCCTTTGGTTAAAAATCGGACTCTCAAGGCTGTACGGTGGTGGGGAGTTTGACTCCATTCCAACCTGACTGCAGGTTCAATTTGTGGACCCCCACAAACACGTCCTATCTTCTTACAGCATCTTAATGGTGGCCTCCCCTCCCTGAAATGACCAACCCATCCATGTCAGCAAGAAAAGGGGTGACAAAGGGAAGGTGGATCTCTCTCTCAAACCGGTCTCTCTCAGAATGTGCATGTACAGTCCAAGCAGCAAGTTTCTGCCTTAGATGGTCAGTTCAGACTGGAAGAACTGTTGAAATGATTTAAAGCTCCGTGGAATCTCGCATGGAAGTTGTTAGGCCTATATTTCCTATAATCCATATCTTTTTTTTAGTTCTTTCAACTTTTAAGCATTCCTTTCCGATTTCTTTTCTTCCTCATGTCATTGCTTTTATTTCTCAGTCTATCCTTTTCCTTCACGTTTTTTTCTTCATTTTTCTTCACACATTTCCACAACGTTTCTTTCTATAATTTTATTTTCCATCAGTTTTATTTGCTATCACCTTTACTTTTTAACTTTGCTCTAGAATATGCCATTAGGAAAGTCCAGGATAACAGAGAGGGTTTGGAATTGAACGGGTTACATCAGCTGCTTGTCTATGCGGATGACGTGAATATGTTAGGAGAAAATCCACAAACGATTAGGGAAAACACGGGAATTTTACTGGAAGCAAGTAAAGAGATAGATTTGGAAGTAAATCCCGAAAAGACAAAGTATATGATTATGTCTCGTGACCAGAATATTGTACGAAATGGAAATATAAAAATTGGAAATTTATCTTTAGAAGAGGTGGAGAAGTTCAAATACCTGGGAGCAACAGTAACAAATATAAATGACACTCGGGAGAAAATTAATCACAGAATAAATATGGGAAATACCTGTTATTATTCGGTTGAGAAACTTTTGTCATCCAGTCTGCTGTCAAAAAATCTGAAAGTTAGAAATTATAAAACAGTTATATTACCGGTTGTTCTGTATGGTTGTGAAACTTGGACTCTCACTTTGAGAGATGAACATAGGTTAAGAGTGTTTGAGAATAAGGTGCTTAGGAAAATATTTGGGGCTGAGAGGGATGAAGTTACACTAGAATGGAGAAAGTTACACAACGCAGAACTGCACGCATTGTATTCTTCACCTGACATAATTAGGAACATTAAATCCAGACGTTTGAGATGGCAGGGCATGTAGCACGTGTGGGCGAATCCAGAAATGCATATAGAGTGTTAGTTGGGAGGCCGGAGGGAAAAAGACCTTTAGGGAGGCCGAGACGTAGATGGGAGGATAATATTAAAATGGATTTGAGGGAGGTGGGATATGATGATAGAGAATGGATTAATCTTGCTCAGGATAGGGACCAATGGCGGGCTTATGTGAGGGCGGCAATGAACCTCCGGGTTCCTTAAAAGCCAGTAAGTAAGTAAGTAAGTAAGTATCAGTTTTATTTAGATTTCATTAATTTCGTTTTTTTTTTAAATTCTTCATTGTATATTTCCTCACATTTCATTTCAATGTTTATTGTATAGCTTATTTCACTCTATATTTTAAATCATATCTTTTATTCCCGCTTCCCAGTGTTCGTGCCCTCTGCTATTTCTTTAACTTTTGACGTTTAATGTCTGTACATATTAATAAGTCTGATTAGTGAACTATGTCACCAGCCTCTATGCATCGGAGGGGGAAAGGAACTGGCCACCATTCCCCATTGTCTCCTGCCTTAGTTACATCATGAATGATAACTTATTACTGTCACTAATGAGGTTCTAACCAATCTTCGAACTGTCCACTAAACATATCGAAAAAAAAATTGAAAAGTTTTGGTGGCACTGAAATTAAACTGACGTCATGACTTCCGTCGCCATGGAAATGCTTAAGGGAGAATGGGGTAATTGCACGCACCTAACTTTCTGTTGTTATAAATTCCAAGATAATTTAGCCTCTGCTCAACGGAGATGGAAAGGAACTGGCCACCCAACCTCATTATCTCCTGGCTTAGTTTCCTCATGACTGATGACTTATTGGTGTCACTTATAAGGCTTGAACCAATCTTTGAACTGTTGACTAAACATATTGGAAAACAAAAGACTTTGGCGGCACTGAAATTAAAATGACATCATCTGACTTCCGTCGCCATGGAAATGCTTAGGGGAGAGTGGGGTAATTGTACACTCGTAACATTCTATTGTTATACATTCGAAGACAATTTTAATGTAACTCTGAAACTTTCGGAGATAAAACAATTACAGTAGATTCTAATAATATTTACAAGTTACAGAATGTCTTTCTAAACAACATTCTTTTCTACTGATGATGGACCCTACACGAAAAAGTTGTAATACATGCCATTACCCTACAATCAACATTAAGTAACTTACTTACTGGCTTTTAGAGAACCCGGAGGTTCATTGCCGCCCTCACATAAGCCCGCCATCGGTCCCTATCCTGAGCAAGATTAATCTAGTCTCTACAATCATATCCAACTTCCCTCAAATCTATTTTAATATTATCCTTCCATCTACGTCTCGGCCTCCCCAAAGGTCTTTTTCTCTCCGACCTTCCAACTAACACTCTATATGCATTTCTGGATTCGCCCATTCGTGCTACATGCCCTGCCCATCTCAAACTTCTGGATATAATAATAATAATAATAATAATAATAATAATAATAATAATAATACACAAAATATTTAATATCAATGGTGTAAATTGTAGTCCACACCTGTGGAGTAACGGTCAGTGCGTCTGGCCGCGAAACCAGGTGGCCCGGGTTCGATTCCCGGTCGGGGTAAGTTACCTGCTTTTCCCGGGGTTTTCCCTCAACCCAATATGAGCAAATGCTGGGTAACTTTAGGTGCTAGATCCCGGACTCATTTCACCGGCATTATCACCTTCATTTCATTCAGACGCTAAATAACCTAAAATGTTGATAAAGCGTCGTAAATAACCTACTTTTAAAAAATGTAAATTGTCAGCACTTTTAATAATAATCCTCCTTTGAGAAAATTCTGCATACGCCACTGGTCGCAATTGATACGTATATCAAGTACATATTTCCTTGTTTTTTCATTTAGAAAAATGGTTGTCAGTCGGTATTTGTAGCCCAGTTATTTTACAGTCTACAAATCAAACCCCGTACCTTGCTGTGGAACTGATTACATCTTACACTCCCTTTGTTAGTGTAGCATTTTCTACATCGCTTATCCCCAGCTTCTCCTTTGTAGTCTTCTGTATGGGCCTTCCATCAGGTCACGGAGAGATCACCGGCTGTGAGGGGGTGGTTTCCTCCCCTCGCGGGAGCTTGACGCCTCTCGGACGGGGTGAGACAGTGATCTCTTCACCCTCGAGTAGGGGCTGTCTATCTGGAGAACACATGTAGCGGGAACACAACCGCAGAGGGATGCTTCCGCCCGTGGCTAGACAACACGCTTTGCAGCCACGTTCATAGCCCGCCTTCTAAAAATAGAAATAATCAATCTGGGTGTCTGACGTCCGGCACAGGTTGCGAACGTGGACCAGGTGAGAACATGAACAGCACAGAGCAAGTGACTGCATGCTTCATGTCCGCATAACCGGTTGCTAGGATACGGAGCAGCACTTCATTGTTTTTTGCGTTCAATTAAGATAAGATGATTGAATACGTGGACTAAAAGAAAAAAAAACTGACTGCTAGGTTTAACTTTATGCCTTAGAATTTTCGTAGTTGGTTACCAGGATACGATATGACATTTCATTTTTTGAGCTATTCTGAAGACAAAAGATAATTGAATAATTATGCAAATTAGAAAAAGAAAGAAAGAAACACACTGCCTGTCTTATTTTCTAGCTTAACCTTTTTAGCTACTACTACGCGTTTAACAAAGAAGCTGATTGAATATAGCCCGTAATACAAAAAATTAGAGCCATGAAGTTGAACAAAATTGTTCGACTATTGTTTAAAATACTTGTATGAATAAAATAATTATTGGCTTTTAAGGAACCCGCAGGTTCATTGCCGCCCTCACATAAGCCCGCCATTGGTCCCTATCCTGAGCAAGATTAATCCATTCTCTATCATCATATCCCACCTCCCTCAAATCCATTTTAATATTACCCTCCCATCTACGTCTCGGCCTCCCCAAAGGTATTTTTCCCTCCAGCCTCCCAACTAACACTCTATATGCATTTCTGGATTCGCCCATACGTGCTACATGCCCTGCCCATCTCAAACGTCTGGATTTAAAATTCCTAATTATGTCAGGTGAAGAATACAATGCGTGCAGTTCTGTGTTGTGTAACTTTCTCCATTCTCCTGTAACTTCATCCCTCTTAGCCCCAAATATTTTCCTAAGAACCTTATTCTCAAACACTCTTATCCTCTGTTCCTCTCTCAAAGTGAGAGTCCAAATTTCACAATCATACAGAACAACCGGTAATATAACTGTTTTATAAATGGTTTTTTGAGAGCAGATGGATGAGAAAAGCTTCTCAACCGAATAATAACACGCATTTCCATATTTATTCTGCGTTTAATTTCCTCCCGAGTGTCATTTATATTTGTTACTGTTGTTCCAAGATATTTGAATTTTTCCACATCTTCAAAAGATAAATTTCCAACTTTTATATTTCCTTTTCATACTAATTATGATCTGGTCACGAGACATAATCATATACTTTGTCTTTTCGGGATTTACTTCCAACCCTATCTCTTTACTCGCTTCAAATGAAATTTCCATGTTTTCCCTAATCGTTTGTGGATTTTCTCCTAACATATTCACGTCATCCGCATAGACAAGAAGCTGATGTAACCCGTTCAATTCCAAACCCCCACTGTTATCCTGGAATTTTTAAATAAATAACAAATAAATAAATTAGTACAAAGTAAATAA
Organism: Periplaneta americana; assembly: GCA_025594305.2. Lineage (NCBI taxonomy): Eukaryota > Metazoa > Arthropoda > Insecta > Blattodea > Blattidae > Periplaneta > Periplaneta americana. The sequence continues at coordinate 157,978,959 of JAJSOF020000013.1, forward strand.
AAATAAATAAAAAATAAGCAAATAAATAAAATAAAGGAAGAAAAAATAAGTTCGTATAAAATAAATATAAAAAATAAATAAAACATTAAAAAATAGATACATATATAAATACCCAAAATAAATAAAGAACAAATAAATAAATTAGTAAAAATAAATAAATAGAAAGTAAATAAATAAAATATTAAATAATATATACATACATAAATAACAAATAAATAAATTAGTAAAAATAAATAAATGAATAATCTACAAAATTAAAAAGTTCTTGCTTCAGTGGTCCACAAATACGTAACGGATGATTTTATAGCCGAAACATTCTCCAATGATAATGGGATCTCCAGGTTTTCCCTATCTTTTTATGATCGGAAAGAGTTAACTGAAAGCATTGTGGGAATAGTTTTATGTAATAATAATAATAATAATAATAATAATAATAATAATAATAATTTTTTTATTTTAGTAGGTTATTATACGACGCTTTATCAACAGCTTAGGTTATTTAGCGTTTGAATGAGATGAAGGTGATAATGCCGGTGAAATGAGTCCGGGGTCCAGCACCGAAAGTTACCCAGCATTTGCTCGTATTGGGTTTGGGAAAATCCCGGGAAAAACCTCAACCAGGTAATTTGTCCCGATCGGAAATCGAACCCGGGCCACCTGGTTTCGCGGCTAGACGTGCTAACCGTTACTCCACAGGTGTGGACAATAATAATAATAATAATAATAATAATAATAATAATCATCATCATCATCATCATAGTAATAATAATAATAGAATGATAATAATAATAATAACAAGGAGGAGAAGAAGAAGAACAACAACAACAACAACAACAACAATAATAATAATAAATTTTTCCTAAGAAAGCTTTTTCTTCTTTGTAGTTTATTTTTCGTAATAAAAAAGAAAAAGGACACACTCAGAAACAAAATCTCCTACTTTGATTTGTACTCGAACTCTAGGCCTATTATTGTGTTTAATAATGTAAATAATTTCAAGTGACTTGGGAACTGATTTCGGAAGGTAGCTTCACATGAAGAAAAAATACATTGCTTGCCTTTCAATAATTACTTTTCTTATCATGGACCCATGCTCTGCATTTGTAAACCGAAACAAAAATAAAACATTCAAACCAACACAACTGTAGTGACATGGTCTACATGCCTGTGTATTCTTGATACAGCACAATTTTATTATTTGCTTAGAGTAAATACGAAACACGGCACGATATACTCAATAAATCAATAAAAATACATAGCTAATTAATAAACGAACTGTTGCTTGTTTATTTTCCCTAATTATTATGCATTATTGTCTTTACCGGTTGCTAGGATACGTAGCAGCATTTCAAAGCCACCTGGCATTCAATTAAAATGAAATACGATTCCTTGCAGTAAAAATCACGCTATTCAGCTGTTTGCTATTTCTGTACCAGTGCCGTAGTTGGTTGGGATAGTATTCAGTTGTTTTTGCGTTTAATAAAGACAAAAACGATTCATTATACAAAACAAAAAGATGTGAGATACAATATCTAGTAGCTCATGCTTTGCATAAAGACAGTGTGTGATTGATTACACAGAACGCAAATAGATTATTGTTTGTGTTTGTAATTTGGAGTAGTTTGCATGATATGTATTATCAATTTCTGTATATCACAACTGATTGAATTGTTTGTCTTAAATTTAATTAACCTACTTGTTTTGTATTATACATATAGCTCAACTTATGAATGATCGTTTGCGTTTGTAAATTTAATAATCTGATTGGCTATGTATTGTATATTTTTAGTAGAGCCATCGATGTAGCTCAGTCGACAGACTCGCTGGGCTGCTGATCCGGAGCTGCGTTCGGGCTTGGGTTGGATCCCCCTTTGGTCTCATTAAATGGTTTTTCCGAGGTTTTTCCCAGCCGTGGGACTGAAGCCGGATGGTCTATGGCGAGTCCTCGGCATCAACCCCTTTGATTTGATTCCCTTGTTGGTTTTTCCGAGGTTTTCCCCAACCAAAAGGCAAATGCAGGGTAATCTTTTGGCGAATCCTCGGACCTCACCTCATCTCACTACATTTCGCCAAAATATTGTAAAAAAATTGCACAAAATTGTAAAAATTGCAGAAAAATTACTAAATTGTAAAACTATAAAAATTTGTAAAAATTGTAATTGTAATATTGTAAAATTTTGACTTGTTCCACATCTTAAAGCTTCATTGCTCATGTAAGATCTATGGAATAAAATGAATGAATGGATGAATGAATGAATGAATGAATGAATGAATGAATGAATGAATGAATGAATGAATGAATGAATGAATGAATGAATGAATGAATGAATGAATGAATGAATGAATGAATGAATGAATGATTGAATGAATGAATGAATGAATTGTTTTTTCCTACTTCAGCATACCATCATGATATTTTGTTGCTAGGATACGGGACAGTATTTCAGCGTTTGTTTCAGGTAATGGAGACAAAAGAAACGCGAATAAACAGAATTAAAACTTTCCAACACTTGTAAGTTCAGTTCATCCTTTTAGTGGATTTTTGATAATGTTTATGGTGATACGCGGTAAGTCTTTATCAAGCCTGAGTCATTTTCTTTCTAGGCGCCTGCCGCCAGACTGGAAAGTGACCCGCCAACCGCTGCTGTCAGAGAAGTTGTCTATAGTAGCGCTGAACACTTCCATTGTCGTTTCAGTTGCCCTTCACCCTCTATTTTATCCCTTTGACAGACGGGCAGCCTTATTCAAAGTTTCTTTTCATTCTTTTGGCTTTCTCTTGAGTCGGGTTCTGGTTTTGCCGCTCAGGATGAGTTTTCTATTGCTGTGAACATGTGTGGAGAACAGAGAGCTGTACCTGCCCCGTTTCTATGAGGGGATGAAGATCGAGGGTGGATGCAAGTGGGGTGTAAATGGCAAACATTACAAACACAACGCAGAGCGACCGGTTTATTTCCTTACCTCTGAGCTGTACAGAGCGAGAAACAAAAAATGGGCCGATCCTTGATAGCAGTCCTCCTGTATGTAGGCAACATGGGGAACTATTAATCGACATGAGGAACTATTAATAATGGAATTCCTCAAGGATCAATATTAGGCCCTCTACTTTTCCTAGTGTTTATAAATGATCTTGCCCCCTTAATAAAATGTGTAGGTCATCCCATATTATTTGCAGATGACACAAGTATAGTAATTACAGCCAATAACTCCAACACATTCCAATCTTCAACAGAGGAAATTCTCTTCAAAATATGTAACTGGTTCTCAGTCAATGAATTAGTATTAAATTGTAACAAAACTAACATAATTCAATTAAAATCCTGTCCAAATTCAACGTCGCAAATTTGTAGCGCAGTAATTAACAATAGATCCCTATTAGAAACAACAACAACCAAATTTCTTGGCTTACTCGTAAAAATCGATAATGTGTTAAATTGGAGAAATCATATTAAAGAAATTACCCCCAAACTAAATTCAGCTTGTTTTGCTATTAGATCTATGCAAAAGATAGTAAATATCAATACCTTAAAAACAATATACTTTGCATACTTCCACTCGGTAATGAGTTTTGGAATAATATTCTCGGGAAATTCCACAGATAGTAACAGTATATTTCTATTACAAAAAAGAGTAATTAGAATAATAGTAGGTGCCAAATCTAGGGAATCGTGTAGGGCTATTTTAAAAAAACTACAAATAATGCCCATGGCTTGTCCGTATATCTTTTCTTTAATAATCTTCCTCGTATGTAATCGTGAAAACTTTGTAACTAATTCAACAGTTCATAGCATAAATACACGTCAAAAATGACTTTCATACTCCATCGGCAAGTCTGTCGTGCTATCAAAAAGGAGTGCGTTATATGACAGTAAAAATTTTTAATAGCCTCCCTATCGATATAAAAAATTAAATTCAAAACATAAGACTATTTAGGGCCAAATTAAAGAAGTACCTAATTTCTCACGCCTTCTATTCTGTAGGTGAATTCATGACATTCAATAACACTTCATGAAATTGATACTAAAACTTTGTGTTGTACTAGTAGACTATATTGTAAACCTCGTCTGTATATATTTAATCTAGACTGTGACTATAAATTAAGACTTTATAATAGTATTAAGTTTTTTGACTTGTTCCATATTCTAGCTGTAAGCATGTATGAATACCATGGAATGTTAATAAACACAATACAATACAATAAACTCCCATGACTCTCCACAAGTAGCATACACTTAGACGTTCTTGTTTTACTGCACATGCGTAGTATGTTATAACTGGAACTTAGAAAATTCAGGTGGTGCAAATTTTCTCTCAGGGTCCATACATACTCAAGGCCTGGAGTACCAACAAAATGACGCAGCGCAGATACAGTATTTGTTTTGTGGTTAGCGTGTGATTTAAATAAATGTTTCTTGATTAAAATTATTTTCAATTGTCTGTTTTCTTCCATAAGCTGGTTGGCGAGTTGGTATAGCGCTGGCCTTCTATGCCCAACGTTCCGGGTTCGATCCCGGACCAGGTCGATGGCATTTAAGTGTGCATAACATTTAACATTTATTTTTGGGTCAACGTATATAAAAAGACGATATCCCGGATAGTTGGCTGGTTTCTTTCAAGAAATGTTTAGATGCACATGACTTGTTAAAATGTAAAAACAAATGAGGATTGGTCCGCTAACATAAGAAAAGTAAAATTAAGTCAATGTCAGTAAAAGTAAGTCAATATCCTTCTGTAGAACGCATAAAGAAATCTGTCTCGGATATCAGCTGAATGGTACATCGGTGCCACCAGTGAACACTTGTAAATACCTAGGTATATATTTAAGCAACAAACTGGGTTGGGAGGAACAAGTCACTAATACCACAAGGAAAGCCTGGAAAGCACTACATTTCTCTATGCGTATTCTGAAGAAATCTAACCGAAAGTCAAAAGAATTAGCGTACAAAACCCTTGTTCGCCCAATTATGGAATATGGAGCAGTAGGGTGGGATCCGTACAGACAAAACCAAATCGATTCAATAGAAAAGGTCCAACGCAAGGCAGCAAAATAAGTCAAAATGGGGAAGGGACATGGTGAGGAGATAGTAAAAGATTTAGGGTAGGAACCTCTCAAATCAAGGCGACGAAAAACCAGACTCACCGCATTGTTCAAGGCACAAATGGGACACAAAGCATGGACCGATATCAATGCTAGATTAGCAACACCATCATACTTAGGAAGGGCTGATCATATTAGAAAGTTTAAATGTAGAAAACAAAGAACGGACGTGGCAAAATTTTCCTTTGTTAACCGCACAATAGCAGACTGGAACAGCTTACCTGCGGCAATCTTTCAGGTCCTCTTAAAATCAATACATTTAAGGAAAGGTTGAGAAGATTAGACTGAAAATGTAATTGGAGGTGCAGTGTAATTATTTAAGTTGTGTCATGTGATTCAGTTGATATGTAATTAATTAAATTGATATGTAATTAATTAAGATATGTAATTTTGTCGATATGTAAATAAATTAAGATGATATGTAATTAAGTTGGTATGTAAATAAATTAAGGTGATATGTAATTAATTAAGATGATATGTAATTAAGTTGATATGTAAATAAATTAAGGTGATATGTAATTAAGATGATATGTAATTAAGTTGATATGTAAATAAATTAAGGTGATATGTAATTAATTAAGATTTGTTATGTTTTATTTAACGACGCTCGCAACTGCAGAGGTTATATCAGCGTCGCCGGATGTGCCGGAATTTTGTCCCGCAGGAGTTCTTTTACATGCCAGTAAATCTACTGACATGAGCCTGTCACATTTAAGCACACTTAAATGCCATCGACCTGGCCCGGGATCGAACCCGCAACCTTGGGCATAGAAGGCCAGCGCTATACCAACTTGCCAACCAGGGCGACAATTAATTAAGATGATATGTAATTAAGTTGATATGTAAATAAATTAAGGTGATATGTAATTAATTAAGATTATATGTAATTAATTAAGGTGATATGTAATTAATTAAGATGATATCTAATTAAGTTGGTATGTAATTAATTAAGGTGATATGTAATTAATTAAGATGATATGTAATTAAGTTGGTATGTAATTAATTAAGGTGATATGTAATTAAGATGATATGTAATTAAGTTGATATGTAAATAAATTAAGGTGATATGTAATTAATTAAGATGATATGTAATTAAGTTGATATGTAAATAAATTAAGGTGATATGTAATTAATTAAGATTATATGTAATTAAGTTGGTATGTAATTAATTAAGGTGATATGTAATTAATTAAGATGATATGTAATTAAGTTAGTATGTAATTAATTAAGGTGATATGTAATTAATTAAGATGATATGTAATTAAGTTGGTATGTAATTAATTAAGGTGATATGTAATTAATTAAGATGATATGTAATTAAGTTGGTATGTAATTAATTAAGGTGATATGTAATTACTTAAATTGATAATAGTTGGGAGAAATAGAAGTACTTATAAGTTAGATTTACTTTTGCTTATCGTAGGCATTATTATAGAATAGTTTTTATTTATAGTCCTAGGTTTATTGCATCTACTATTTATAGATTTACGTTTATTTTATTTTATTTCATGTAATTGTAATTATTGTATATTATATATCACTGCCACCGGGTGTATACCCAATTGCAGTGTTAATACATACATACATACATACATACATACATAAATACATACATACATACATACATACATACATACATACATACATACATAAATACATACATACATACATACATACATACAAACAACTACGTTTGCGCTTTCCATTTGATGAATGTTGTAACAGAAGCATATCTGGGCTATGAATAAACATATGAAATTCTTCAACAAACGGGTACATCATGGGTGACATCGACACAAAACCCATAAGGAGCAATGTTGTAATTTTTTATTCATTTTTTCTCGAGTTTTACGCAGAAAAACTTTCCACGTTATGAGCAGAACTGAATTAGAAAAGTAATCATTGAAATTAAAAGTGTCTGAGTACACAAATCAGACAACGAAGATATCTGGATAAAGAAGTAGACTATAAACAGATTCATGGACATTATTTTCCTTTTGTTAATATACCAGCGCATTCTATGACGTTTCATTGCGTCTGTAAACTCAATTTTGTAAGTGCAGCCGTGGGCATGTCGTCATCACAGTGTGATGACCACACAAACATGGGGTGAGTCACATTTGTTATAACACGAAGTCTATCCCTGGTCTGTAATGGATACCGGTGCTTGAATCATACTGGGGCAATATTTGGACACCATGTCAGCCTATTTGACGATTCTATAATATAAACACATGCCTGGCGCTGACAATTAGCTAATTAATTAATTAATTAACCAACAATTCGATCTCCATGACAGCATGCAATTATATCCTGCGTGATTCACTTGTTTTTGCTTGTTTAGAAACGTCTAGAGTTACCGTCGCTTGTTCTCTTCCTGCTGATACAATGTCTTGTCTTGTGTTACCAAGGCAACCGTTTAATTAGTTCCCAGGCTTGCCGCTTGTGTGTTTTTCCGTTTAAACCGTAAACGGTATACAATTACTGTACACGCTTTTAGAAAAAATTAATGCCACTAAATGGCATGTACTGTCTTTTGTGAGGGTGTGATAATTTGCTGATTTACGTTAATACAATTTTGCCCAATTTGTGTTCACATTTCTACAGAGCTCTTTCATTTAAGAAGTCGTAACATAACTGTTCACTGCAAAACCCAGCACTCTCCAATATTTCTCATTTTCCCAACCTTACTTACTTACTGGCTTTTAGACAACCCGGAGGTTCATTGCCGCCCTCACATAAGCCCGCCATCGGTCCCTATCCTGAGCAAGATTAATCCAGTCTCTATCATCATATCCCACCTCCCTCAAATCTATTTTAATATTATCCTCCCATCTACGTCTCGGCCTACCCAAAGGTCTTTTTCCCTCCGGCCTCCCAACTAATACTCTATATGCATTTCTGGATTGGCCCATACGTGCTACATTCCCTGCCCATCTCAAACGTCTGGATTTAATGTTCCTAATTATGTCAGGTGAAGAATACAATGCGTGCAGTTCTGTGTTGCGTAACTTTCTCCATTCTCCTGTAACTTCATCCCTCTTAGTCCCAAATATTTTTGTAGGTACCTTATTCTCAAACACTCTTAACGTCTGTTCCTCTCTCAAAGTGAGAGTCCAAGTTTCACAACCATACAAAACAACAATTCTAACTTTCAGATTTTTTGACAGCAGACTGGATGATAAGAGCTTCTCAACCGAATAATAACAGGCATTTCCCATATTTATTCTGCGTTCAATTTCCTCCCGAGTATCATTTATATTTGTTACTGTTGCTAAAAGAAATTTGAATTTTTCCACCTTTTGAAAGGATAAATTTTCAATTTTTATATTTCGTACTATGTTCTGGTCACGAGACATAATCATATACTTTGTTTTTTCGGGATTTACTTCCAAACTTAGCTCCTTGTTTCCTGATTGTAAAAATAATAAATAAATTTGTCTGAATTTGTCAGAATATAGGACTAATAACTCTGTTTATATAAAATCTTGTACTAACAATCAGTTTGCTTTCATTGGTGGAAAAAACTGTACAACTGTATATATGAAGTAATGGTGGGTTTGCACGTGTATGGATTCATTGGCGCCAATAGCTATTGGCGCGCATGTAAAAACAACTTTCACGTGTAACCCTTTACTGGCGTGCAAGTTCAGACACTGCATGCAATGTTTCGGAAAGTTAGTGGCATTCTAACTTTTCAATACGCCAGTGGCGACGCATGCGCAAGCGGACATTTCTGTTGCACGTGTAAACATGAAGTTTCTCATCTGCACGCCAGTATTGTACAGTAGAGTTGGGTCGATTCGTGAACGAATCGTTCATTCGAACGACTAATAATAAAGAATCGTAAGAATCGAGTCGTGGTATCAACGAATCGTCGTTCAAAAGAATCGTAACGAATCGTCGTTCAAAAGAATAGTAAGGAATTGACATGGTATAGTAACCCACGATTCTATTTCCTTGTTTGATGTAACCTGTCAGCGGACATTTCCGAACCGTGCCGAATACTCCCGAGCGAGAGTGAAATCAAAATACTGCATTTGTTAAGTATGGAAAATAATGAACACAAACCTGAAATTTGCATAGTTAAATAGAGATGTAATGCAAAAAATGTACTTCATAATAAGGTTCAGTTGATAAATTATAATTTAGAAACATTATCTTGGGTAATTTAGTAGACTAATGGAGGTCATGCTGAATGGTTCCAGCCAATGAGAAAGAGACAATCATTTGTCTCGCCTCTTATGCCATCTATGCGAGAGATGTAGAACGTTTTTGTTCTACGCGTGGTTTGCAAAGGAAAGTGTCCTGTAAGTCGTTCGTGGACGAATCGTTGGAATCGCAGAGTAGGAAGAATCGTGAACTCGTTGACGATTCAAAAGAATAGTTGGAATCGCAGACTGAGAAGAATCGTGAACGAATCGTTAGAATCGATTCGTAATGTATGATTGAATCGTTGGAATCGACTTCTGAAAAAGAATCGTGTTGCCCAACTCTATTGTATACCTTATTTTATTTCAAGGAGTGCAGTTCGGTGGCTCCTTTGAACACCCATTTACAGATTTATGACTTCCTACACAAACACCCCTGACAATTCCTCCTGTCCCCTTGTCCCAACATTGCACAGTTGTCAAAATCCTGATGACCTTCGAAATTATGTAGTGAAACTTACGGGATTCTTGGAATTCGGAAAAGATGCGGCAACTCTGCCTCCACGTGGATTTGACGGGCACCTGTCAATTCTTCTGAACGAGGGTTGTGATTGGTTACTAACAAGAGAAGACAAGATTTCCGTCACAGTAAGGAAGACATTTATTTATGACAACCAATTAGTAGGGGGCAGTAGAAGGTCTGTCGGCAAAGTCCTTTCTACGAAACTGCACTCCATGAAAAAAATAGAGTATACAGTACATAGGCCGCTGATGTCTTTGCATCAAGTTTTATAAATTTGATATACAGCGAAACCTGTCTAAAGCGGCCATCTGAAGTTACAGTAGGATTTTTCAAAGGATCCCCAGTCGGTCTCTTTTGTTGCTAGAAGAACTTTGCCGCACGGTCCACCCGGTCATTAAGGGACGCGTGCGGAAATTTCTAGACGCGCAGTTGTCACGTTTTACATTGACTTCGCCACGTGGGTATGAAACAATCGTATATTTATTTCTATACAACAAATTGTACTTTCATTCAATCAATCACGAATTAATGAATGGTTAATTTTGAGTTACTGTGTATATAAAGATCCGTTTTAGAATCATTGTACGGTCAACTTCTTCAAACTAATATATTTTCATACTTAGACTATATCAATAATAATAATAATAATAATAATAATAATAATAATAATAATAACAACACCGAAAGAATATTGTCAATTTGTGTTTCGTGTCTAAATTCGCAGCGAAATCTGAAATGTTATATAATAAAATATGACATTTTTCTTCTCTTACCTCTATTCGTCGTCACTCTCTCCTAAATGAATCACAAATCTCTCTTGGTTACTGTCCCTATCGTGCTTCATATAATTCCCTTCCGTTTTAATTTCATGTTGAACACAGGAGGACCGATAATGAGGACCGATTGTTGCAGCTCCATCATGCAGAAGTTAACACACTAGACTCAAGTCGGGATAATATTGTTTTTCCTAACATTAGACTTCAGTTGATGCCAGATCATTTCCAAAGGTCGACCTGGTTGGCGCAGTTGGTATAGCGCTGACCTATGACCGAGGTTGCGGGTTCGATCCCGGCCTAGGTCGGTGGCGTTTGTGTGCTTAAATGCGACAGGCTCATGTTAGTAGATTTACTGGCATGTAAAAGAACTCCTGCGGGATAAAATTCCGGCACACAGGCGACGCTGATATAACCTCGGCAGTTGCGAGCGTCGTTAAATAAAACACAACATTTAACATTCCCAAAGGATTTAGAACACAGTGGTGCGGAGGAAATCGTAACACGACGTGTCCATATGAGGCTGGGAGCTCCTCCACTGCATGTTTCTTATGCATGCCTGATTTGATAGCCTGCCTGATGGGTATGGGGTTGGGCAAGGTTATATTATTGTCCTAATAAAGTTAATTATGTCTTTAAAATTGCTGTTCATCTATCATTGCTATCTTGGGGTTGTAAAAAACTAAGTAATTTAGAATATACTCCACGAAATAATAATAATAATAATAATAATAATAATAATAATAATAATAATAATAATAAATTACAGAAGACTTTCAAACAGCGAACAAAAACACTTGTGAATTGTTTGAACATAATAAGAAAGACTGCAGTTAGTTTTAGCATTCAGGGGAGAATTGGCAACATTTATGTTTGCCTCAGAAAGCGGAAACAGAGAGCGTATTCCGAATCTCACCGGTGAGGAATCCGATGGCATCACGGTGTTCCGAATTCCACCGATGACGTCATTGATGCTCCACCGGTGTCGCACCGGTGCCATCAACTTGTGGAGGTGGTGGCAGTCTCCATCAGTGAATCTGATTGGTTCTTGTATAGGGCGGGAATTAGCAGACGAATGACATCGTGTACTGTTGTGTCATGGCGGTGTGTTCTGCTGTATTGTTTGTAATGAGCACAACGTAAAAACAATATGTTAATGGCTTATGAGCGAACATGTCAACGGACCAGTTATTACTACCGGTTCAAGAAGTAAGTTGTTTATGCTCTCTTTTCTTTGAACGAGATGGCAGTACGGAAATTTCGCAAAATTTTGCTAGCGTAGCACAAATAACCACTTACACAGTCGCCATGACAGCATCGATTCTTCCAGCAGTTTTGTTCCTTATTTTCGTTGCAACGTGACGTCATCGATGCCACCGGACCAGTGAGATTCGGAATACGCTGAGAGATTACCCCATCCCCCGAGTGGACAGAAAAGGTTGGGGGGACCGTCTTACTTCAAAAGACAACCGCTCAGCGTGCGGTAGCCTCTGTCTTTAACTGGGGATGCATAGAGCGAGCCTACTATACCTTGTAAAATGGCCGTTTTATGAGGTGGCCGCTTGATTAAGGTTGCGGTTTTTTATGAATCAGCATGAAAGTACTGAATTTCATTGACTTTTTAGTACTGTGCGCATACAAGACTCATGCATATTAATGTCAGCCTCTTCCATTCTTGCAACTAGCCTTTTCAAAACTCAATTTCTTCGCCCTCGCACACTTGAACCATTCGTAAACGAAATCATTCACATTACTAAACACAGATTCTCTTTTTTTTTTTTGGACACCATGCATATTTTCCTCCCATTGTTTTAATATTTCATCTTAATTATACGTGTATTTGTGTCCTTCCACATTTGAATATTTCTGCAGTTTTTCTCGCAGATGTTCCCTTCTCACTTACTTCAATCATTTTTCGTCTCACCTCTAAACTTAACACCACTCTAGATTTATTGTTAGACTCAAACTAACGTCACAGTTCCTCTGAATCAACTGAATGAAAAGAAGAAAAATTCGTAAAAGCTGGTCCAAATAGAAAAAGATGGAAAGAGGAGAAAAAAAATATAAAAAAATCCGAATGGTTAACTACTGACCTAAAACATACTGTGACATTTTCGATAGAAAACGTCCGTGTTTCAATCCTTCAAAAACGAGTAAGAATTTATAGCTGTGCAGGGTCGGAGTGGAAAGTGACAAAAGAGTCATAAAACAGTAACCAACTAACCCCAAGATATGGAGGGTGTACTGTTGTACACTTAGCTATTGTACTCGTGATATTGCTGTCTGTCCGCTAACCATCGAAAAAATAGGTCAGACAGTATCCGTGAAAAAAATTTTTGTTGGACAGTGACTATTATAGTCAGGTTCCAATCCAAATAGACCCCGGCCGCTGGCCGAAGCATGAGGTGGCCGCTAAATAAAGAGACAATTTGTATAGATCTTATGGAAAGTCCAATTGGTTCCAGAGAAAATTGGCCTTTTGGCCAGGTGGTCGTTTAAATGAAGTGACCGCAAAGGCAGGTTTCACTGCATAAGAATGAGTAAGTGGAATTCTGAGATAGTCACAAAGCTTCCTTACGCATATGGAAAACACCAGTGTTTGTGGGATATGAACTCTAATCTTTATCAAAAAAAATAGTGATGCGAGAATGAAGGCTTACGGAAACATGGAAAGGACAATGAAAACTGATGGATTCGGAATTGCAGATGTGAAAGCAAATATAAAATTCATACGAGATGCGTACACTCCGGAGGTAAGGAAAGTAACAGGAAGCATGAAATCTGACGGTGGTTCAGATGACATCAACAAACCTAAAGTAACATGGTTTGTACAGGGACATCATTTTATTTTTACTAACATTTTTAATATTAACCTGTCTATACCTTTAGAGAACCGGAAACACTGCTTGCTTCCCCCTCCAAGACTGGAGTTCGATGATACTGGCGTAAAACACAAATCACTCTAATAGGTATAGGAGGGAAGAAAAGTAGTTCATCCATTTACGTAAAGTAGGAAATATCGCGATTTTGAGTTTGATAATTTTCATTAGGTTTTTCTTTAATCAAGGTACAGTACTGTATTAACAATGAGTGTTTTTACTCACGAACTGAGCTGTCCATGCGGACGTATTCATTATCCAGTGTATATTATACTGTCTACAGCACATTAGCGTACAATATAGAGAATGAAGTTAAATTGAAAAATAATCATAATATGGATATTTAAACACAATTTTGAAAATGGTGGCCGTTCATTTCGATACAGGCTTCAGTTCTTTTGTGCATATTATCGCAATATAGACTATTGCACCTAATTCCAATTGCCAGTTTCGTCCTTCGTACTAGTAACTCATGTTGAAATAATTCTGTACCTACTCTACGTACTGTAAATTCAATCTTCACTTCTGCCCGAAATTACTCAGACATGCTATCTACTGTCCGTCCAAGTGGTTATGCTGCAGGATTGTAGAAAGGAGGAAATCACGTGATAGTTAATTACTTAACGAGGCCCTTTTATTTAAGTTAAATTAAACAGCTGTATAATATTACGTAAACGTCCAATTCCTAAGAGAAATTAATGTTTTCAGAAAAGAGCTAAGACAGCCCAGCTATTACAGAGCGGCGAGCAGAAGCAGGTGGGGGAAATCGGGTTGCGACGTAGGCAAACGGACAGTACCTGTGCGAAAATATGATTCAATATTGAAAGCTCTTTCGTCACTGGAAAACGCGAACATATTTCTGGAACGTACTATACTCAGTAACTCAGTACTGCTTACTATCTGCGGTCTTGGTTCTGTGTGGAGTTGGAACTTCCTTAGTAGAAGGGGTGGGAGTGAAGTACATTCAAAAACTCAGGTACAATAAAAATTGAAGTAAAAATAAAATGATGTCCCTGTAGTTGCTGATAGGATTTTGTACCAAGAGGTGCACATGAGAGAAAGACAGTCTTCAGAAATTTTGAGAACGTTGTATAAAAACATTACCATCTTAATTTATATATAATTTAAGACTGGAAATTCAAAAGGGGCTAAGTGCCATCTACACCCAGCAATCTCGAGTCTTTCCTATTTTCTGCCTTCCTCTTAATCTCCTCATATGATCCATACATCTTAATGAAGTCAATCACGTGATTTATTCTTCTGCCCCGAACTCTTCTTCCGTTCACCATTCCTTCCAACGCATCCTTGAGTAGGCAGTTGCTTCTTAGCCAGTGACAAAACAAAATTCTTTTTCTCTTCCTCAACAGTTTCAGGATTATTCTCTCGTCACACGCTCCATCCTTCTCCATATTGAAAGGTTTCCAGTCGTTTCTCTTCACTTCGTCGTAATGTCCATGTTTCTGCTCCATATAATGCCACACTCCACACAAAGCACTTCACTAGTGTCTTCCCTGAGGTCAGCAGAAGGTACTCAATTTTCTGTCAAAAGCTTCTTTTGCCTTTTGACTTCCTGGCAGCAGCTCATGTTACTACTCATAGTAGGGTAAACATTGGTAATTTCGTGATAATTTCATGAAAATTAACTTAAAATGCAAATGTGTAAATATATCCTTATTCCGATTTTTTCACCTAAAAGACGATAATTTGCTGTACAAATCTGGGGACATAAAAGATTGGACACGTTCTTGAACAAGTGCCAAAAACCACTTTTACAACTTAAGCTGAAAGGTTGGTTATTTCGTGATAACCTTGGTAATTTCGTGATATTACATTGATAATTTCGTGAGAGGTAGAAGAAATGTGAAAAAAGTCATTGAAGTCAAATGAAATTCTCAATTATTGTTACAAGACTTCAAACATAGTAATTCCGTCTAATATTCATAGCAAAAAAAAAAAAAAACATAGAAATATATATCAACACATAATAAGAATGGAATGAAAGTAAAAATTGAAATTGAAAAGGGATCTTCTTTGCCCTGAAAGGGTGAATACTTTTATTACAGACTTTACTATAGCCTATATTACTAGGGTAACTCCAAAAGTAATGCATAACGTTTGTTTTAAAATTATATTTTTATCCTACAGCTTTGCTATTTTCACAGAATGTAGATGCATCCTTAAGGAACAAAATGTCACTTTTCCACATAATCCCCGTCCCTTTCAACTGCCTTACGTAACCTAGGAACGAGGGCCTGTAGACCAGCACGGGTAAAAGTCCGGAACAACACGTCTGAGCCACTCTTTAGCAGCGTGCACAAGGGAGTCATCTTCTAACCTCGTTCCGCGAAGGGATCCTTCAGTTTACCAAAGAGATGGTAATCGCACGGTGCCAGTTCAGGACTGTAAGGCGGGTGTTTCAGTGTTGTCTATCCGAATTTTCTGATCTGGTCTGTAGTCTTGTGACTGACATATTATGGCTGTGCATTGTCATGCAATAGCAGAACATCCTGCTTCTCCCGATGTTGTCGAACACGACTCAGTCGAGCTTGAAGTTTCTTGAGAGTTACCACATACGCGTCAGAATTAATGGTGGTTTCGTGTGGCATGATGTCCACAAACAAGAGTCCTTCTGAATCGAAAAACACGGTAGCCATAACTTTTCCTGCCGAAGGTGCACTTTTGAATTTCTCTTTCGTTGGTGAATTTGCATGATGCCACTCCATTGTCTGCCTCTGTCTCCGGTCCAAAATGGTGGAGCCATGTTTCATCTTCTGTCAAAATTCTTGCAAGTAAGTCATCTAGCACTTATCATTGGCACTTAGCATGATAACAAATCAAACAGAAGCTACACTGAACCCATTGCGTCCCCCTTTCCTTTTTTGTTATGACACCTTATCTTCAGATTTCTAAAATTCGTATTGTAATACAATTTTTAAAATAGTATAAAATGTAACGCTTAATACTCTGGTGGTGTTAAGGCCCATCCACGCCACCAGATATATGTATGCATACAGCGTAAAAACGAACATTTTATAATGAAGCAAAATAATTTCCAGGTGCCAAATATTCCAATGTAATTTCCGATTTCAAATTTGGAAGCAAAGCATCTCTTATGTCGGTAGCGAACTTTTGAATATAATGATACTGCTAGATGTTGTCGTGGTCTAAGGCATCCTGCCTGGGACTCGCGTTACGGAATGCGCGCTGGTTCGAGTCCTCATGGGGGAAGAAATTTTCTCATGAAATTTCGGCCAGTGTATGGGACCGGTGCCCACCCAGCATCGTGATGCACTTTAGGAGTTACGATAAGTAGCGAAATCCGGTTGCGTAAGCCAGCTATAACGGCTGGGGACTGTCGTGCTAACCACATGATACCTGCATTCTGGTTGGATGATCGTCCACCTCTGCTTCGGCATGTGGATGCGAGGCCAGCAGCTGGCTGGTCGGTCTAGGACTTTCACGTGCTGTAGCGCCGCGGATTATTATTATTATTTCTTCTTCTTCTTCTTATTGTTATTATTATTATTATTATGATTATTATTATTATTTCTTATTATTAGTATTTATTATTATTGTTATTATTATTTATTACTATTATTTATTATTTATTATTATAATTATTTATTATTATTTATTATTATTATTATTATTATTATTATTTATTATTATTATTACGATTATTTATTATTATTTATTATTATTCTTTATTATTATTATTATTATTATTATTATTATTATTATTATTATTATTATTATTATTATTTACTTACTTACTTACAAATGGCTTTTAACGAACCCGAAGGTTCATTGCCGCCCTCACATAAGCCCGCCAGCGGTCCCTATCCTGTGCAAGATTAATCCAGTCTCTATCATCATATCCCCCTCCCTCAAATCCATTTTAATATTATCCTCCCATCTACGTCTCGGCCTCCCTAAAGGTCTTTTTCCCTCTGGTCTTTCAACTAACACTCTATATGCATTATTATTATTATTATTATTATTATTATTATTATTATTATTATTATTATTATTATTACATGTCGTAAATGGAAATATAAATATTGGAGATTTATCCTTCGAAGAGGTGGAAAAATTCAAATATCTTGGAGCAACAGTAACAAATATAAATGACACTCGGGAGGAAATTAAACGCAGAATAAATATGGGAAATGCCTGTTATTATTCGGTTGAGAAGCTCTTATCATCCAGTCTGCTGTCCAAAAATCTGAAAGTTAGAATTTATAAAACAGTTATATTACCGGTTGTCCTGTATGGTTGTGAAACTTGGACTCTCACTCTGAGAGAGGAACATAGGTTAAGGGTGTTTGAGAATAAGGTGCTTAGGAAAATATTTGGGGCTAAGCGGGATGAAGTTACAGGAGAATGGAGAAAGTTACACAACACAGAACTGCACGCATTGTATTCTTCACCTGACATAATTAGGAACATTAAATCCAGACGTTTGAGATGGGCAGGGCATGTAGCACGTATGGGCGAATCCAGAAATGCATATAGAGTGTTAGTTGGGAGACCGGAGGGAAAAGACCTTTAGGGAGGCCGAGACGTAGATGGGAGGATAATATTAAAATGGATTTGAGGGAGGTGGGGTATGATGATAGAGACTGGCTTAATCTTGCACAGGATAGGGACCGATGGCGGGCTTATGTGAGGGCGGCAATGAACCTCCGGGTTCCTTAAATGCCATTTGTAAGTAAGTAAGTTGTAAGTATTATTATTACATGTCGTAGTAGGTTATCAGAATTGTCTGTTATCTTCTGTAAAATTAGTAGGTGTCTGTTGTTGAAAATTCTTGTAGAATTTTCGCAGATATATCTAAATTCTCCCTCCGAACAATCCACTTTTTCACCCATAATATGCAATCTTCTTTCATGTCTTTTCTTTATTCCAAGTTAGAAATCATCTTCTCAACCAACAAAGTTACGACTATCAGGCAAGTGCAACATTCAGGTAGCAGCCTCACTTGAAAATGGCACTGTCGAGGCAAAATAAAGAAACCCGTGTAAACCTTTACTGGCGCAAAAGTACGACTGGCGTCTTAACTGGCGCCAGTAAATCCATGCATGTGTAAACCCACCGTAATATTATTACTTCTATGGAACAAAACAGTGGTAATTTCACTTATAATTTGTAAGTATAGAGTAATGAAGTACAATTGTTCACCTTAGTTTTGTGGAACATAAGGCTCATAATTGTACAAATTACAAGTGAATTTACTTGTATTGTTGTATTGTATTGTACCATACTTCTGTGGAATAAGGCCCGCTGATCTAGGACATTTGAAAACGTATCTGCTAACTGGCTAGGATTCTTAGGCCGGTATTCATACTCACTGACTTATTTGTTCAATAAGTATGACTTTGTTAAGTTATACTTATTGGAAAATCTAAACTTATATGATTACGGTATTCATAGTCGGCTAATAAGTCGTACTTTGTTAAGTTTCATTAAATAAGTGTAACTTATTATACAAATAAGTCGAACTTACTGGTATGAGAAATTGCAAGGCCATTGTCACGACAATGTAAATCAGACAGTCGATTTTCTTTTGTCTCTAAATTTATATGCATATCTTCTGTAGAATACAATAAAATGAATGATGTAGGCCTAATGTACGGAAAGAAGAAAAGAAAATATTTCAATTATGTACAGAAAGACGATTGTACTGAAGGAGATTATTCTAAAATATTCAAAGATTGTAGAGAATAACAAGGCCGACGCAGTTTTTTTTAAGACAAATACCTCATATATTAATAGACTACGGTTATGGCTATATTTTAAGAACATTAAATTTATTTCAAAATTTTCCGTGGCATAAAATCTCAAGCGAACAAGAAGTAGTAATCTAGAAGAACTGGCAAAACTCGCTATCTCGGTTTTGCAAGAGTTATTTCCACTTTCGGAAGTACTGATTCCAAAACCTTTTGCAAAAACGAAACCTCCTTTTGAATTCAAACCGACCCATGATGTTTCGCAATAACGCTTTCGGGCGGAAATTTCCTGCATTTCAATAACTTCTTTGGCCAGTTCTTTATAAACATTATTAATTTTTTAGGTTAAAACTGACATAAGTCAGGGGTTCCCTTGACTTGATAAAGTTCAACTTATTTCACATCATAAGTCGCACTTGAGTCACTATGAATTGCAATGAGTTCAACTTCATGAAGTCAGACTTTGTAAAGTAAAGCTTATAAAATGAGCACGACTTATAATAAGTACGACTTATTTGGACCGAAATCTGCAATTGAGACGAGATTTAAGTTCGACTTATATATAAGTATGACTTATCTCGACTATGAATACCGGCCTTAGAGCCTATACCTATATAGTTATTATAACGTCAAGTAAGAACGTGATACTTTTCGAAGTGAAGTTACATTATAGCAGAAATGTTAAAAACAATCACAAACTCGAGTGCCTACTTTACGTGTAAAAAAAAGCCTGGGGGCCAAACAGGTTGACGTATGAGGGCGCTATCAGCGCGTGACTAATACACAAAGATAACAGTTTCCGTGTTCTTCCTCTGTTTCAGGGTCGAACCGACTAGAGACCATGGCCTGATACCTGCTGCCATCTGTTGACCGCATGACAAAGTGCTATGGCGGCAACACCCAACATCGGCGCAACAATGTACCAGCCTGGGGGCGGGGAACCCGCCGGGGGGTGCAGGGGCCGCCCCTTGTCAACAATACAACTGCTGACCCCGGATAAAGACGGCGGGGAAGACGAGGAAGAGGCGGACGACGAGAAACGCAAGACGAAAAGAAACAGCGAGTCACTCGTCGGTAGGTTCAGCTTCTGCCAGAACGACAACGGGATCGAGAACGGGGCGTTCGAACTGGGCTCGCCTGTAACGCCGCTGCCACCGCCCGCTAGCGACGCTGACGTAGTGAACAATAGACAGTCGAGAGTGTCTTACCACGAGCTGAGGCTTTCTAATGGAAATGTAACGTTAGAAAATCATAGAAACCCGTCACCAATAGAAATTCAGAACGATAACCACGAGCAGGAGTACCAACATTCCGAAAACACGAACCACAAACCAATAAATGAAAGCACAAACGGAAATATACCGCAAACTGAAGCAGAAACAGTTACCAAGGCAACGGGAGATGAAACAAATGACGACTCTATACCTAATAACGAACCTGGGGATATAAACAGTAACAGAACGCAAGAAGGAGAGGTTGAGGTAGTTAGGAGGATAAGGGAGGTTCCCGGAGGAGGTGAGAGGTTCAACAGACTTGGCAGATCAAGTTGGCTGCTTGACGGAAATGTGAAAAAGAGGGACGACGCGGTGTGGAGGCGGAGGAAGACAGACCCGTCAGGGGAGTTTTGTCCTGGCAACAATTACTCCTACCACCGGGACTACCAGGAGGCCTTGTCTTCGTTGCTATGGGAACCGTACGAGTGCAGGCAGCAGCAGCAATCGACTTTCAGTGGCGGCAACATCATAGACGACGCAGACGTGTCCATGTGGCTGTATCCTAGGATCCTGCGAGGACCTAAGGACTCGAGCGCCGTCACTTGCCCTCCGTCGTCGTCGTCCTCGACGTCGTCCATGTCGTCTACTTCGTCGTCGGCCGTCATAGGCGCGACAGCAATGGCCGGCGAAGGGCACATGTGGAAGAGGACTGATAAGGACCCGTCGAACTCGTCCTTAAGGGCGCTGATCCTGCCTAGCAGTAGCAGCAAGGACTCGGAGGAGCTGGCAACTCAGCCGCGGTGTAACAATGATGTTGGCGGCGACCCAGATCAGGCGGTGAGTGACCTGCGAGCGGGGAGCTGCGGTCCGCCAGGGGCGCTGGTGTCTGCGGAGGAAGGCCGCTGCGAGTTGTGTTGCGGCCAGTTGGAAGCGGGCAGCGGGCCCGGAGAGGACGGCGGCATGCTACCCTGTGCGACCAGTGCTAGTGTGGTGACCACCTCCAGTAGTGTTAGTGTCGTCAGTTGTTACCGTGCTGTGCCGATCGTAGTGTCATCAGTGCCCACGATACCGTGCCTGAACAATGTGTCCAACGTGCAAGTCGTGTCACCCCCGGCAGGGGACGCCACCAGGGGGCCCTCTGGCAGGACATTCACGTCCACAGAGGCGCAGACCGACGACATAGGGGTGGTGGGGGATGCAGTCACCACAACTTCACCCTCCCGGACTAACAACAGGGAGCAGAGACGCAGGGAGAGGCGAGAGCGGCGGCACCAGCGTCGAAACCTGCATCATAACAGCCTGAACGAGCCCTTGTGGCAGACGCAAGTGGTGGAGCAGCCCCCTCTGGGGCCCGGGTGTGCGGTGGGCGACAGGTTGCCAGATATACTCAACTCGCACCTCCCGCCCCCCTATTCAACCCTCCCGTTGGGGTTGCCTCCCCCCGGGCACGTGGTGCATCCCCACCTACATCACCCACCCCCGCCACCGCCCGTGCCACCCCCCGTGCCGGTGCCACCACCTGTTGCTGTGCCGGTGGCTGCGGCCCCCGCTGGATCGCCGCCTCCGCCGCCCCCGCCGCACCACCACCATGGAGGAATGAGATTTCCATTCCAGATCACCCCCGGAGGAAGAAGAAGGTAGGATGCATTTGTTTACATTTAATGACGTGAAATCCCCCTGTGTTAATACGTGTGGAAAGTTGATAGTGTTTACGATCGAAAGCGTCGTTGAATAAAATGTTTCTGAAATCGTGTTCTGCGCTTCGTTTTGCTACGAAAAGCTACAGAAAGTGTGTCAACAACCACGTAGTGTCGGCAAAAGCACAAAAAAATTAGCTGAAAACAGTTGACATCTCCGAGTTTCGCCGTAAACGGAAATATTGAATCTGATTTGTGTTTCTTTATTTCACGATGAAATGAAACTTTTTAGAGATGGCGTGACTTCACAAGTATAGGACCTGTAGTATATCTGGAATTTAATAATGATAAACGTTACAAGAGCGGTATGTCGACATTTTCATGGTCGAGGAAAAGATTGAAAAAGCGAAACGTAGTTGAGCTTTTTTAATTGCCGAGAACATGAAAACAAACATACCGCTCGTGTATCGGACATTATTTTGTGCGAAGATCGTTTATTACATACCTGAAAGACGAATTTCTAATTAGTTGCAATGAAATCTCTATGTTGGTGAAATATTGAATCTGATTTGTGTTTCATTATTTCACGATGAAATGAAACTTTTTAGAGATGGCGTGACTTCAAAAGTATAGGACCTGTAGTATATCTGGAATTTAATAATAATAAACGTTACAAGAGCGGTATGTTGACGTTTTCATGGTCGAGGAAAAGATTGAAAAAGCGAAACGTAGTTGAGCTTTTTTAATTGCCGAGAACATGAAAACAAACATACCGCTCGTGTATCGTACATTATTTTGTGCGAAGATCGTTTATTACATACCTGAAAGAGGAATTTCTAATTAGTTGCAATGAAATCTCTATCTTGGTTTCTGTTTAATGACGGCAACTTCGGAAAACCAAAATATCTTTCTTCAACATTGTTGCTATAAAATGTTTTCTGTGTTTACTATACTCCAGCAGGCCGTGATATACGTCTGTCTTTTTTTCCCCCCAGTCTATAAATGCGAACTTAAAACAAACGGTAAGGTTATGTAATGATTTATTTTTCATTTTAATATTTTAACAATATTATTTATATAACATATTGACGTAATAACATCGGTATCTGGAATCTTGTTGATTTTTTCACGGCCCCCTTAATGTTACTTGTATCAGGAATGCAACAAGTTTCGTGGAGTAGTAGAGTTTACTTAATTTTTGCAAATATTTAAAAACAATAATTAACAGTGCAATTTAGGTGAAATTGCAGTGGTAAGTTTCCAATTTATAATTATTACTATGTTAAACGTCTCTAAAATTAATATGTTAAAAGCCTAAAGCAGTAAAATGAATGTCGCGCTTAAGCGGTAAGAAGAGGGAAATTGTTATGTGTGTTACGTTGGGAATACTGAATGTGGTATTTCACACTTACCGCGTATTGGTTCTGTGCGGAAAACAAGCAAATACGCACGATCTCGCACAAAAATAGTTTTGCATTTATTCACACAATCTCTAACATCTATAATCATGTCGCAATTAAAATATGCCAAGTTTGATTATATCAGTACGCCGCTTACTATCGTGGAGTTTCTGTTTCTATTGTGTGTTATAGATAGCTTGTGTTCATGTAACTGATTCAGATTTTTGCTTCAATGCGTATGATTAAGGTGTTGATCAAATGAAACTGTACATTTACAACCCGGTATTTGTCTTTGTGACTGAGGAAAACCATGAAAAACTCAAGTCAGATTGACCAAGCACAGAGTTTGAACCAAGGACCTCCCGAATGCGAGTCTCAAATTACCGAACCACCTCGCTCGATAAAAACAAGTGAAGCAAGTTTTCGTAAGGTCGAAAATAAGTGACAGATTAGGTTAGGTTCGTTCAGGTACGACTTGCATGTACTTTTTTGGTAGATATGTTCACAAATAAATTTACCTTGGACCGAAAAAGAAAATGAGTTCTTTTCCGTGAAGTACAACATAATGGTGGTACCACTGCGTTACGTGAAGATTTCGTGTGAAAATATCTGAGAAAATTTTCGGTTGGGTAAATAAGAAACGATTGACCAACCACAGAGTTTGAACCAAGGACCTCCCGAATGCGAGTCTCAAATTACCGAACCACCTCGCTCGATAAAAACAAGTGAAGCAAGTTTTCGTAAGGTCGAAAATAAGTGACAGATTAGGTTAGGTTCGTTCAGGTACGACTTACATATACTTTTTTTGGTAGATCTGTTCACAAATAAATTTACCCTGGACAGAAAAAAAAAAGAGTGTTTTTCTGCGAAGTAAAACATAATGGTGGTATCACTGCGTTACGTGAAGATTTCATGTGAAAATGTCTGAGAAAATTTTCGGTTGGGTATATAAGAAACGAAGGTACTGTATTTGGGTTGGGTTGGATGGATTTGTAGGTTTCACAGTGTGTCCTTAAAGCAGTGTTCTGCAATTTTGAGGTTATTTTCAATTATTCAAATACCAGCTATAACGGCTGGGGGATCATCGTGCTAACCACACCATACCTCCAGTCTGGTTGGATGATCGTCCACCTCTGCTTCGGTATGTGGGCGTGAAGCCAGCAGCCGGCTGGTCGGTCTAGGCCCTTCACGGGCTGTAGCGCCACGGATTATTATTCAATTATTCAAGTCAGATTTTCCCTCCCTTATGTGGTTCCTACAGAGACCGAAAATTCACCATATAGTTATTCCTTTACTGGTCGAAAACAGAATCGAACCATAGTAAACAGTGCATAGTGGATCAGTGGAATTTGTCGTTACGTAAAAGTTAAGCGGACAGATTAAGTGTGATACAACCATGATGAAGTACACGAGATGTGTTTTCTCGAAATAGCAATCACGGTCGAAGCCCGGACTTCTATTGATGTACCCGGTGAAATTCAGGTCTTCTAGTTCCCGACAGCGTTAATATAAAATTTCTGGTTTCTGATGTTTTAATACGAAAAGTAGGCCTATACAATAACACTGGTGATTATATGAACAACCTTATTATTGCCAGTAACCCGAATATTAGAAAAATATGACCCGTATTGAAATAATGTTCCTATGTTATCATCTGAAACGTCACCTGTAAACTTACGACACTGAAGTTATAAAAAATAAGTTACTGTATCAGGCCTACGTCAAAACATCTGAAAAAGCGTACAAGAAACGTATTTCCCTAAATAATTCGCTGTTTTCTAAATACCCGGTTCATACAGCGCACATTTTTCTTCACATGTTTTATTAAGATCTTATACACCGTGTGTTTTTCTGGGTATATTACGTAGAGGCTTACTATTGCCATAAGAAACCTATGTATAAAAACAATGAAGAAATAACTTTATCAGTGGGCCTTGTATAAAAATTAGCAGGCTTTGACAATTTGTGAAACAAGAGAACATCATTTGTTATGGTTACCAAGTTAAAATCTGATGTTCTCTTGTTTTACAAACTGTCAAAGCCTGCTAATTTCTAGACATGGCCCACTGATTCATTTATTTCTTCATTGTTTTTATACATAGGTTTCTTATCGCAATGTTAAATTTCAATACATTAAAGGCCTGTAACATTTTAAATAGAAGATTGTGCTTGTTTTACTGACTACAGCGCGTGTTGAAAACAACTTCCTCATTGCACTCAAGTATCCACAAGGTGAATCGGAAAGAGGTGTCGATATGTTAGGTACGTCATCATTGAAGGAAGAATAAGTGATTGTTATGCAAGTGACACGTACTTTCGTATTATGCAATAATTTGGTTTATTTACAATTTTTCGGATGATGTTACTGCTTATAATTTATTTCTTTAAACTGTCGTTCAGAAGACAGACCTTTACATAAATTAAATCTATAGGCCTACTAATAATAAATCTGTAGCCGAAATTTTTCTGGTGATTTTAGCTTTTCCAAAAATAATTGGTCCTAACATGTATAATTAACCATCCTGGAACTGAAAATAGATTTTTTGAAATGTTTGTTTGTATGTCTGTCTGGATATTTGTTACCTTTTCACGCGGTAATGACTGAACCGATTTATGTGAAAATTGGAATATAAATTAAGTTCGTTGTAACTTAGATTTTAGACTATATGGCATTCAAAATACTTTATTTGAAAGGTGGATTATAAGGGGCTTGAATTAAATAAATCGAAATATCTCGCTTATTATTGATTTTCATGAAAAATTTTACACAACAAAAGTTTCTTTAAAAATGATTTCCGATAAGTTTTATTTTATACAAAATTTTGATAGGACTGATATTTAATGAGATAGGCCTAAATGAGTTTTAAAATTAAGATAACAACGCCATCTAAGTCGCTGTAATGAAATAAAAAAATGACTTCGTCTATAAGGGGCCTTGGACATCAACAATCGAAAGCTATTAAACATGGCCTACAGAGAATGTTTCTGTGTTTGTATGAAGTAATATCAGAAGCTAAATTAACCGATTTGTATAATTAATTATTATTTCATCATTGGAAAGTGTAGTTTCTCTAGATGGACATAATGCTATAATGTTATTACAGTAACTTCTGAGTGAATTGAGGACAGGTAAGATTAAAATAACTTCTTATGCACAGAAAACTTGATAGGCTATTCTGTATATTCATTTCCTGTATATCTTAAAATAATGTTTATGAACACATTCATTTTCATCTCAGAGAATTAACGATTGGTGTTAACATGTATAATTATTCTTCCTGAGACCGAAAATCGCTTTTTTGAAATGTTTGATTGTATGTCTCTCTGTCTGTCTGGATGTTTGTTACCTTTTCACGCGATAATGGCTGAACGGATTGGATGATAAATATAAATTAAGTTCGTTGTAACTTAGATTTTAGGCTATATGGCTTTCAAAATACTTTATTTAAAACGGAGGTTATAAGGGGGCCTGAATTAAATAAACCAAAATATCTCGCTTATTATTTATTTTGTGAAAAATGTTACATGACAAAAGTTTCTTTCAAAATGATTTCCAATACGTTTCATTCCAAGCAAAATTTTTATGGGACCAAATTGCACCAAAAACGGATGTTCTCTGAACCAATGATCATATTTAGTTATTTGCATGTAATAACAATTAAGGAACATGTTAAAGGAATTATCATTGTACTAAATGAGTGGTCCCTGGAGCAAAATGATCGCATATTAATTATTTATTACAATTTAAATTAAGTGGCATATTAAACGATTTATCCTTCTATCAAACACGAATGTTCCCTGGATCAAACGTCCTATTTTAATTATGTAATTACTTTATATTTATTTCTAACGGGTGCAGCGGAGCGCACGGGTACGGCTAGTCATTTAATATTCACAATTTAAAAAGATTGAATTTTCCTTTTCTGGGTTGCCCACAAATGAAATCCTCTAAACTATAAACAATACGATATCTGACAATATTCTCGCCTTGTATGCTTTGAGTAGATACATGTAGGCCTTATAACTTAAAGTATTGTAGGCTCTGTTCATTTCTTCATTCTCAAGTTAGTTTTGCGTAATAATATTATCAAATAAGTTCTGAATTAAAATATTTGGGCATGAATATTACTTATTTTTTTGGTTCGTTTTTAACGATGCTGCATGAACTATTAGGTTATTTGGCGTCGATAAAATTAGTGATAGCGAGATTGTATATTGTCGAGGCTGACAATTCTCCATAGATTACCTGATATTGGCCTTATAGTTTGGAAAAACCTCGGAAAAAATCCAACCAGGTAATCAGCCCACGCAAGAATCGAACCCAGCTGCGGATCATAAATATTACTGGTTATGAAAGTTTAAGAGCGGAAGTATTTTACCAATTTAATAAGGCCATTACAAATACAGGTCGGTTAAGGGGAGAGGATGGTATTTTTGGTGAAAAATGAGTAAATTTTCAAAAAAAAATTCTTTAAAATACTCTGATATGTGTGGAATGCATTGCATAACATTTTGTGGGTATTTGTGCTCTTATCGGATGTTGAGACGTCATTTTTAAACTTCCTGTGCTATGGATTTTTAAATCACTCGCCCGTTTTTATCGGTTTCCAGTACCTTCATTTTTTTTTTTTTTGCTACATTGCCAGACAAAAATGGATATAATTTCTGAACTATTAAAGATACATGCATGAAATTTAGAACACACATTCTTGAAACTATTAGAAAAAATTTCTCTGTAACAGAATTTTGTTAATTGATTTAATTTTAAAAATACATCCGTTTGTTTGCAAGAAAGGAAATCAGAAAATTGTTATTAAATTTTAATTGTTTATTTTACAAACGTAGGGACTAATATCAAAATTCTGTTACAGACAGTTTGTAGAACATGGTTTTGCAAATACATTGCAAAAACTGTTTGAATCTATCTTTAAGAACGGTTTATATATATCGGTTTTAGTATAATCCTGCATTGGGTATATTTTTCTTTTTAAATTTGAGCCCCAAATATATATATATATATATATATATATATATATATATATTTTTTTTTTTTTTTCAAAATATTTTTATTTGGTTGAGTTGTCACAGCTATGAGCTCTCTACACACAAAAAATTAATATTTTACACCAAATAGGAAAAAAGTTAAAAAAAAAATACCATCCTCTGAAAGAGTTTGGAGAAATAAACATTTAAATGTTGTTGAAAAGAGAAAATGTTATTAAAATTAAGTCCGTACAGCGTCAATATTTAAAGGTTTATGCCTTCTATCCAATGTTTACTTTCGTAAATTAAATTAAAACAGAAACTATGTAATTTATTCTTTAATTCCAATAATGTGATCTTTACCTGAATTCTTTAACTGGTCACGGGTTCGTTGATAACTATATTCACTTATTGTAACTCGTACATGTCCTCCAGCGGGTTTCGTGACACAAAACTGTTCACC
The DNA here is from genome assembly GCA_025594305.2 of Periplaneta americana. Taxonomy (NCBI): domain Eukaryota; kingdom Metazoa; phylum Arthropoda; class Insecta; order Blattodea; family Blattidae; genus Periplaneta; species Periplaneta americana. The sequence goes on from JAJSOF020000013.1 coordinate 158,007,806, forward strand.
AGTTACATTTTGAGTAAATGTACCCGTACTCTTTTCTGCCACAGGTCTCCAAAATAGTTATCGTTGTGAATCGGTCACGAAAACAATGCAGACCAACACTGCCACATTAATTCCTCAACCAATGGAAACAGAGATCATTATCCTCAGCAGGGCTTGAACTTGCGATACTTTGGTCCAGAGACAAGTTCGGGAACCACTAGGCAAAGTTCTATAAACATTCTTCACCGAATATATAAAACAATACGTTATTTTCTTTTCTATAGGAAGTAACAGACAAACCTCATTATGCTGTACTAGAGATTGTCTTACGCTATGCACGGCTACACAATGCATTAAAAAAACAAAAACAATTGAAGCTACGTTTCCTGAAACTAAAATTTGCGCAGTCACCACGGAAACGAGAGTGGAAGAGGAAACAATTGAAGGCACAAATGTAGTAAAACTGAGACTCACGCTACTGAAACACGAGACTGAGCGGTGGCCATGGCAACGAGGAGCCTTGCAGAGCTTGGGTAATTACGAAAATGCTGGTGATACGAAAACACTCCGAGGAAATGCCGGTGGCTACCATCCATCACTGAACCCGCATCGACACTTAAAACAAGGCCAGATCAATGGTTCCTCATCAAACAGATCGGTGTTCGATTCCCGATGGATCCTACACGCTTGTAATTGACAGAGCGATTGTAGGGTCCTCCACAGTAGCACAAGTGGTAGCGTGTACTCTTACCAAGGTGTGTAGTTGTGTAAACCGATCTGTGTTCGATTTCTGACAGGAAAATAGATGTTAACAGCGTATCTATGACTTCCTTGTTTGTGTACCATTGCCTGCGGCGGTTTGGTTGCCCCTAGCAACCGGATGGCATTCCTTTTTGACTGAACTACGTCCAATTATGATCACTTTTTATAAAATACTGACAAAATGTGGGTGTGTGGGTGAATAAATAAATTTTTCAATTGCCGTTCTCCACGCTGTCCGTCCCACCCTATTCTCGATTTAGTGTGCCTCTATTCTTGCTGTTCCATCATGTTTCTCTCCCCCCTCGTGGGTATTGTTAATTTTCGGCTTTCCTCTTCAAAACGGTGGAATTCGGAGTGAGACAAGTGGCCAATGGCCTTGGAACTCGCATATGCAGTTTTTCTCAGCTCCAAAATTCCTTGCGGACACCTTTTCGCAATTTTTTTTTGTATGTCTGTCTGTTTGTCTGTCTGGATGTTTGTTACCTTTTCACGCGATAACGGCTGAACCGATTTCTATGAAAATTGGAATACAAATTAAATTCGTTGTAACTTAGATTTTAGACTATATAGCATTCAAAATACTTTATTTAGAAGGGGGGTTATAAGGTGGCCTGAATTAAATAAATCGAAATATCTCTCTTATTATTGATTTTCATGAAAAATATTACATAACAAAAGCTTCTTTAAAAATAATTTCCGATAAGTTTTACTCTATACAAAATTTTGATAGGACTGATATTTAATGAGATAAATGAGTTTAAAAATTACAATAACAACGCCATCTAAGACGCTCTATTGAAATAAAAACAAATGACTTCGTCTCTAAGGGGCCTTGGACAACAACAATCGAAAGCTATTAAACATAGCCTAAGAGAATGTTTCTGTGTTTGTATGAAGTAATATCGGAAGGTAATTGTTTAATTATTATTTCACCATTGGAAAGTGTTGTTGTTGTTGTTTTCTAATGCCAGGCATTTGACAATGAAGTCATTTGACCTCTTGCACTCCAATATTTTTCAAAGATATTATCATGACCAGCCACTGAAGCACAGATTTTGAGATGTTCCGAATCCATTTCTTGGTTTGAGTTGCACAATGGGCAGTTAGGGGACTGAAAGTGTAGTTGGAAAGTGTAGTTTCTCTAGATGGACATAATTCTACAATGTTATTACATATAGCAAGTAATATAAAGTTTGCACATTAAAACTAAATGATATGTCAATCTTCATTAAACTATGGTTGCATGTAATAACAATTAATTATCCACACCTGTGGAGTAACAGTCAGTGCGTCTGGCCGCGAAACCAGGTGGCCCGGGTTCGAATCTCGGTCGGGGCAAGTTATCTGGTTGAGGTTTTTTCCGGGGTTTTCCCTCAACCCAATACGAGCAAATGCTGGGTAACTTTCGGTGCTGGACCTCGGACTCATTTCACCGGCATTATCACCTTCATATCATATACATATAACTCTCATCTAAATCAAATTGTTGGATTCTTTGTAAGTTCATGCATATGTATATACACTTTTGCTGGTTGAGTGGAAGAGAAGACCTTACGGCCTTAACTCTGCCAGCTAAAATAAATTATTATTATTATTATTATTATTATTATTATTATTATTATTATTATTATTATTATCATTCAGACGCTAAATAACCTAGATGTTGATACAGCGTCGTAAAATAACCCAAGAAAATAATAAAAAAATAATAAAAAAATAACAATTAAGATACATGTTAAAGGAATTGTCATTGCACCAAATGATTGCTCTCTGGACCAAAATAACCGCATTTTAATATTTAAATACATTTTAAACGATTTATGCTTCTAACAAACACGAATGTTCCCTGGATCAAATTATGTAATTATGTAATTACTTTATATTTATTTCTATCAGGTGCAGCGGAGCGCACGGGTACGGCTAGTATAATATAAAACAATTTTTATCTCGGAAAGGAAGCAAAACCGAGAAAAATTGTATAAAACTTTTTTGTTCGAAATATCTCAAAGAACAACCCCTTGAAGTTAATGACATTACTTACGGGACACCCTGTATGCACAGCTTTAGTTAAACATTCCTTTCATTTTTCTGTAGACTACACAAGTCTTGTTTACAAACAAAGGACTGCAGTGTGGTAGTTCATAAGTCAGTACAAGATGTGTACACAAATTTAAGGTTCCGTGTCTGCTTTCGCCCACAGCCGGAAATGTTAGCAGGCCTCTTAATTGACGAAACACCGTTATACTTAAAACACGGCATATGGCGGACCATCATTATGTAAGAACACCTGGCCTACAAATTAGGCAAATTTAATAACAATTATTATGCCATTAGCTTTTTAAAAGTATGCCTTCTTTCAGCCTCAGGCAAAACAGCTGCTCAAAATTTATGCGTTGATCTGCACAACTTCATCTACAGCATCAATAAAATGCATCTCAAACCTGGTACAGTGTTTTGTAATGCCTGGATAGATAAACCAGCCATGGGTTTTCGTGTGGCACCCACATGATTGTCGCTAAGGATATTCACTTCTCAGTGTGTTTTCAGTGCGGTCCGCAACTCGGTGTATATAAGGCAGCACGTTTGAAAACAATGCAGTGGTGGACGTGAGTTGTAGTGGACAGTATAACGTAAAGCAAAGATCGCTTTTTTTCACAAGAAGCTTGGAGAAATGCGTACTTCACACGATTTTTAAACATGGAGAAATGCACTGTATGTCTTGTCAAAAACAATTCTCAAATATCGAACTATTTAACACAAAGAGACATAACTAGGGATCGTATTATGTTCCAGGACGTACGGAGTTAAGGTTATGTCTTCATAGACTATATTGGCGTGACGTCATATTTCGCGCGTGGTACAGGTACTTGCCTCTTGTTTGAGATGTAGTTGACATTCTATTCAAGATTAAAAACTAAACCTCAAAGACTGTTGAAAATGCATTATAGTGACATTTTCTACAATTTCAATTATTTTTTTTAAATATTTGTTGTCTTTATTTTTACTAATACTTGCAGAGTTAAGGCCATAAGGCATTCTCTTCCACTCAACCAATATAAAAATACCTAGTAAATGAGAATAACATCAATATAGAAAATAATAATAATAATAATAATAATAATAATAATAATAATAATAATAATAATTACAAATGATTTTTAGACAACCCGGAGGTTCATTGCCGCCCTCACAATAAGCTCGCATCGGTCCCTATCCTGAGCAAGATTAATCCAGTCTCACCTCCCTCAAATCCATTTTAATATTATCCTTCCATCTACGTCTCGGCCTCCCTCGGGTCTTCCAACTAACATTTCATATGCATTTCTGGATTCGCCCATACGTGCTACATGCCCTGCCCATCTCAAACGTCTGGATTTAATGTTCCTAATTATGTCAGGTGAAGAATACAATGCGTGCAGCTCTGTGTTGTGTAACTTTCTCCATTCTCCTGTAACTTCATCCCTCTTAGCCCCAAATATTTTTCTAAGGACCTTATTCTCGAACGTCCTTAATCTCTGTTCCTCTCTCAAAGTGAGAGTCCAAGTTTCACAACCATACAGAACAACCCCGGTAATATAACTGTTTTATAAATTCTAACTTTCAGATCTTTTGACAGCAGACTGGATGATAAAAGCTTCTCAACCGAATAATAACAGGCATTTCCCATATTTATTCTGCGTTTAATTTTCTCTCGAGTGTCATTTATATTTGTTACTGTTACTCCAAGATATTTGAATTTTTTCACCTTTTCAAAGGATAAATTTCTTATTTTTATATTTCCATTTCGTACTATGTCCTGGCTCACGAGACATAATCATATACTTTGTTTTATCTGGGGTTACTTCCAAACCTATCTCCTTACTTGCCTCAAGTAAAATTCCCGTTTTTCCTTAATCGTTTGTGGTTTTCCTCCTAACATAGCCTATTCTAATTTCAGTTCTTTCTCGTGTAAATATTTTCTTCTCCTGTTTTTATCGTTTCATCTATGTCCTTCCTTTATTATTTTTATTTTCATCTTGTTTTGATTTTCTTCCTTGTTTAGTTATTTATTTTATCTCTTCAATATTCTCAGTCCCTTTTCCTGTATTTCTTTAACTTATTTCTTCTTTCTCTTCATCTTTTGTAGCCCCTTTGTTACTTCTTTCTGCTTTCTTTCTTCTACCTCTGCTCCATTCTTTCTACTTCTTTGTTTAGTAATTTATTTTATCTCTTCAATATTCTCAGTCCCTTTTCCTGTATTTCTTTAACTTATTTCTTCTTTCTCTTCATCTTTTGTAGCCCCTTTGTTACTTCTTTCTGCTTTCTTTCTTCTACCTCTTCTCCATTCTTTCTACTTCTTTGTTTAGTAATTTATTTTATCTCTTCAATAATCTCAGTCCCTCTTCCTGTATTTCTTTAACTTATTTCTTCTTTCTCTTCATCTTTTGTAGCCCCTTTGTTACTTCTTTCTGCTTTCTTTCTTCTACCTCTTCTCCATTCTTTCTACTTCTTTGTTTAGTAATTTATTTTATCTCTTCAATATTCTCAGTCCCTTTTCCTGTATTTCTTTAACTTATTTCTTCTTTCCCTTCATCTTTTGTAGCCCCTTTGTTACTTCTTTCTGCTTTCTTTCTTCTACCTCTTCTCCATTCTTTCTACTTCTTTGTTTAGTAATTTATTTTATCTCTTCAATAATCTCAGTCCCTTTTCCTGTATTTCTTTAACTTATTTCTTCTTTCTCTTCATCTTTTGTAGCCCCTTTGTTACTTCTTTCTGCTTTCTTTCTTCTACCTCTGCTCCATTCTTTCTACTTCTTTGTTTAGTAATTTATTTTATCTCTTCAATATTCTCAGTCCCTTTTCCTGTATTTCTTTAACTTATTTCTTCTTTCTCTTCATCTTTTGTAGCCCCTTTGTTACTTCTTTCTGCTTTCTTTCTTCTACCTCTTCTCCATTCTTTCTACTTCTTTGTTTAGCTTCTTTCTTTCTTTGTTTCTTTTCCTAATTATTTGTTTTCTTCTGTTTACCATTTCTTCTCATTTTTGTCACTTTGATTCCATCTTGATTTCTGCTTTGCTTTTTCTTTCTTTTATTAGTCCATTCCCTTCTTTATGAATTCTTTCTTGTATTTTTCCGTTTTCTCTATTTCTCATTCTATTAATTTTACGTTTTCCTTCCTTGTTTCCTTATTCCTTCCTACCTTAATTTCTCATTTTTGTTTCCCTTCTTCGTTGTCTTTATTTTTTTCTTCCCTGTCGTTTTTCTTTATTTACTTCTTTCATTACTATCTAGTTGTATTTCTCTTTTCCCTTCCTGTTGTTGCGGAATGCACGGTCTTCGTTATAGTCTTAATAACGCTGCGGTGTACGCAGGCAGGGTCCGTCCTCGCAGACCTTTTTCCTGGAAGGCATTCCAATTTATTTGCTGGGACTTCTGCCTATTACAGTGAAGTGTGTTCCAAGCAATCCAGGTACAAATTGAATTAATTCCTACGAACAGCACCGCAGACTACGTCGCAATTATCAGATTATAAAGCTGGGAGCAGAAAGCGCTCTTCCTTTGTTAGCTGCCTGTTGCCTGGATACAGACGCGCTGCGGTACCAAACTGACATAAGAAAATCGCCGTAGAATTCATTTTATGTGCATTATTAATTGCAATTCAACCATAGAGTCAGTCTTATGTGGCATTAAGACAATCTGTAACTATATGTGGTTGCTAGGATACGAAATCATGCTAATACTAAAACTGACAGAAAATCGCCGTAAATTTCATTTTATGCGCATTATTAATTGCAATTGAACCTTAGTCAGTCTTGTTATGTGGCGTTAAGACAATCTGTGTTAACTATGTGTGGTTGCTAGGATACGAAATTGTGATAATACTAAAACTGACATAAGAAAATCGCCGTAAATTTCATTTTATGTGCATTATTAATTGCAATTGCACCTTAGAGTCAGTCTTCTTATGTGGCATTAAGACAATCTGTGTTAACTATATGTGGTTGCTAGGATACGAAATCATGCTAATACTAAAACTGTCATCAGAAAATCGCTGTGAAGTTCATATTTTTATGTGCATTATTATTACAACTCAAGTTTAGAGTGGTTGCTAGGATACGAAATCATGCTAATACTAAAACTGACATAAGAAAATCGCTGTGAAGTTCATATTTTTATGTGCATTATTATTACAACTGAAGTTTAGAGTGGTTGCTAGGATACGAAATCATGCTAATACTGAAACTGACATAAGAAAATCGCTGTAAAGTTCATATTTTTATGTCCATTATTATTACAACTGAAGTTTAGAGTGGTTGCTAGGATACGAAATCTTGCTAATACTGAAACTGACATAAGAAAATCGCTGTAAAATTCATTTTATGTGCATTATTAATAATTGCAATTGAACCTTAGAGTCAGTCATGTTATGTGGCGTTAAGACAATATGTGTTAACTATATGTGGTTGCTAGGATACGAAATCGTGCTAATACAAAAACTGACATAAGAAAATCGCCGTAAATTTCATTTTATTTGCATTATTAATTGCAAAATTGAACCTTAGAGTCAGTCTTGTTATGTGGCGTTAAGACAATGTGTTAACTAGCCTATATGTGGTTGCTAGGATACGAAATCGTGCTAATACAAAAACTGACATAACACAATAGCTGTTAAGTTGTTTTTATCCATTTTTAGTTACAAGTCGACATTATCGTAAAACATTCGTTTTACGGTTTGTGCATTTGATAGTTAATATTTGTAATATTTACGATATTGTTCCGGGTTCTTCGAAATGTCTAAACGACCACAAAACTCAATTTTACAATTTTTTAGCAAAAAGTCCCGTAGAGATTCTCGCGACGTTAGTTCACCCATGATTTCTTTGGGGAATTGACAACTGTAACCTGGAACCTACTCCTTAAATGCTGCGTACGTCGCATACGAGTTTATTCTGCTATTGCTTAAAAACAGGCTTGCTTCGTAACCTTGCGGAAGACCACTTTTCTTTAAGCCGCAGCATCTGTATTTGTACTCAGATAATTCGTGTTGAAAACGGCGATGATACGGCATTTTTTGTACGTAGCAGCTCTTGAGGCTTCAATTTTATTCCAATGTTACGAATGTGTTTAATAACCGCAGAAACGAGTTGATAGCGCAGATTAGAATTGTGTGAGTGGCGTGTTTGTTTCACTTGTTCTAATGAGGCTAATATTTCACGCAAATAAAAGTTGAAGGTTGCTGGTTGCTATGAGAACGCCACGTCTGTAATACCGCTTCACAGCTACCAGATAAGATTAACAGTTGAGCTATAAACACAGATTTAATTGACGGTGCAGGAGTTGCCATAGTAACTGCGAACAATTGAAGTCAGACGCAGCTACCACGCAAATAGACGGTTCACAATCTTACTGAAAGGCTGTTATAAGAGTGTGGTATTGGCATACTGGGAGATATGAATTGAATTGTAATTTTATTTACGGTGGAGAGAGACGATTTTGGGGGTGTTTCTCGAGATGCTACTGTTTCCCCCGCCATTATTAGGCCTACCTCATTTTCATGTTCCCCACTGTTTCTTAATGCTATAAAATGTCGTTTTTTTTACATTTTTGCTACAAATACAAAAGAATTAATGCTACAATCTGAAGTATCTGGGGTCTATAAATGTTACTGATAAAGGCATATGCCCATTTTCTTCTCGGACACCCCATATTTCTTGACTCCCAAGTATCTGTATTCCATAGCTCCTTCCACTGATAATACAGTAGAACTTGGTTATAACGACATCCAAGGGACCTTAAAAATTATGTTGTTATAAACGAGTGTCGTAGTAACCGAGATTCACATCATTCTAGTGATATGGAAAATGAAAAATAACAAACTTAATTAGACTTATTTTAGATTTATGTATTGACTTTTAAGCCTACCATGAACATAAAATACACGTAGGCCTACAATTATAAATACAGTATTCTGTATTAAAACAGTTTGTTCAGTACTCACCAAACTACTTTACTTAGAAATGAAGTAAACAGTCATTTTACTCTGTTGTCTTCTACTTGCCCAATATACACTTTCTAGGGCTAAATTACGTTCTATGTTCATAATTTCAGTTGCAATTTCACTGCTCCCATCCCTAGCTTCATAGAACACGTTCATAATTCTAATGACTTCTAAAGCGTCACTCACTTCTTTTAGTGCCCATACTGCGTTAAAATGCGTGCATTTAGTAAAAACTTCCTGTCGAAACTGATCTAATACCGCATGAATTCGGGCAGGTTACAATGGGGTGGGGAATCCGCCTGCATTCCAGAGGTCTATGACAGAAGGAGACTGTGAAGAAATTGTCAGGGTCAGATTTCAACAAAATATTTCTTAAAGTACTTTGGTTCTTAGAAAATCTTATTCCAAACTGAGGTTGAAAATGACGTTATATCCGAGGTAGACGCATATAAGTTTGTCGTATTAAGCAAGGTAGAAAATCAGATGTCTTATGGAAAATTAGTTGGGATCACAGAATATTTGACGTTATAAGCAAGGTGTCGCACAAAACGAGGGCGCTATAACCAAGTTCTACTGCATTTTGCTTGTGACTGTATCACCACCACCACTGCCTACAAGAGCCAACGCCACATGTTTCAGTATTATGTAACAAAGCCGATGAGAAACAAAACACAATCGCAGCGCGCACTCCAGAGATGTAATCGATTGAATCATGACCTTCTCTGTTTCGAAAGGTCCGGTGAATGGGAGGAACCTTTCTTCTTCAGAATTGTGTTCCCGCCCCGACCTTGGAACGCATCACCACCGCCTTCTAAATCATGCCGACCGGGGGGTGGGGTAGGGGAGGCACTGTAAAAATTTATGTAGTCTCGCATTCCTTCCACCCTTCAGGAATTGTAAATCCCCTCCATTCCCATCGGCCGAGGTTCTCCAGATTCTGGAATTCGAATCCCCGAAGGGAGTTTTATGTTATTAGAAAAAAAGTAGATACTACCTAGCGCCGGAGAGAAATATGCAGTTACCATTCTCCTAATGGCGTCTCTTTAAAAATACAGAGGCTATTCATAGACGATGAGATGATAATTGTAATTGTAATTATTTATTTAACGTTCCTTTTAAACTATAGAGGCTATTCATAGACGATGAGATGATAATTCTAATTGCTATCCTTTATTTAACGTTCCTTTTAAACTAATGAATAAAATTATGATATAAGAATAATTAAGGAATTATTGCATAAGAAATATTTCACAGGATGTTGAGTTACCTTAGTAAAATGCTATTCCGGTATCATTTTTAAAACCACAAATACTTATAGGGTGTGCCAGACATTTGTCCCCCCACTCCTTGGAAGTGAGATCAGCAGATCAAATGTTTTGCCTGTGTAGTGGCGTGAACCCGTAACCTTCCAGTCCATACCCAGACTTCAATCGATCGATGCAAATGGATTAGTGTCTGTGTGTACCGTAGTTTATTATGTCATGGATTGGAGGTAATGTTTAATGAGTATGCAACCTGCATCGGAGACAGGCCCAGTTCACACGTTCATCCTGCAGGGGTATGCTTTCACGCCGTTACGGCGTTTTTTTTTCTGTCTGCTTTTTTCAGGACTCGCAGCCTGTTTGCGCATTGAAGTCTCTGATTCGCTTGTGGAGATAAGGCATGCTACTTTCATTCCTTGTAACGCATTGCATGCCCATGTGAGAGAAACTGTAGCAAACGCTAAACTTGTCTTCACGACATGCCTCCGCTCTCACACACGAGGCACGGAAGGAGGCATACAGACCATGCAATATCTCAGCTTCTTAAAAAATGGCATTTTGTTTGATTCTGCATTTAAAGTCAAATGTAGGAAAGAAAGAGCGGATGGAGTTAAATTCTCATTTTTAAATTGAACTATAAATGATTTGAACGACCTACAATGAGGGTCACGTAAGAACAGTTCCTAAACAGCAATTATTGCCGTGTTGTCAGTATTGCCAACTGTTACGAGATGTCACCATATGAAGTAAAATCACGATCCTACGTACTGAATCACTTATTTACTTACCATACGTTACCTTTATGTTGATAGGTTAGTCTAAATTAGCGGTGGCGAAAAGGTGATCGTGCGCCGAGCCACTGTGTAACCTGCAACATGCATAGCACCTATGGAGGGAGGCGGACACCCGAAGGGGAAGTGAAGCAACTGTCTGGCTTATTAACGGATTTTCATTTTCCTTACGTCAAGCACTTAAATATAATTTTATACAGTATGAGGTTACAAACTAATGTTTAGTACGTGTAACGGAGAAAGAAATGAACAATAAATGAACAATATCACAACCTAAAATTAACTGTCTTCAGAATGTCTCTGCGACAGAGTTTCAAAATCAGGAATTATGTCACTTACTGCCAGTCGTAGTTGATCATGAAGGTATTTGTCTGTCAGTCGTGATATAAATTTGGTGTTTACTATTTTAATTGTTGAAAATAATTTCAGTGAAATGTGTTCTTTAGTATCAGTGAAATGTGTTCTATGATGTCAGTGAAATGTGTTCTTTAGTATCAGTGAAATGTGTTCCTTAGTATCAGTGAAATGTGTTCTTTAGTATCAGTGAAATGTGTTCTATGATGTCAGTGAAATGTGTTCCTTAGTATCAGTGAAATGTGTTCTATTATGTCAGTGAAATGTGTTCTTTAGTATCAGTGAAATATGTTCTATGATGTCAGTGAAATGTGTTCTATGGTGTCAGTGAAATGTGTTCTATAGTGTCAGTGAAATGTATTCTGTAGTTTCAGTGAAATGTGTTCTGTAGTGTCAGTGAAATGTGTTATATAATGTCAGTGAAAAGTGTTACATTATAGTGTCTGTGAAATGTGTTATATTGGTTTATTGCAATGTGAGATGAATCATTTCAGGTAAGATTGCAACAAACCGTAAGATAGCGGTTGGATCACTTGAAATGTGTAATTTAAAACACATAACAACATGTCGACAAATTGCATCGTTCGGGCCATATCTCGTGTTATTTCGATATTTCTAAACATTACAACAGCACGCTGGAATTCGTCAGAACCTACTGTATAAGTTCGCCATTAAAGAAATAGTTCAAATTAGTAAATCTCTCCCAATTTTTTCCTATAGCATAGTTCGAAAGTATTTTTTCACAGCTAGGTGGTAGAATACATTCTATTAAGATGTTCAGTAAATACTTAATAAAACATTTTGTGATTAAGACTGGCACGTGCCTAGCTATTATGTATCCAAGGATGGTCGGATTCATTGCATAAACAACATAGTCGCATTATATTCCTTTGTTACATTGTTTTTTTAACGATCCCTTACCATACATTTATTTTTTACACACGGGTAACAATGTAACAAGCACCTAGCACAGGAAATCTTTGAAGCGAGAAAGATTTTCCTTCACCATGGTTACCTGCAAGGAAAACAAGTGCAAGAGGCACTTTCACAACAATCAGCCAGACAAAACGAAGCCATGCTTCGTGGCCCTCCAACAATGTTGAATGGAACAATTGTTCTGCATTTAGCATCCATTTGCAAGTATTTAAAAGGCTTTGTTACAAACAACATAAGTTAGTTTCGCAACTGCGTACCTTCCCCAGGATTAATGGTTATATGTATGCACATTATGGTTTCTAGTAAACGAAAAGTAGGGTAAAGATTGGTAATTTTGTGATACTAATAATATTATGATAGTTCTTTTTGAGAATTTATTACAATTTTACTGAACAAGAGGAAGATCGGTTTTTGCGTCAACGTATTAAGGGAATGTGGACAAGTTTCTGCACAAAACTGGTCCTTCTCTCGCCCAGTAAGATAGTAAAAAATTCTCAGAAAGTACTATCACAATATTATTAGTATCACAATAAAACCAACCTTTGCCCTAATCGAAAATAACTTTACTCACCGGATTTTCTAATAATTAATCCTTGCTTATGTACTAAAATACTTACTTGTAAACAGGTGAAATACTAGCTATTTGGGTAAAAGGAAATTGTAACAGAACAATGGAAGGAGTCCATTATCGTACCTATCTCTAAGAAGGGGGACAAGACTAACTGTAGTAACTTTCGAGGATTATCACTTTTGTTGACGGCGTACAAAATTTTGTCCAATATTCCTTTGAGAAGATTAACTCAATATGTAGATGAAATTATTGGGGATCATCAGAGTGGTTTTAGGCCTGATATCATCAGTGTGGTTTTAGGCGTAATAGATCAACTATTGACCAGATATTTTGTATTCGACAGATAATGGAGAAAACATGGGAGTATAAGGGTACAGTGCATGAGTTATTCATAGATTTCAAAAAGGCATATGACTCGGTTAAGAGAGAAGTTTTATATGATATTCTTATTGAATTTGGTATTCCCAAGAAACTAGTTCGATTAATTAAAATGTGTCTTAGTGAATCTTACAGTAGAGTCCGTATAGGCCACTTTCTGTCTGATGGTTTTCCAATTCACTGCGGGCTAAAGCAAGGAGATGCACTATCACCTTTACTTTTTAACTTTGGTCTAGAATATGCCATTAGGAAAGTCCAGGATAACAGAGAGGGTTTGGAATTGAACGGGTTACATCAGCTGCTTGTCTATGCGGATGACTTGAATATGTTAGGAGAAAATCCAAAAATGATTAGGGAAAAATGGGAATTTTACTGGAAGCAAGTAAAGAAATAGGTTTGGAAGTAAATCCCGAAAAGACAAAGTATATGATTATGTCTCGTGACGAGAATATTGTACGAAATGGAAATATAAAAATTGGAAATTTATCTTTAGAAGAGGTTGAGAAGTTCAAATATCTTAGAGCAACAGTAACAAATATAAATGATACTCGGGAGGAAATTAAACACAGAATAAATATGGTAAATGCCTGTTATTATTCGGTTGAGAAGCTTTTATCATCCAGTCTGCTGTCAAAAAATCTGAAAGTTAGAATTTATAAAACAGTTATATTACCGGTTGTTCTTTATGGTTGTGAAACTTGATCTCTCACTTTGAGAGAGGAACACAGGTTAAAGGTGTTTGAGAATAAGGTGCTTAGGAAAATATTTGGGGCTAAGAGGGATGAAGTTACAGGAGAATGGAGAAAGTTACACAAAACAGAACTGCACGCATTGTATTCTTCACCTGACATAATTAGGAACATTAAATCCAGACATTTGAGATGGGCAGGGCATGTAGCACGTATGGGCGAATCCAGAAATGCATATAGAGTGTTAGTTGGGAGGCAGGAGGGAAAAAGAACCTTTAGGGAGGCCGAGACATAGATGGGAAGATAATATTAAAATGGATTTGAGGGAGGTGGGATATGATGGTAGAGACTGGATTAATCTTGCTCAGGATAGGGACCAATGGCGAGCTTATGTGAGGGCGGCAATGAACCTCCGGGTTCCTTAAAAGCCAGTAAGTAAGTAAGGAATTAAGTAAGTTAACAGGTGAAATATTTAGCCATTACAATGGACCAAACCTTACATTGAAAAAGCATATTATAGGGTAAAGGTTGGTAAATTGTTATACTAATAATATTGTGATAGTACTTTTTTTTAGAATTTTTACAATTTTAGTGAGCTAGAGAAGGATCTGTTTTGTACAGGAACTTGTCCACGAACATTCCCTTAATACGTGGACGCAAAAACCGATCTCCCTCTCGCTCAGTAAAATTGTAAAAAATTCTCAAAAAGAACTATCATATGTAAAATCTTTGCAAATATACGTAATTGTTACTGACAATAAATTAAATGTAAACAAATTCAGAAGAAAACGAAAAATTAAACGATCAGGAACGATGAAAACGCAAAAAAGGACAAAAAGCAAGGAAGAAAAAAGAATTAAAAAACAGAATAAAAAAATAGAAAATCGTTAAAACGAAATACACAAGGAAAAAAATAAGACCTTTGAAGTAATGCTAGTTTAATGGAATAAAGATGTAAAGGAAGAAGCGGAAGGCATAAATAAGAAAGAATGTAAGAGAAAAGGCGGGAAAAGAAACATTTTTAATCAACTTTCGTTAGCAGGCTTTCTTCAGCTGTTTTCCAACACAACAATTGTTAATTCAAGGCATGTGTGAGTGCCCTTGGAGGGCGTCTTATCGAGGCTTCACTGTTTTGGAAAGTGAGCTCACTTCAATTATCACGAAAATGAATGGCTCTTGTTTACAGTTCGTGATAATTATAGCACGTAGCTGGGAATGTTATTTCAAGGCCAATGGCGACCTTCATACATTTCTCGTGATTAAACTGCTTATTGGGTTCACTACTCCAGACTTTGGTTCACTTTTAAATAGAAATGACTCACTAATGACAGCTCTGTCAACTGCTTTCCGGGAATACTTTTTTAGCCCAGCGATCTCACTTTCTGGTGGACGACCCATGTCAATTCAGAGTAGGTCATGAATATTAAGGGGCCGTGACTCAAGGACTGCGTCGGGCCGTGACTGACGACTTTTTGGTAGGATTTGCATCGGCGAAGAACGCATAACATTGAGTTTATCACACTGACGAATAATTGGGTTGTACCGAGGTTTTCAATCGTGTAACATATTCATTGAGATTCGATGTATCAAGATTTCTCTGAACTTGTAAATGCGTGTTGGAAGTTGAAATCGCGTTGTATTGTATTGTATTGTATTTATTAACATTCCATGGTATTCATACATGCTTACAGCTAGAATATGGAACAAATCAAAAAACTTAATACTATTATAAAGTCTTAATTTATAGTCACAGTCTAGATGAAATATATACAGACGAGATTTACAATATAGTCTACTAGGACAACACAAAGTTTTAGTATCAATATCATGAAGTGTTATTGAATATCATGAATTCACCTATAGAATAGAAGGCGTGAGAAATTAGGTACTTCTTTAATTTGGCCCTAAATAATCTTACGTTTTGAGTTTAATTTTTATATCCATAGGAGGCTATTAAAATTTTTACTACCATAAACGCACTCCTTTTTGATAGCACGATAGATTTGCTGATGGAGTATGAAAGTCATTTTTTTGACGTGTATTTATGCTATGAACTGTTGAATTAGTTACAAAGTTTTCACGATTACATACGAGGAAGATTATTAATGATAAGATATACTGAGAAGCCATGGACATTATTTGTAGTTTTTTTGAAAATAGTCCTACACGATTCCCTAGATTTGGCACCTACTGTTATTCTAATTACTCTTTTTTGTAATAGGAATATATTGTTACTATCTGTGGAATTTCCCCAGAATATTATTCCAAAACTCATTACCGAGTGGAAGTATGCAAAGTATATTGTTTTTAAGGTATTGATACTTACTGTCTTTTGCATAGTTCTAATAGCAAAACAAGCTGAATTTAGTTTGGGGTAATTTCTTTAATATGATTTTTCCAATTTAACACATTATCGATTTTTAAGCCAAGAAATTTGGTTGTTGTTGTTTCTAATAGGGATCTATTGTTAATTATTGCGCTAGAAATTTGCGACGTTGAATTTGCCCAGGATTTAAATTGAATTATGTTAGTTTTGTTACAATTTAATACTAATTTATTGACTGAGAACCAGTCACATTACTAGAAAACACTTAAAGTAACAGATTTAAATGTAAAAATATCAATCGGCAATCCAAACAATAATTATATTTTGCTAATAGATAGTGCAGGTTCTAACCGAAAGTAAGGACTTCGACTTTTTTTGTAAATCCTGTTGCATAATAGTATATCCAGGGCAGATTTCTAGTCATTGGTGGGGCTGCCACTTTTGAAACCTTCTAAGTAGGTTTCCTAATGTATGCAACTATCAGTGAAACAGATTTCAAGGTATAAATAATTTCCTAAATTATTAGATACTGTTATATAAACAAACCACGTAGCTACGCCTACAAAATAGACTGTATTACAGGACATGACTGACAAAAATATTTCCTACACCGACAAGTGGTAGCGAAATTCGAGCAAAAAGAAGCAAGATGAAAATAGATGGTCCTCAGCAGAGATGAAAATCTTTCCAAAACCAGAGAGTTACGCCTTGTGTTCTATTACACCAATATTACAGTCCGATGCCATAAACAAGGCATTTCTGGACATACTACAACTTTATATAACTTTTTTCTTGTTTTGTTGTGAAGAACTTACATTCAAAGTTTGTCTCCGTATATTTTGTTCACCCTGTATATGCATTCATAGTGTTCTGCCCAAGGGCAGGTCTTTCACTGCAAACCAAACATTGTCCAGTCTTTCCTATTTTCTGCCTTCCTTTTAGTCTCCGCATATGATCCATATATCTTAATGTCGTCTATCATCTGATATCTTCTTCTGCCCCGAACTCTTCTCCCGTTCACCATTTCTTCCAGTACATCCTTCAGTAGGCAGTCTCTTCCTTTTATTTTTCCTGATTAGTTTCAGCATCTTTTTTTCTTCACCATCTCTTTCCAACACAGCTTCATTTCTTATTCTGTCTGTCCATTTCACTCGCTCCATTGTTCTCCATATCCACATTTCAAATGCTTCTGTTCGCTTCTCTTCACTTCATCGTAATGTTCATGTTTCTGCCCCATACAATGCCACACTCTACACAAAGCATTTCACTAGTCTCTTCCTTAGTCCTTTTTCCAGAGGCCCGCAGAAGATGCTCCTTTTTCTATTAAAAGCTTCCTTTGCCATTGCTATCCTTCTTTTGACTTCCTGGCAGCAGCTCATGTTACTGCTTATAGTACACCCCAAGTATTTGAAGCTGTCCACTTGCTCTACTGCCTCATTTAGAATTCGCACGTTTACCTTCTTTACTTTTCTTCCTATGATCATGGTCTTCGTCTTGTTTGCATTTATCTTCATCCCATACTGCTCACAGCTGTTATTTAGCTCCAGTAGCATATCCCTTAGTATCGTCTCTTCTGCTAACAACGTCATATCATCAGCAAATCTTACACAATTTATCCTTCTTCCTCCTACTATCACCCCGCCCATGTTCTGAAAATAGTTCTTCACTAAATCATCCAAGTAGAAATTGAACAGGGTAGATGACAAAGGGCATCTTTGACGTACTCCTCACCCTATTTCGCTTCCTTTTGACATTTCTTCTCCTATTCTGACTATGACTAGTTTCATATATGTTACTGAATAGCCATCTCTTTTTCCATGTGTTTATACAGGGACATCATTTTATTTTTACTTCAATTTTTATTGTACCTGAGTTTTTGAATGTACTTCACTCCCACCCCTTCTACTAATGAAGTTCAACCGTCCTCCACACAGATCCAAGACCGCATATACAGTCATAGTAGTCTTACGGTCATAGTAAACAGTACGTTCCAAAAATATGTTCGCGTTTTCCAGTGACGGAAGAGCTTTCAATATTGCATCATTTTCCATTTGCCTACGTCGCATCCCGGTTTCCCCCACCTGCTTCTATTCGCCTCTTTGTAAATGCTAGTGGCTGGGCTGTCTTAGCTCTTTTTTGAGAACATTAATTTCTGTTAGGAATTGGACGTCTACGTAATATTATACCCATACAATCATTTAAAATAACTTAAATAAAAGGGCCTCGTGAAGTAATTAACTGTCACGTGATTTCCTCCCTTTCTACGACTCTGCGGCATAACCACTTGGACGGACAGTAGATAGCATGTCTGAGTAATTTTACCTTTTCGGATCGGGCAGAAGTGAAGATTGAATTTACAGTACGTAAGAGTAGGTACAGAATTATTTCAACATGAGTTACTAGTACGAAGAACGAAACTGGTAATTGGGATTAGGTACAATAGGCTAGTCTATAGTGCGATAATATGCATATTAGAAATGAACGGCCACCATTTTCAAAAATGTATTTAAATATCCATATTATGATTATTTTTCAATTTAACTTCATTCTCTATATTGTACTCTAATGTGTTGTAGACAGTGTAATGTACACTGCATAATGAATACGTCCACATGGACAGCTCAGTTCGTGAGTAAAAACACTCATTGTTAATACTGTACTGTATTTTGATTAAACAAAACCATAATGAAAATTATCAAACTCAAAATCGCGATATTTCCTAGTTTACGTAAATGGGTGCACTACTTTTCTTCCCTGATTTGTTTGTATTTTACTCCAGTATCATCGAACTCCAGTCGTGGAAGGGGGTAGCGCACGGTGTTTCCGGTTCTTAATCGTTGATGCAAAGGTATAGCTAGGTTAATATTAGAAATGTTAGTAAAAATAAAATGATGTCCCTGTATAACGTTTATATTTTGGAACCATCCACACTATCCATCGGCTGGGGGGAACACGTTACAGACACAGCGGGAAAAGCATGGAGAGCGTTACACTTTGTGATGAGGGTACTAAGAAAAGGCTCTGATAAATCCAAAGAGATTGCATATAAATCACTAATACGTCCAGTAATGGAATATGGTGCTGCATGTTGGGATCCTTACAGATTAGAACATATTAAGACACTGGAAAAGATTCAAAAACGGGCTCTCAAGTGTTGTCGGAAAAATTCACCATTAAAATGGGGCACACTCAAGGACAGGAGAACGCGAATTCGATTATGCGCAATGTTCAAAACATACAGAGGTGAGCCTGCCTGGAGAGAAATAAAAAATAGGTTGCAGCCGCCAAATTACTCTTCAAGGAACGACCACTCATATAAATTGAGGGAAAGAAGGCAGAGGACGGACACTGGAAAGTTTTCTTTTCTCAATCGTACTATCAGGGACTGGAATGCTTTACCTGCAGACTTACTAAAGGCTTTACCAACAACCAAAAATGTATTTAAAAATAGGCTTAAGGACTTTACTAATAGACGGTAATTATACACAGTATTTAAAGGGTGTAAATGATATGTTGTTATTGAAGTGTTGTATCAGTGAAGAATTATGTTGTGTCAGTGAAGTGTGTTGTGTAAGTGAAGTGTGTTGTGTCAGTGAAGTGTGTTGTGTAAGTGAAACGTGTTCCTGTCAGTGAAGCTTTATAGTTTATAGTGGCAGTGCAAAGTATTTGAACAGTGAAATGTTTTTGAAGTGTTAGTGAAATCAGGATAGAATCAGTGAAATGTGTCGTAGTTCCAGTGCAGTGAGTGAGTTGACAGCGAAATGAGTGTAGTGTTGAAAGGTACTTGTGCAGATATGAACATATCATACTCGTGGGTTTTAGTTCGAACTTAGGTTTAAGATACAAATTAGATTTATTTTAAATGTTATTTTAAGTGATCGTGCTTCATTTAATTTAGGATATTCCCTGTTATTATTATTATTATTATTATTATTATTATTATTATTATTATTATTATTATTATTATAAATTAATGTTAGTATTAATTATTAGTATTATTATTAATTGTATTTTAATTAATAAGTTTATTATTGTCATTATTGAGTGTAATTAGTTACCACTGCCACCAGGTATATACCCATTGCAGTGTGAATAAATACATACATACATACATACATACATACATACATACATACATACATACATACATACATACATACTATCACCCCTCAAAGTATGGATGGTCCTTTTCCCCTGAATCACCCTGTAGAAGGAAATATCATACCAGGTCAAATATACATATAAAATCGTCTCTCAGAATATAATTGTCATGTCCGTCATGTTTTACGCATGGCTGTCCACATCAGATCCAGTTGTAAGCCTGATCTTTCCGTTTACAATGCAAAACGTGTGAACAAGTGTGTTTAACCCACTTCCTCCCTCCGGTGCGTCTTTCCACATTAGCAGAAACGAAACTGAACAACGGTTTGGTTTGAAAATTATGTTTGCTTTTATTTTTACGCCCTGATTATGCCGGATGAGACTCCAGGAGGCGGTGAAGGCAGGCAGACTGTTTCTTCCACGCAGCCAGCGCTTTCTAAAATAATATAGAAATAAGTTTGTCAGGGAGGTTATGCAACGTCCGCCATTTCTCGTCATGACTGCATGAACCGAATTAACCTCGCCCGAGTAACAACACGCCATTACTGCGCTCTCTCGGGAGTTTCTAAGTTTGCGAAACAAATGAAAATTAATTTCTTGAGTGAAGAAAAGTCCGTCCTTCTTGTGGCCGAAATTTGTTTGTTCAGCTCTTTTTTGTGAAGTTATCAAGAATTTTCGTACCCTGTTGGGGTTTTTGCCCTTAATCTAATACACAGACGTTCAAATGCGTATGGGCACAACGTCTGATCTCATTCCCAACATACAGAGTGTCACAGTGGAAACGACCAAATGTTCATGGCTAATTTGGATTTGAACACACGTCCATAACCTCAATTACCTTTATTATTATTATTATTATTATTATTATTATTATTATTATTATTATATTATATCATATTTATTTCAAACTATTTATTTATTTATTCTGGTGTAGTTAAGACCATCAGGCCTTCTCTTCCATAACACCAGAAATACAAATACAATATGTAATAGAAATAAACGAAAACATACACCATATACAAAGCAAAGCCACACAAAAATATACACGGGTTGCAGTCACACAAACTTTAAATGGGTGATTAAGTATTATAATTAATTGTATCCTAACTAATTAACTAACATAAACAAGAAATTTGCAATTTTAATCTAGAGTAAAAAAGAAATAGAAAAAAAACACAAATCAAGGCTTCTAGCAATACCTAGAAACATTAACTAAGACAAAATTTTCCAATTTAATTTTGAATTGTGATAAAGTCTAGCAGTCCCTGACGTCATTAGGTAACGAATTCCAGAGGCGAGGTATTTCTACAGTGTAGGAGGATGAGTATAAAGACGTTCTATGATGAGGGATAGGAAGAAGTGCTTGATGTCGGTTTCGAAGAGTTGTAAGAAATTGGTACTACTACTATGGTACATAGGAAATTAACATTGCCATAAGAAATCCATGTATAAAAAATTGAAAGTAGAATTTCATGTAGCTGGCCATGTGTAATAAATTAGTAGGCCTTGTAGAAAAGAAGACTATCAACTGATTATTGCCAATTAAAAGTCTGTTTCATGGCATTCATCTTGAAACAATGGATTATTACAGAAGAAAAGGCTTTATTTATTGAACTATATGCAAACAATTCTTTGAGAAAAGGAGTTAGACTATAACCTAATTACAAAAAATCTTTAAAATGAAATGCATAACTGAAATTATAATGGTAACACCATGATATATTTATTTTGAATCACCTAACCTAAAACTAATACAGTGAAACTTCCCAATAGCGGACACCGTCGGGGAAAAATTAAATGTCCGTTATTGAGAAGTGTCCGCTATAGTTGGTATGTATACAGAACATTAAAATTTCTTATACATTTTCAACACTATATTTTATGGTACAGTACAGTAGACGGTGATTGTTTACAGTATTCATCAGTCACTGTACCACTTCACCTCACACAAAGAAATCTAGAATTGCATTCTCAATGTATGATTTTAGAATAACATCCTTGTTTTTCAAAATGTCACTAACCTGAGTTTTTCCCACATTAAACTTTGTGGCCAGCTCACGAACACTTAATTTCTCCTTCTCACTATGCTTTACAATACCCACTTTCTCTTTTAGTGACAAACGTTTACGTTTTTGTGACATTTTTAATGTGACTGTACTTCCGAACACTCAACTTGACAAACTAAGAAAGTACGGACTGCTCGCGCACAGTATCACAACTAACAACTGTGCTGCTTACCTTCAATAAAGTACAAGAACGTTCAAATGCACGATAATGATTGTTGCAAAGAATTCTGTTTAATTTACAACCGTCTTTTTCTTTTCTTCTTTCACGCTGTCCGTTATTTGGAAGCTGTAATTGTTGTTGGGAGATACATTTCAGTGTCCGCGTCCGTTATTGAGAATGTCCGCTATTTGGAAGAATTTTATCATAAGGGCCAATGTTATTTTGCAGGGAATTTTAAAATGTCCGCTATTGGGAGGAGTCCGCTATTAGGAAGTGTCCGTTAAGGGAAGTTTCACTGTAATATGTTGTTAAAGGATCAATATGTTTAGTTGGCAATAAAATCAGTAGATAGCCCTTTTTTTTTACAAAACCTACTAATTTATTACACATGGCCAGTTACATGAAATTCCACATTCAATTTTTTATACATGGATTTCCAATGTACTTTAGTTTGAAATGCACAATCATGATATATTTATTTCATTGTTGTATTTAAACATTGATTGTCATTTCACGAAATGGATGGCATTGTCTCGAAACTGACATCTGGAGTTACGTGTGGGAAACTCGTGAGTATAATTGTTGAAAACGTCTGTTGTGCAAGAGAGTCTGTATGATGAAACCAGAGAGAATCCACGTGTGCTAGATGTGTCAGCTGATATCTCTGGAAGGACATCTGCAGGAAAAAAAAACGTAGAATCATCAGATATAGTGTCAACCCCCGTTGCGCATGCTCATAAAGTGTTTACCATAGTATTTCAGACGTTGTGAAGGTAAGAAGGGTACAAGTGACAACATAAATGTTTGTTGGAATGCGAAGAGGATAAAAAGGGAGTGAAGTGGATTGAACTAGCTTGATTTTGGAATTATACTCATATCTTCTTAAATTTTAATTTTACAAAAGAAAGTTTTATACGAAAACTGTTTCAGATAAACCATGCAATATGATACCAGTGTTCGAAAAAAGTTATTCAGATATACAGGATGTGGCAGTAAACTTTATTTTTTCAAATAGCACCCTATATTAAAAATTATGTATCCCGAATCTTCACCAAATTTTATGTATGAATGTGTAGAAATATTACCCATTCACCCGTCTATTACAAAAACAGTTCATTCTCTTCCTCACAATTACATGACTCATCTATTCCATCTCATATCACAATGGACACTTTTCTCATAGACTGGAACATTGTTTGGCTGTGAATGGTTCTCATTTCGAGCACCTTTTGTAAAGTTTTGTTAGTAACAGTGTTTTTAGTTTAGTTTTATGGCCTACTCAACATGATTTTACATATTCATTTGTCTCAAGTATGAAGTTAACGAAACAATTTTAATAAATAGTTAAGGGGACACTCGACTTAAAAATTGGAGAAAAAGTGTCATAGAAATGAAAAATTAAATTTCTACACTAATTTACGTGACAGAACTAAATCAATACGCAGAAGTCTTCCCCTATTCATTGAGAAGTCACAGTCAAATGCACAAAGCCAAAAATTAAAAAATGATAATTAAAAGTGATATTTCAATTAATGATTGATTAAAAATTGAAATATTTTTTATTTTTAAAAGTATTGGATCTAATGAGCTGAGATTTTGCATGTTACTTTCCATGTGTATATTAAACTTTTTCTCCAAATTTGAAAAAGATTGATCAAATAGGAAAAAAGTTCCAAAATATAGTTCAGTGTCCCCTTAAGAGAAAAAAACGAGTGAATGGGTAAAATTTCTACATATTCATACGTATAATTTAATGGAGATTTGGAATATGTAAATTTTAATATAGGGTGCCATTAAAAAAATAAAGTTTCCTGCCACACTCTGTATCTCTGAATAACTAACTTTTTTTCGAACGCTGATACCATATTGTATGGTTTATCTCCAACAGCTTTTGTATAAAACTTTCTTTTGTGAAATTAAAATTTAAGAAATTATGAGTAATATTCCATACTTTCTGAAGTTGAAATTGCGATAGAAAATCTAAAAAATTATGTCTCCAGGTTTCGATCAAATTCCAGCAGAATTAATACAAGAGGGTGGAAGCGCATTATCTAACGAAATTTATAAGCTTGTACTTGCTATTTGGGAAAAGGAAATTGTACCAGAACAATGGAAGGAGTCCATAATCGTACATATCTTTAAGAAGGGGGACAAGACTAACTGTAGTAACTTTCGAGGAATATCACTTTTGTTGACGACGTACAAAATTTTGTCCAATATTCTTTTGAGAAGATTAACTCCAAATGTAGATGAAATTATTGGGGATCATCAGTGTGGTTTTCGGCATAATAGATCAACTATTGACCAGATATTTTGTATTCGACAGATAATGGAGAAAAAATGGGAGTATAAGGGTACAGTACATCAGTTATTCATAGATTTCAAAAAGGCATATGACTCGGTTAAGAGGGAAGTATTATACGATATTCTTATTGAATTTGGTATTCCCAAGAAACTAGTTGGATTAATTGAAATGTGTCTCAGTGAAACGTACAGCAGAGTTCGTATAGGTCAGTTTCTGTCAGATGCCTTTCCAATTCACTGTGGACTAAAGCAAGGAGATGCACTATCACCTTTACTTTTTAACTTTGCTCTAGAGTATGCCATTAGGAAAGTCCAGGATAACAGAGAGGGTTTGGAATTGAACGGGTTACATCAGCTGCTTGTCTATGCGGATGACGTGAATATGTTAGGAGAAAATCCACAAAGGATTAGGGAAAAAACGGAAATCTTACTTGAAGCAAGTAAAACGATAGGTTTGGAAGTAAATCCCGAAAAGACAAAAATTATATGATCATGTCTCGTGACGAGAATATTGTACGAAATGGAAATATAAAAATTGGAAATGTATCCTTTGAAGAGGTGGAGAAGTTCAAATATTTTAGGGCAACAGTAACAAATATAAATGATACTCGGGAGGAAATTAAACACAGAATAAATATGGGAAATGCCTGTTATTATTCGGTTGAGAAGATTTTGTCATCTAGTCTGTTGTCAAAAAATCTGAAAGTTAGAATTTATAAAACAGTTATATTACCGGTTGTTCTGTATGGTTGTGAAACTTGGACTCTCACTTTGAGAGAGGAACAGACATTAAAGGTGTTCGAGAATAATGTTCTTAGGAAAATATTTGGGACTAATAGGAATGAAGTTACAGGAGAATGGAGGAAGTTACACAACGCAGAACTGCACGCATTGTATTCGTCACCTGACATAATTAAGAACATTAAATCCAGGCGTTTGAGATGGGCAGGGCATGTAGCACGTACGGGAGAATCCAGAAATGCATATAGAGTGTTAGGTGGGAGACCTGACGGAAAAAGACTTTTGGGGGAACCGAGACGTAAATGGGAGAACAATATTGAAATGAATTTGAGATAGGTGAGATATCATGGTAGGGACTGGATTAATCTTGCTCAGGATAGGGACCGATGGCGGGCTTATGTGAGGGCGGCAATGAACCTCCAGGTTCTCTAAAAGCCATTTGTAAGCAAGTATATTAAATTTAGAATAGCATGGTGAAATTCATCAAAACCAACTGCCAGACGATGAAACAGTTCTTGAAATATTGTCTCGTCTTGTACTCCTTTTAGTCTATTTAAGTTGGCAGTACTGCAGTTCTACCCATCGCAAACTAAACAACAGACAGTCTGAAGCGTGAAACCAAAGAATGCTATCTATGCAGATCGCAGGTAGATGTGTCTTCGGTACGCAGAGACTGGTCTCGTTGCTATAGCAACCGTGTGTTGTTAGAGGCACGGTGACGTGTTTTAAAGTTGAAAGGACTGAAACTACGTCTCTGTGATCAGATTACTCCAGCTCTCAAGATGTGGCGCGCTGTAACTACAGCTCTGGTATTATTTCCGTCCGGCGATCCTGGTTTGATTTCCAGACGGGAGGAATGCTTTGATATTCACGAGCCTTGTACAACAGCTCGACTGAAATTTGCTAATGAGGGCATTAATGCAAAATTGAGTGCTAGGAGCAGTATGTTAGCACCGTATTCTAGATTATAAAATAATTGTGCGTACCTCTGCGTTGGAGACTATTTCTCGGGTCTGATATACCTCGAAAGATACTGTTAAAATTTTCATGCTGTCAGTTATATTCTACTAGTGGCTTCTGCAGCAAATGCTGCAAACTAAATCCATAAGAAATTCAAATAAAAATTGTTCAGATTTATTTCCAATGAAGAATACCAGACATTTTGAAAGTTATTTGCTTCCATAATAGTGAAACATACTCCCTCTGAATTTTTTTATGCCAAATACTTTTCTTTGAACCTATCCTTCTTCAGTTCTTGAGTTTCAACGCGAAAACGCAAGTAACAATGTCAGGACGATCAGCGAGTTTTCCATGTGGGAGTAATACAGTAGCTATTTCAGGTCATTGTGGATTGTAGGTGAAAGTTAAGAAAATGTAGTCCACGCCTGTGGAGTAACGGAAAGCGCGTCTAGCCGCGAAATCAGGTGGCCCGGGTTCGATTCCCGGTCGGGGCAAGTTAGCTGGTTGAGGTTTTTTACGGGGTTTCCCTCAACCCAATATGAGCAAATGCTGGGTAACTTTCGGTGTTGGACCCCGGACTCATTTCACCGGCATTATCACCTTCATCTCATTCAGACGCTAAATAACCTTAGCTGTTGATAAAGCGTCGTAAAATAACCTACTAAAATAAAATAAAAAATTAAGAAAATGTAAGGTTTGTCATGTTTTGAACAAAAGACTTAGCATCTTGGTATAGCTGCTGCATGTTTCGTGAACTACCCTGAAATCACTTTTTCCCAGTAAGAGATCTTGCTGAGGTGATCAAGAGACTACAAAATTTTGTAGGCCTCTTATTTTATCAGTAAGTAATACCTTTTGGTATTTTCTTAGGAATTATAATATTTGCGCTTCTTCCAGACAATACTGATCTACCAAATACTGCTGGATTAATTTGCGTAACAATGAATGCTATCCCGTATATTTTCTGTAATATAGGATGTTGTGAGGAATCTATTGCTGAGATGCGGAAAATTAGGCGAATGATATGTCAGAGTTGTAGAATCCTATATGCGCCCTAAATAAAATTGTCCATCCTAAATCGTTAGCAGCTTCAGTGTTTCGTTTGTTGCTGGTTGCGGGAAATAAACTTACTTATAACGGTAGCAAAAGTGAAATGGCATGCTATTTTCCCTACAACAAAATATGCTTGGCAGCGATCACAAATCTAATCGATTAAACCAAAGAAATATGAAATTCATTTTGATGTAGTTTAAAGACGCAGCTAAAATAGGAATCATGACTCAATTACTACCAAGGAAAGTTAGAGAATCAGACATATAAATATCTATACCACACTGCCATTACATATATGAAAAAGACCCACACCACTTGATTAATAACTGTAAAAGTATTTCCTTTTTAATAACAATATTGTTACCTGACGTAAGTTTTATAGTTTTCAGTAACATATATATTCAGTAAATTATAGAAATGAAGATATAATATAAAATATTCTTTCTCTGCGTCTACTTACTTAAAGCCCCAAAAGGTTTCACTTTCATATCATCAGTATACCATTATACTTACTTACTTACTGGCTTTTAAGGAACCCGGAGGTTCATTGCCGCCCTCACATAAGCCCGCCATTGGTCCCTATCCTGAGCAAGATTAATCCATTCTCTATCATCATATCCCACCTCCCTCAAATCCATTTTAATATTATCTTCCCATCTACGTCTCGGCCTCCCTAAAGGTCTTTTTCCCTCCGGTCTTCCAACTAACACTCTATATGCATTTCTGGATTCGCCCGTACGTGCTACATGCCCTGCCCATCTCAAACGTCTGGATTTTATGTTCCTAATTATATCAGGTGAAGAATACAATGCGTGCAGTTCTGTGTTGTGTAACTTTCTCCATTCTCCTGTAACTTCATCCCTCTTAGCCCCAAATATTTTCCTAAGGACCTTATTCAGTGTACCATTATATGTTGCATTAACTATAGACCTAATAATATTTCATTTTTTATGGTAATGTCATCAAACATTCTTAAGTTTTGTAGTTCTTAATATCCAATACTCAGCTGTACTCGGAAAACTACAGACCAGAGAATCAGACCTGTAAATTATTTTTTATACGTTATCAAAAAATTGCACAAATGAAGATCGACATATTGGCATTATGATGGGAAAGAATCTGAGCCATCTGAACTCTATGTCAGCAATCCTGCAGGTCATGGCCTTCGTGTAATAGTCTATTGTTTATTGTAGTGTGTGTTTTGTTTTATTCTGAAATGCAATTAATTAGTTCTCAAAACTGACGAAAGATGGATTTTGGAAAATAGGAAAATGATGTAGGAAAATTAACATTTCACTGAAAACTATTATTTTTCTGAAAAACTTTGGGTTCCAAGCTTCAAAATGAGGGGTCATTTATTAAAATCCATTCAGCCGTTTTCCCGTAATTTCCATTACCAGTTCAAATTATATATATAGATTATTAGGAGCGGGTTTTTCGCTGCATAGCGTCCAGATAACCCGCCCTAGTTTCCTCCTATAAATATTCAGGAGAAAAAGTGATATATGTAAGAAAAGTGACAGGGAATTCATCGCATCTCTAGAAGTCTAATTGTATTAAAAGTTTATGCTGTTCGTGATATATTATGAGCAGGGTTGGGATTGTAATGATGTTTGGGATTTGAAATAAAACTAGAATATTTATTTTCATTTCTGTTTTCATATTCCCCGCATTTAAATTTAACATGGCGGAGCCTTTTCGCACAGTCTAGTACACTGATGTCAAAGCAAGCGCATTTTTCTGACCTTGACGTCGTGCGCGGGCATCAAGCGCTAGGTATGGAAGGAGGAAGTGTTGCGTATATGAATAAGCAGCCTGTTGGATTAAGAAAACAGTGGTGCACAAACTTCAAACAGAACGTGAAATTTTATGTCGTTATTTTATATTTTGCTGTTTGATATTATCTATAAGTATTGTCTGTAAAACAAAAGTGCTAACACCAGTTTCTTAATATTGCAGTTAATAACATAATAAACAGTTAAGAAGGAATATTCACATAAATTTCATAATAGTAAAACTATACTTACTTACTTACTGGCTTTTAAGGAACCCGGAGGTTCATTGCCGCCCTTACATAAGCCCGCCATTGGTCCCTATCCTCTATCATCATATCCCACCTCCCTCAAATCCATTTTAATATTATCTTCCCATCTACGTCTAGGCCTCCCTAAAAGTCTTTTTCCCTCCGGCCTCCCAACCAACACTCTATATGCATTTCTGTATTCACCCAAACGTGCTACATGCCCTGCCCATCTCAAACGTCTAGATTTAATGTTCCTAATTATGTCAGGTGAAGAATACAATGTGTGCAGTTCTGTGTTGTGTAACTTTCTCCATTCTCCTGTAACTTCATCCCTCTTTGTCCCAAATATTTTCCTAAGCACCTTATTCTCAAACACCCTTAACCTATGTTCCTCTCTCAAAGTGAGAGTCCAAGTTTCACAACCATAAAGAACAACCGGTAATATAATACTTACTTACTTACTTACTTACTTACATACAAATGGCTTTTAAGGAACCCGAAGGTTCATTGCCGCCCTCACATAAGTTCGCCATCGGTCCCTATCCTGAGCAAGATTAATCCAGTCTCTATCATCACACCCTACCTCCCTCAAATCCATTTTAATATTATCCTCCCATCTACGTCTCGGCCTCCCCAAAGGTCTTTTTTTCCTCCGGCCTCCCAACTAACACTCTGTATGCATTTCTGGATTCGCCCATACGTGCTACATGCCCTGCCCATCTCAAACGTCTGGATTTAATGTTCCTAATTATGTCAGGTGAAGAATACAATGCGTGCAGTTCTGTGTTGTGTAACTTTCTCCATTCTCCTGTAACTTCATCCCTCTTTGTCCCATATATTTTCCTAAGCACCTTATTCTCAAACGCCCTTAACCTCTGTTCCTCTCTCAAAGTGAGAGTCCAAGTTTCACAACCATAAAAAACAACCGGTAATATAAATGTTATATAAATTCTATTTTTCAGATTTTTTGACAGCAGACTGGATGATAAAAGCTTCTCAACCGAATAATAACAGGCATTTCCCATATTTATTCTGTGTTTAATTTCCTCCCGAGTATCATTTATATTTGTTACTGTTGCTCCAAGATATTTGAACTTCTCCACCTCTTCAAAAGATAAATTTCCAATTTTTATATTTCCATTTCGTACAATATTCTGGTCACGAGACATAATCATAGGATAGGGATCTATGGCGGGCTTATGTGAGGGCGGCAATGAACCTCCGGGTTCCTTAAAAGCCAGTAAGTAAGTAAGTACTAGAACTTAACATACTATATTATTTCCTGTTATATTTTCTCTGTAATTCATAATATTGAGAAATAAAAATAGGAGAGAAGCTTATCTTCGTTTGTTTCTCTGTTGCTAGGGAGTACCATAAACAGTTGAACAACGTTTTAAAATCTCGGGATGTCACATCCTTTTAACATCTGGTGGCCATGGCAACATTTGGGAAACGAATTACTGTTTTGTGTGGTCAGCAACGTTAATTGCGTTCTAATTAGTGATTTATTCTAGCGGGCTCAATCCCTCAACAATTAGCAGGACACAATGACGCCCATTAGAGTTCGTCCATGGGGAACCCCCGCTGCCCCCCCCCCCAACGAGGCTAAATATTACATTGAGGCTAGCCTACATGCAGGGGTTAAAGAGAGAGCAATAAAAGGGTCCAGAAAAACTCAGGATGTAAATTAATTACTCCAAAATGGGCAGGAATTGAAAATTGAAATTATGGATGTGGCCGGAAGGGGGAAATGGTTGAAAAGGAAAAATGAAAAGCGTATGTAGAAGCATTGTTGAACATAACGCACACATGGCCTGTACCTTCTGTTTTTAATTGCCATAGCAACAGAGTGTGATTTATAGTCCTCCCGCTGCGTAGACACGGCGCTAATGAAGCATGGAGGGCGAAAGAATAAAATCATGGTTACCAACTGCGGTTGGGTGCGTGGATGTTGGTAATGTAACATGTTGCAGCTGCAGCGCTATATTTGCATTTAATTTGTTAAAATTTGTAAGGTTGTTTCATTAGGAATAACGATGATTGGCATGAATAGATGTTGTCGCGTGAAACAAATTAAAGTAGAATTAGTCACGAAGGCAGAGGTGCCAACCTTGGGAGTTGGTTATCGGTAAACCCATTGTATTAACTTCCCCCTCCCCTTTTCGGAAAAGTCAGATATGAACCATGTCATACATTATTGCACGTCACATGTCGGTTCTTCTGCGATAAAACATTTTTCGTGGCATGTTTTGCACCTAACAGATGCTTACGGATAACGGGATATTGTGCTGTTAAAAAGTGATGTAAACAAAAATTCGGCATTCGTGATAACCGTTTCATATCTACTATAATTCCAGTAATCATCTGTGAGCATGTGTAACGGATAAACATCTATACATTCTTAACAACATCGATGTGTGTGTTCGTTTTGCAATTAATTATATTATTGATTGAATTAATCTTTCATACAAAAAGGGAGATAAACGGAACCCAAATAATTATAGAAGAATTAGCTTATTAAATACATGTTATAAGATATATGCCAAAACTTTAAATGGAAGATTAAAACAAGAAAGTGAATTGTTCCTTTCAGAAAGCCAGAATGGTTTCAGAAAGGGCAGATGGATGCTGCCTTCTCGATAAAATTGTTAATTGAAAAAAGACGGAAGTTTGATTTAGAAACGCCAAATAAAAAATTAGGCGAATTAAATAAGTAAATAAATAAATTAATTAACAAATAAATAAACAAACAATAAATAACAAAATAAACAAATGAACAACAAATAAATAAAAACAATAAATAATAACTGAATAAACAAATAAACAATAAATACCAAAATAAATAATAAGTAAATAAATAAATAAACAACAAATACATAAATAAACAATAAGTAACAAAAAATAAATAAATAAATAAATAATAAAATAAACAAGTAAATAAACAAATAAACAAAAAGTAAATAAACAATAAATAACAAAATAAATAATAAGTAAATAAATAAATAAACAACAAATGCATAAATAAACAATAAGTAACAAAAAAAAATAAATAAATAATAAAATAAACAAGTAAATAAACAAATAAACAAAAAGTAAATAAACAATAAATAACAAAATAAATAATAAGTAAATAAATAAATAAACAACAAATACATAAATAAACAATAAGTAACAAAAAATAAATAAATAAATAAATAATAAAATAAACAAGTAAATAAACAAATAAACAAAAAGTAAATAAACAATAAATAACAAAATAAATAATAAGTAAATAAATAAATAAACAACAAATACATAAATAAACAATAAGTAACAAAAAATAAATAAATAAATAATAAAATAAACAAGTAAATAAACAAATAAACAAAAAGTAAATAAACAATAAATAACAAAATAAATAATAAGTAAATAAATAAACAACAAATACATAAATAAACAATAAGTAACAAAAAATAAATAAATAAATAATAAAATAAACAAGTAAATAAACAAATAAACAAAAAGTAAATAAACAATAAATAACAAAATAAATAATAAGTAAATAAATAAACAACAAATACATAAATAAACAATAAGTAACAAAAAATAAATAAATAATAAAATAAACAAGTAAATAAACAAATAAACAAAAAGTAAATAAGCAATAAGTAAATAAATAAATAAACAACAAATACATAAATAAACAATAAGTAACAAAGAAATAAATAAATAAACAATAAATAACAAAATAAATACTAGGTAAATAAATAATAAAACAAATAAATAAAAAAATAAGTAAATAAATAAGAAATATATAAGCAAATAAATAAATAGGTAAATAAATAAATACATAAATAAGCACAGAAATAAAAAAATAAGTAAACAGATAAGTAAATAAATATTATTATAGTTTCACTACATAGCATTGTTATCTTACTTGCGTAAGTGCTATTGGGTAACATTTTGCAACATTGAAAAGACGGCCATATTAGCTTCTTAGCAAGTAATGTTGTTTGAACCCCACTACAACAGAAGGGGCTTTGGACGGGAATTGAACTTATAATTTTGCCCAGAGCAATACTTTCATTTCGCAAGCCATGAATCTAGAAAACGAAACCCCCGGTTTTACTTCTCTCTTCATACAACTTGTCAGAAGTGTAATACTATCGCCGTTGTTATTTCATTGCCTTCCGCCAGACGTCAACCCACGGATCTCAGCTGCAGTAACGGATATAAGACAGTACGGATTGTCTATGGGGGTCGCGGACCACGCAGTGTGAACAACCGTGGTATATGCGTGGCGGCACGCAATATGCGTGATTTATGTTTTAAATCGTTTCGTGGCATTGTCAGCTGTTGGCTGGGGTGAACTGAACCACAGTGCCGGTGAGGGTGGTCGACGTCCCGAACCGGAAGTCCGCGCTGGTTGGTCACTACTTCAACAAACGCTTGCACTCCACGTCCATCTGGCTTCTCTTATGTGTGATGCTGCTGAAAATGCTTACTGCGAGATTCACAGGTTTTAGTATCTGTATGACTTCCAGCTTCGGTCGGTTAGACAATGGCACTCAGTCTGTATCATTGATTGATTCACCAGTCAGGATATCTGTCACTTGCAAAGGCCAACCAGTCAGCGTATTCATCCAGACTATTCCTTCACGCCATTCGGTCTTCTTCCAATTCATTCATCTCCCCATGCATTCGTTCTTTCATTCATTCAATCATCTAATTTCACATTAATGCATTCATTCATCTAGTTTCACATTAACACATTCATTCATCTAATTTCACATTAATACATCCAGTCATTCATGTCATTTCACATTAATTAATTCATATATCACATTAATACATTCATTCATCTAATTTCACATTAATACATTCAGTCATTCATCTAATTTCACATTAATTAATTAATTCATTCATTCATATATCACATTAATACATTCATTCACCTAATTTCACATTAATACATGCAGTCATTCATCTAATTTCACATAAATTAATTCATTCATTCATATCACATTAATAAATTCATTCATCTAATTTCACATTAATTACATTCACTCATTCATCTAATTTCACATTAATTAATTAATATTACTTTAATAAATGCATTCATCTAATTTCACATTAAGTACATTCAGTCATTCATCTAATTTCACATTAATTAATTAATATTACTTTAATGCATTCATTCATCTAATTTCACATTAATTACATTCAGTCATTCATCTAATTTCACATTAATTAATTCATATTACTTTAATAAATTCATTCATCTAATTTCACATTAATAACATTCAGTCATTCATCTAATTTCACATTAATTAATTAATTAATATTACTTTAATACATTCATTAATCTAATTTCACATTTATACATTCAGTCATTCATCTAATTTCACATTAATAACATTCAGTCATTCATCTAATTTCACATTAATTAATTAATTAATATTACTTTAATACATTCATTAATCTAATTTCACATTTATACATTCAGTCATTCATCTAATTTCACATTTATACATTCAGTCATTCATCTAATTTCACATTAATAACATTCAGTCATTCATCTAATTTCACATTAATTAATTAATTAATATTACTTTAATACATTCATTAATCTAATTTCACATTTATACATTCAGTCATTCATCTAATTTCACATTAATTACATTCAGTCATTCATCTAATTTCACATTAATTACATTCAGTCATTCATCTAATTTCACATTAATTAATTAATTAATATTACTTTAATACATTCATTAATCTAATTTCACATTTATACATTCAGTCATTCATCTAATTTCACATTAATTACATTCAGTCATTCATCTAATTTCACATTAATTACATTCAGTCATTCATCTAATTTCACATTAATTACATTCAGTCATTCATCTAATTTCACATTAATACATTCATTAATTTAATTTGACATTAATACATTCATTCATATAATTTCACATTAATTAATTAATATTACTTTAATACATTCATTAATCTAATTTCACATTTATGCATTGTCATTCATCTAATTTCACATTTATACATTCATACATTTATTTATTTATTTATTCATTCATTCTCTTATCTCCCTGTCCATCTCGTTTCTCTCTCCATTCGTATGTTATACATTATTAACAGTATAACTCCTCCACCCATCTATTAATCAGTTTCTCCTCCTGCAGATCTGTTTGTCATTTCAATCTGTTCATTCTTTTATGTATTTTGTAACTATGATATTAAAGTGGCGATATCCTGCGTATCGGCTCTGTGAGTGAGGTTCGGTACACGCACTCACGCAGGTGCGTGAGGACACTCAAGAAAGAAGCTTGCATCACCCTCCCCCTTGATCTGCGACATCCATATTGTTTCTTGAAACCTGATGCCGTGCCGTCGAGTTTCTTCACGTGCCGTCCGCACCGGAAGTGGCGGATCTCGTGTTGCGACACCAGACAGCGGTTGTGATTCTAATCAGGAATATTGCGAACTGCTTATCTGGGGATTCATGCCATTTCAACAACCAACCAGCAAGGAGAAAACATCTGAGCTCTCCTTCGTTGTCAGAGACGACAAAATTTTTGTTTAATATAAACCAAATGTATTTATCCCTCTGATTGAGGTTCTGGCTGATATGTACATCTATTATCAGGCAGTACATCTCAAATCGACCGAAATATAGAGAAAATTGACCTTACAATTTCTAAATACAATGAAACTTTTTTGTACGTAGAGAACTGTGATACAATGCTTTGTGCAAAGTTTGAGGCATCAGAACTTCATAGTGTTTAAATTTAAAATATTTAAATTTATCGTATTTTCATAAAATTAGCAACTTTAAACTGTTGTAGGTCCGAAACCCTTTCACCCAATGATCAAAATCATGGTTTATTTTGATGTCGAGAAATTAAAGTTTATATTGACATGTAAACAGATTTTCTTACTTTCTATGGAAATGGAGAAATTTCGATTTTTCCTCATTAAGACGTGTTTGCCAAGGAAAGATTATTTTAAAAATACATAGTTAGATTCCGCATTGAAAGTACAAATAAACACATATTTTTTACTGATGGGACCTTGATAAAGTATTGAAAATATCAAATAAAGAAAATAAATAGTACGCGCGTGAAGTAACCAGCTGACTGTGAGGCGGGAGCTAGCCGAGACAAGCAAGGCCAGGAGACATAAACACGTGATGTGTCGTCTAGCAGTCATGACTGTGCTAGCTTTATCACAGGTTTTCATAAACACAGGAGTAAAATGATGCCCAACGCTCGCTTATCTTCAGCTCTCGGCCAGTGCGTGAGGTACTGCGCCGTTCAAGTCCAGGCGTGTGAAAATAATCTATTTAATACCCTCGAAACTTATTGCCGAGCCACTAAGCAAACAATGCCGAATCCCTCTTAATAATGCAAGGTTTTTCTCAATATTTTTTACATGTTTACAAATTGGCAAAAAGCCTAAAAGTAAGTAAAATCAGATTATCTATCTCTCTGTATACAATAAAAATAAGGATTACTTCTTAACATAACCTACCAAATGTCAGCTTCAAAATGAGTTCCCGTTCAATGTTCTGCAGTAAATGGTTCCAGAGTTCTGAGCGCTGAAAGAGGCTTGTTTTTATAAAATACGCTAAATTTGTCGCTCAATAATACGAAAACCGTTTGACTTTCGATAGTACATTTTTGAAAATGCACTCTCCTCAGCACCTTGTATACGTAGGGAAAAATTAGAGTATTAAAAAAATGCGAGGTTTTTTACTGATCGATTTCTTATGGAATAGCCCGCATGTATCTGAATTCTGATTAATGGAATAGCCTATGTACAGTGGCTCCCATAAATATTCGGTTCGTGATTGATTTTACAGTATTTTGCTATTGTTGTTTTGTTCTGTGTTCAAGCGAACCTGCATTTCCTTGCAGATACATTATTTAAACACTTTGTACATAACGTTAAATAATTTACATCGAAATTTTAATATTCACGATGTAATAACAAATAATCGGCAAGTACCATCAAAGTTGACTCTCTTTAATATTCGGTTTTGATTTCTTTGCTTTCAATCTAATGCACGTTTTCCGTTGACATCATTGTAGGGTTCAGTAGCGAACGTGCAATCATTCTGTCTACAAGTTGTGCACAACCCAGGCGAGGTTGGATTAGTCTACAGGTCGTCAAATGGGTCGCAAAGGAAACAACACAACTTTTGTGATCTATCATAACAAAAGGGGCTAAAATACACAAAAATAGCCAAAATATTAGTGTGAATAAGAATACAGTTTGGGATATAGTGACAAGATACAGAAACGAAGGCAGAATCGAGTCCATACCACAGAAAAGGCAGCCAAAAAAATTAACTAAACGTGAAGACCGTTCCATCTTGAAGAAAATAAAATCTTCGACTAAATGCAACGAAATTTACAGCATATGTTCGTGATGAGTTTAGCAATCAGGTAGGTGCCGAAATAATTCGGAGAGATTTGAGGAAAGAGGGGTTTAATAGGAGAGTATGTAGGAGAAAACCTTACGTAAATGAAATAAATAAAAGAGGCGGCTTCAGTTCGCAAGGGAACA
Organism: Periplaneta americana; assembly: GCA_025594305.2. Classification (NCBI taxonomy): domain Eukaryota; kingdom Metazoa; phylum Arthropoda; class Insecta; order Blattodea; family Blattidae; genus Periplaneta; species Periplaneta americana. Next base: position 158,045,804 of record JAJSOF020000013.1, read on the forward strand.
TGTCCATAAAGAGGAAAACTGGTGGGACGATGTGATATTTGCTGATGAAAATAAATTTAACTTCTTCGAGTCGAATGGACAACAGTATGTGTGGCGTAAGGAAAACGAATATCTCGAAAAAAAAAAATCTGTTGCCAACAGTGAAACACGGTGGGGGCAACATCATGGTATGGAATTGTATGGCTGCAGGTGGATTTGGTGAACTTGTTTTCATAGAAAAAGGATGGATCAGCATGTGTATTTGGACATTATGAGAAATAATTTAAAACGAAGTGCAGAGAGTCTATGGATTAAAGACAATTTCAAGTACTATCAGGACAATGATTCTAAAAACACAGCTGAAAAAGTGCATTTATGGCTTCTATACAACTGTCCGAACCCCAGCACAATCACCGGATTTAAATACGATTGAGAATCTGTGGGAGAAACGTAATCGCAAAATCAGACAAATTTCTATCACTTCCAAGACAGAACTGAAACGGAGATTAACGGAAGAATGGAGGAAAATTAGTCCCCAATTTACTACGAAGTTATCCAGGAGCATGCCAAGGCGTTGGAGGGCTGTTTCGAGGCAAAAGGGGTGTTCAAGAAACAATTCAATTGAACAAACCGAATATTAATGAGGCACTATGTTCTATCACAAATAATGTATTAATGTTTATAATTTTTTATTTATGTAACAGAGAAGATGTTTTTCATTTTGTTGTAATTCTATGTAATTTAACGGAGAGTATACTTTTAAGTTTATTATAGTGTACAATTTTATTTTCATTAATTTTTTTATAAATAATTAGTGTATTTATTTTAATCTTACATGCCAGTCAAACCGAATATTAATGGGTGCCACTGTAGCTAGTCGGCGATGTGTGCAATGGAGGGGAAAGAAACTGGCTATCATTTCCCAGTATCTCCTGGTTTAATTGCCTCACAAATGATGCCTTATTGATGTCACTTATGAGGTACAAACCTGTCTTTCTACAGCTAATCGGACAACATTTTAAAATAAATTAACTCATTTAAAGAATTAATTGTATAAGGTGGTTTGAAAAAGTACTTTTACGAAATACGTTCACCTGAGAATGCAGTTTTATAAAACATCAGAGTCAGTACTTTCCTGAACAATGGATTTCTTACAAAAATAGTTTCTTCTGAATTATTAAGTCATGAAATGTAAAACAATCCTCGCTGAAAAAATGACTTCAAAATAAGCATTGCTTTGTATGCATCTTCCATACCCTATTATCTCCTGGCGTAGTTGCCTTATTATTGACGCCTTATTGTTATCATTCACGTGATTCATACCTGTCTTCAGACACCTGACTAAACAACATGCATCTTGTTTTCCTCGTCAGTCCATATTGAGTTCATACGGAAGAACAGTCTTTTAACATTACTTTTGTATCGAGAATATAATAATGCATTATTATTCTATACAACTTTTACATTTGAGAGCTTTTCATCGACACTTTTGAATAAATCCACCCAGACTTCATCGAAATGTTTTTACAGTGTTTAAGAATTTCCTTCAATTCACTATCTTATTTGGAATTCACAACATTTTTCACAATTATGATATCAAACAAGCGAAATTCATCTTTTTTCTGCCGGCACTTGCTTCATAGTATATAGCCTATAACATTATATACATTCATTGTCACCTCCAATGTTGCCAATGTAGGAAATTCCAGTGTTACCAACAGTGATGGAGACTGGTATTTATTGTTAAGTTCTCTCTGCCGTCTTTATAAATCTGGTGTTTTCTACAGTAGTGGCAAAAAAACCGGACCGACCTTTGTAGCTGATTTCAGAGCCTTGTTCACTCCAGAGCACGACAGACTGGTAACTAAGACTTTCGTGGTTCGAGTCCTGCCTGGGAAGGAAATTTACTTTTTGTTCCTTATTCACATTTATTCCCAATATTTTTCGATTGCTGGTAAAATTCATGTTCTGGGAATAATAAGTTAATTAAGTAGTAAAATATCGGTGCAATCGAGTATTGGGAATAAATTTGAATAAGGAACAGAAAAAGATTCCTTCCAAGGCAGGATTCGAACCACGAAAGTCTTAGTTACCAGTCTATCGTGCTCTGGAGTGAACAAGGCTCTGAAATCAGCTACAAGGGTCGGTCCGGTTTTTTTTTTTTTTGCCACTAATGTACCATTTTAATTGCATATTTTGAGCATGTGAAAGTCGTCAATTGTTAACAGGAAGAATATGAATTGGATGTCAGAAAGTTTGAGATTAGAGTCCTTCTAAAGCACTACTAGAAACATGATCATAAAGCTGCTGTCGTGGCTCGAAGAATATGTGAAGTCGAGGGTGAAAGTGTCGTTAGTGATCGTGTAGCACAACGATGGTTCCAGCGTTTCAATAATGAAGAAGGGGACAGTAAAGATTTACAACGTCCTGAAACTCTTGAGGGGAGAGCATGGTATTTTTTTAACTTTTTCCTATTTGGTGTAAAATATTAATTTTTTGTATGTAGAGAGCTCATAACTGTAGCAACTCAACTAGGATTGTACTAAAACCGATATATCGAAACCGTTTTTAAAGATAGATTCAAACAGTTTTTTGCAATGTATTTGCAAAAGCATGTTCTACAAACTGTCTGTAACAGAATTTTGATATTAGTCCTTAAGTTTGTAAACTAAACAATTAAAATTTAATAACAATTTTCTGATTTCCTTTCTTACAAACAAACGGACGTCCCCTCAAAATGAAATCAATTAACAAAATTCTGTTACAGAGAAAAGTTTCCTAATAGTCTAAAGAATGTGTGTTCTAAATTTCATGAATGTGTCTTTAATAGTTCAGAAATTATATCCATTTTTGTCTGGCAATGTAGCAAAAAAAATGAACAATGTTTCCGCAACCCAGACACCTCAAAACAGTGGCTTGACCCCCCGTCAAACTCCCAAAGTCGTTATTAAACAAAATCGGTTTGCCCCCCCAAAATAATGTCATGGTTCTGGTGGGATTTTGAAGGTGGGATTCACTGGGAGTTTGTTCATAACGGACGAGTTCATTACGTTTTGATAGAGAGGTACCGGAATTATTTAATCGAAATAGATTTTTCTTACACCACACCTCTCGAACAATCACGGAAAAAAAAATCCAGAAATTGGGACGAATCCTTCCTAGTAAGTCTTCATTTAACCATGGATCCATTGTTGCCTATAGTCATCTCATTGACTCTCGATTCGTTCCCTTTGTTTGAAGGATGACTTATAAACAAACAGCTACATATCTGTTCCCTCATTAACGTCTCTTTGTCTCAGATAATTTCCAAACACGCACTGTCTTTTGTTCTTACTTCCCAAAGTGAAAGATGTAAGTTTCACTATTAATCCTTAATTTTGACGTAGCAGCTGTACGGCTTTAAAACCATAAAGTGAAGAAAGTGACTGCTAAAATTCTCATAAATTTGTAGCCACGTTTCTCACAGTTGTAAACACTTTTCCTTCTCACGTGCCAGCAGAGTTCCAATTAGTACTCGCACGTATCAAACATGGATCTTGCCACTCAATTGTTTGCTTTCTTTCGTATCCTCTCTCTATGCTTCATTTTCCTTTCATCTGCTATTTATCTTCGTATCTATTCTTCTGTTATTCGTCTGACTTAACACTTCTCTTCTTTTCCTTCGTCTTAATTTTTTCTTCTCTCTTTCCCTTCCTCCTTCTTTCTCTAATCTCCCTATATCCTTTTTTCTTCTTTTTAATTTCTATTTCTCTTCTTCCTTAATGTTTATTCTTTCTTAGCTTCCTTTTATTCTACTTTATATTATTATTTTATTCGTCTATCTTTCTTATGTAAGATTATTCTAATGTAACTTCCAGGTCTGAAATGGCTGCATATTCTGTGCATATTAATAGTTTGGTTCCATTTAGATACCACTAGTAGCTTGTGCAGCAAATGCTGCAAACTAAGTTCATTAGACGTTCAAATAAACATTTTTCAGATTTATTTTCAATGAAGAATACCAGACATTCTGAAAGTTATTTGCTTCCATAATAATGAAACATACTCTCTCGAGCCAATACTGAAGAGAACCACGCATATAAATATCTACACCACACCGCCATTAAATATATGAAAATACCCAACCCCAATTGATTAATAACTATAAATATATTTGATCTTTAATAATATTATCATACGTAAATTTTATGGTTTCAGTAACATATACTATATATACTATATAGCCGCCAATCAGTAAAATATAGAAATCAAAATCTAATTTAAGTTATTCTCTACATCTACTTATATAACCCCAAAACGTTTCACTTTCATATCAATATTGCATTAATATATATAATTAATGAAAAAAATAGTCACATCACGCCATTAACTACAATAATATTTCATTTCTAATGGTAATAATGTCATCAAACCACCTCAAGTTTTGTAGTTTTTAATATCCAATACACAGCTGTATCTAGAAAATTACACACCACAGAATCGAACCTGTAAATTATTTTTAGTAAGTTAAGTTTTTAATAACCAATTTAATTTGAGTTCTGAATATGTCAGCATTCTTGCAGATCATGGCCTTCGTGTAATATTGTTTACTGTAGTGTGTGTTTTGTTTTAATCTGAAATGCAACACTGCCGACTTGATGCTCGCTTCGCTTCTCCTTTACAAAAAGCGAAGGGTATATCAAGTCGGCCGTGAATGCTATTAGCTAGTTCTCAAAACTGACGATAGATGGATTTTGGAAAATATAAAATTATGTTTAAAAATTGACATTTCACTGAAAACTACTATTTTTCCGAAAAACTTTGAGTTCCAAGCTTCAAAATGAGGGGCCATTTATTAAAATCCGTCCAGCCGTTTTCCCGTAATTTCCATTACTAGTTCAAATTATATATATAGATTTTCATTTAGAGCAATTTTTTTTATCCGTTTTGATTAGGGTAAATGAAGGTAATAACGCCACTTATTTCTTTAGAACAAAGAAACATGTTCATAAGCGAAAGTGATAAATGTAAGATTTATTTAATTCAGTGTTCTGTCCAAGGGCAGGTCTTTCACTGCAAATCTACCATTCTCCAATCTTTCCTATTTCCTGCCTTCCTCTTTGTCTCATTTGATCCATATATCTTAATATCGTCTATCATCTGATACCTTCTTCTGCCCCGAACTCTTCTCCCGTTCACCATTCCTTCCAGTGCATCCTTCAGTAGACAGTTTCTTCTCAGCCAGTGACCCAACCAATTCTTTTTCCTCTTCCTGATCAGTTTCAGCATCATTCTTTCTTCATCCACTGTTTCCAACACAGCTTCATTTCTTATTCTGTCTGTCCACTTCACACGCTCCATTCTTCTCCATATCCACATTTCAAATACTTCTAGTCGTTTCTCTTCACTTCGTCGTAATGTCCATGTTTCTGCCCCATACAATGCTACACTCCACACAAAGCACTTTACTAGTCTCTTCCTTAGTTCTTTCTCTAGAGTGTGATGTATTTTTTTAGTTCTTGTGTTTGTGTTGTGTTCCTATGTTTCTATTAATTATATTTAGTCTTTTTTATGTTGTCTATTATGTTGGGGTTGCACCCATTTTCTTGTACTATGTATTTGATGGTGTTTATTTCTTCTTTTGTGATCTTGCTGGCTTATTGGTATGTTGAGTAGTGTGTGTATATTTTTACATTTATGACGTAATACTGTACGCATCGTGTAGAAATGTTTTTTTTTTTACGGGCGACTTCCCAACCCAGGAATGGATTCTATACATTCATATTCATTATTTGCCTGAAGGTACAAGAATACAAGAGGCCTCGTCAATGTGTTAATATAAAAAACAATGTGTCAATATTTAAAATATTAAAAGAGTAAAAATAATAAAATTTAACTAAAATACTACATCATTTTCAAAAAATTCATTCATATTGTAAAAGGGATTATTTTGTAGACATCTCTTAATCTGAAATTTAAATTGTGTTTCATTAATTGCCTTTATATTTGTAGGTATCTTATTATACACTTTTATTGCAGTAATTACATAGCTTGATTGTATTTTTGCAACCTGACATGTGGTACATTTAATTGATCATTATTTCTGGTTTCATAGCGATGCAGATCTACTATACTTGTATAATTAGTAATATTCTTGTTTACATACATTAAAAGTTCAAAATATATAGATTGTAGACTGCCATAATCTTTTCATTTTGAAAACAGATCTACATGATAGTCTGGGTGGTGACATTGTTATACTACGAACTGCCTTTTTCTGCAGTAACAGAATGTTTGGAAGGTCCGAACTATGTCCATATAAAAGTAATCCATATCTAATAACACTTTCAAATAGTGCATAGTAAACTTGTTTTAAATAATGTTTGGGAATCTTGTACATGATACTTCTCAAGAGATAAATTATTCTAGAAATTCTTTTGCATACATAACTGACATGGCTGTTCCACCTTAGTTTAGGATCCAAATACATACCCAGCATCTTTACAGATTCATTTATCACATTATTTTGGGTTTGTTTCAAACTTAGAGTTAACACATGAGTTTTTTCATCATTAACAATAAATCCATTAATTGAAAACCACTTTCTTATATCAGCAAACACAGCTTGCTTCATAAAATCTAACTCAGCAGTATTATTATGTGTGATAACAAAAGTTGTATCGTCAGCATTGTCATTTTAAGGGATAAAGTAGAAGCATTTCCATAGAAGTCGAATTTTCGTCCCAGAAAATCCTTTCATTTGTTTTCTATTACTGTGAGTTAACACGTCAAAAGTAACGCAGGAAATACACTGTCTTGAAAACGAGCTGAAATTGTTTTCCTAGATGGCATTGGTAGGGGAAGACGTAGTGAGGCTGGTTTTTGTGCGCAGTCTGGTATCATAGCAACAGGAAACAGTTGAACGAACGACTCTGTCTGTGTATATGTTGTGGCTTTCATTTTATAACTGAGAAAATCCTGGATAAGTAATGCGCGAACAACCAGTTGTGAATGAAGAGCGCCAGTAATTGTGTGTGTAAGCAGACCAGTTTAAATCCCGCGATGTGACCGACCGTCAGCTGTTCCATAATTCCAAGCACGAGTCCCCCGATCTCCATGGCAACCGCCTTCCGACTGTTGACTCTTGCCTTCCTCCTCATTATGCCCAGTAATAGCTTCACCATAACGTCTTTTGTTTCTTTTCTGTCTCTATATTGTTTTCTAGCATGTTTGGAATTGCCGTTGCCTGGTGCAAGAGTTGCATAACTCTTCAATGTCCAGATGGCTTTTGTTTCTGGTCGAGAAACGTCATCATCTTCTCAATTTTTTATGGTGGTAAGGAACACCGATATTCAGAAGACAGACTGACAGAATTTCAGTTCATGTACGGTTTTTCTAACTTTCCCAGTCTTTCTTTTTCTTATCCTAAACCGTTACTAATGTTTTCCTGTCTATTACTAAAAAAAAATTATAAGAAAAACTGCAATATTGCCCCTTACGTAAGTTGCATCGATGTTACCCGCAATTCATTCGTTAGTTAAAGAACTTCATTTCTTCATTCATGGCTCAGATTATGTTTTACAACAACATTCATCAAATGGAATGCGCAACCTATACTAATTATGTTAGCAGATCCATCTTCATTTGTTTTTATATTTTAAGAGGTTATGTGCATAGTAGAACCTTCTGAGAGAAACCACCCAGTCACTTCATTTGAGTGATTTATATCTTTATACAAGGGGGCCGTGTTAAAACAGTTGCTGTAGATCTGTGATTTCGGTATCAGATGGACTTGGAAAAGATTTAGGGGAGAGGACGGTATTTTTTGGTGAAAAATTAGTAAATTAAAAAAAGAACTTTTCTTTAAAATACTCTGTGATATGTGTGGAATGCATTGTATAACATTTTATGAATATTTATGCCCTTATCGGATGTTGAGACGCCGTTTTTAAACTTCCTGCGCCTTGGATTTTTAAATCACACCTCCCTTTCATTGTTGTTTCCGGAACATCATTTTTTTTTTTTGCTACATTGCCAAACAAAAATCGATATAATTTCTGAACTGTTAAAGATACATGCATGAAATTTAGAACACATATTCTTGAGACTATTAGGAAACTTTTCTCTGTAACAGAATTTTGCTAATTCATTTCATTTTAAAAATATGTGTCTGTTTGCAAGAAAGAAAATAAAAAAGTGTTATTAAATTTTAATTGTTTATTTTACAAATGTAAGGACTAATATCAAAATTCTGTTACAGCTAGTTTGTAGAGCATGCTTTTACAAGTAAATTCTTACAAATTGTTTGAATTTATCTTTAAAAATGGCTTAGATATATCGGTTTTAGTAAAATCCTGCATTGGGTACATTTTTTCAAATCTGCCCCCCCCCCAATATATATATATTTTTTCCAAATATTAATATTTGGTTGAGTTGCTATAGCTATGAGTTCTCTACATACAAAAAATTAATGGGCCTATTTTACACCAAATAGGAAAAATTAAAAAAAAAATACTGTCCTCTCCCCTTAAGTGAAACGCTTCCTAATGTGTAAAAGTTTAACGAAACGTGAAAATTAAAAAATCCTATACAAATGGGAGTGATTAATAAACACGGGTAGTATAGACACAGAAATAGTTAATTTAGCTTAGTCAAATTTTTAAGTACTTAACTGCGGTACTAATTTCCAAACGAATTCAATTGTCTGTAATGAAATGGCATAGGTCTGTTGTTGTTGTTATTATTATTACTATTATTATTATTATTATTATTATTATTATTATTATTATTATTATTATTATTATTATTATTATTATTATTATTCAATACAGTTACAAACAACTCCTTGACGTCATATTGATGTGTGAATCGTTTTCGACTGTCAATTGCATTTTTCTCTGTAGACAAGGTCTCATGGAATGAGGAAGCGATTATGAATCAGTTAGCGAGAAGGTCCTACAGGAAATCTCTTTTCTCATATTTTTTAAGTAGAGCCTCTATTTCCCTAACATAGTTTCATATCAATGTATGAAGTCTTTTAAATACAACATTTTCACTTTGCCCATTATGGTGCTGTCACACACACAAAAATGCAATATCATAAAAAAAAGTGATATATCTCCTCTCAAGAGAATCACAGAATCACAAATCTTGTCTTAAATGAAAGCCAACAGACTGCTAATGAATTTTGTTTGATTATTTTCAGAAATTTTCATTTTTATATTTTTATTTTGCTTTTTTATGAACAGAAGGATAAATTAATGTGTCTCAGTGAATCGTCCGTATAGGTCAGTTTCTATCCGATGCTTTTCCAATTCACTGCGGGCTAAAGCAAGGAGATGCACTATCACCTTTACTTTTAACTTTGCTCTAGAGTATGCCATTAGGAAAGTCCAGGATAACGGAGAGGGTTTGGAATTGAACGGGTTACATCAGCTGCTTGTCTATGCGGATGACGTGAATATGTTAGGAGAAAATCCACAAACGATTAGGGAAAACACGGAAATTCTACTGGAAGCAAGTAAAGCGATAGGTTTGGAAGTAAATCCCGAAAAGACAAAGTATATGATTATGTCTCGTGACGAGAATATTGTACGAAATGGAAATATAAAAATTGGAAATTTATCTTTTGAAGAGGTGGAGAAGTTCAAATATCTTGGAGCAACAGTAACAAATATAAATGATACTCGGGAGGATATTAAACACAGAATAAATATGGGAAATGCCTGTTATTATTCGGTTGAGAAGCTTTTATCATCCAGTCTGCTGACAAAAATCTAAAAGTTAGAATTTATAAAACAGTTATATTACCGATTGTTCTTTATGGTTGTGAAACTTGGACTCTCGCTTTGAGAGAGGAACATAGGCTAAGGGTGTTTGAGAATAAGGTGCTTAGGAAAATATTTGGGGCTAAGAGGGATGAAGTTAGAGGAGAATGGAGAAAGTTACACAACACAGAACTGCACGCATTCTATTCTTCATCTGACATAATTAGGAACATTAAATCCAGACGTTTGAGATGGGTAGAGCATGTAGCACGTATGGGCGAATCCAGAAATGCATATAGAGTGTTAGTTGGGAGACCGGAGGGAAAAAGACCTTTGGGGAGGCCGAGACGTAGATGGGAAGATAATATTAAAATGGATTTGAGGGAGGTGGGATATGATGATAGAGACTGGATTAATCTTGCTGAGGATAGAGACCAATGGCGGGCTTATGTGAGGGCGGCAATGAACCTCCAGGTTCCTTAAAAGCCAGTAAGTAAGTATGAACATAAGGAAAAATTGGACGTCTATTTTTAACCTATTCTTTAATTTGCAATTTGAAAATTTCTCTCACAGATTTGTTCATTTGTTATGTGAGAAATATGCCCTGAAAATATTATTCAATTATCTCTATTATTTTCTGAGATATTACATATTAAATGTTTAAAATTTTTTTGTAAACGAACTCCGGATATTCAAGGGGACTGGAGCACAGCGGCTATTTAAAAATGGCGTAAAGAATTATTCTATTTTTAACGACCTTGAAATTTAGCTCAAATGAAGTCAATTTTATGAAGTATTTTTAGGCTAAAACTAAAAAAAAAAAAAAAATGTTAATGTTGACACATTTTTTGTTATTCTTGTCGGTTCTTCCCCTGTAAGTTTAAATGCTGTGAGTATAAAGACAGAAATGAAAAGAAATATCAAACTTTTAGTTCAAATCCCAAACCTACTGACGGTCCCAGCCTTGCTCACAATAACAATCACGAAAAACATGGACGTTTATCGCTATTATAGGCAGTGGCGGCTCGTGATAAAATATTATGTGTGTTCACAATTTTGTGTTCCAAAATCGAAGAGAATTTGAAATCGTACGTTTTTAGCCTAATATGAAATGTCATGATTCCAATGTTTCACTGTCGAAAAAACCGTATATAAATTCAAAACAACATATAATAATAATAATAATAATAATAATAATAATAATAATAATAATAATAATGAAATCTAGTCTTTTTATTTCTAATTTTTCCTGGTAAGCCAGTTTACTCAGTTCTTTGCTCTTCAAAATTACTTGAACAGAGTTCATTGTTTACGTCTGTTAAAAATTAATACATAAAACAATTTACAAAAGCGTGTGTTCAGTAATATATTTTGATTCACAACACACTGATACACTATAGCCTATACCAGTACTGTAATCTCATTCGCATACATTGATTATTATAAATACATGCCAGTAAATATTATTCTTAAATAATATACACCACCATACAGATACTTAAATTCATACCACCAGCACATTCAGCCAGCACGTCTTTGAAAGCCAAACTATGCTATATGCTGACACTGTGGTATAATAATTCACAAACTACACTCTCGTAGCAGCACTGTACACACATCCACATAAAGGAAACGTTCCGACAGTGAGATGCTGACACCTGAAGGCTAAAATACAGACTTATTAAATTTTCGCCTCGAGATATAGCACGTAAACGATAGGCATCGATGCACCTGACATCTGTAGGATAGATTCACTGTTCACTTAACGCTTTGTGCTCTTGACGAGTCATAAGCGGCCAGCGAAAGACAATTTTCTGAAATTTCTGTAGCCTTCTTGAAAAGAGCACGGCTTGTACGTGAACGGATGTTGCCAAGTTTACATAAGAAGTTTATGCAAGATGCGGGAAGTTTAAAATACTCGATCCTGATATTATACATCCCCACTCCGTCAATACGGTATTAAATAATAAAACTAGTCGTGCATTAATGGAAACAAGGTGTTCACGTGTTCTTGTGCTCTTATTGACGCACCGCCACTGATTATAGGGATTCGATATATTCTCTCTGACTTTGTTTTTTTTTAGCTTAAACATGGATACGTCCACCAACACCTCAACCACAACTAAAAGTTTTTAACATGTTCATATTACAAGCTGCAGTCAAAGGGAGAGCTTCAACCTTTCACAACTTTTAATTAAAGTAGAATTTAGGGCTATAAGTTGGTAGTTCTGAATTAAATATGAGAGCACCTCACACTTTTGCTTCTAGTAACAAAAGAAAACTTCGTTGCGATCTGGAAATTCCGTTCATATCACTTTAATCGCTGTCGGAAGTAGCTATGAAGTGAATACAGCCTGCAACTGTTTACCGACAAACACGAGCAGTTACCATGGTTACGGGCCGGACATGACGTAACCGCCACGTAAATACATTGACTCGTAGAGGTTTACCAGGAGCCAGCCTCCAACCCGATTCCATGGGGCCAGTACTGCGCAAACTGTAACTCCGGATCTTCACCGCACAGGGCTTCAAAGCTCGGGGCTTCACAAAGAGCTTCCAGTAGCGGGGGTGGGGGTAGAGAGGCTGGATGTTTGATTGAGTTTTCTGATATCACTCATTACTGCAGCGAGAAGTGGAAATCCCATATGTTGACTTAGTTATGTTTCTGAGGGAAATTTTGAAATTTCGAAACGAGTGTAAATGGTGTATTCCATTGGAATTTTCTACTGATTTTAAAGGTTTTTGAATAATGCGTAGGAAAATTTCACTTCTATTGGCAGAGCTGTTAATTCAATTGTTACAGTTTTAATAATATGTGGCATGTAGGCCTCTGGCCGTAAACGTATGTGTGTTCAGTTCCGATAATTTAATCCTGTTCATTCACCCTTCATCGCTTTGTTGAAATTTTTTATCAACAGTAATCTCACTAGAGGTTTTGATTTTATCGTGTTCCACTCGCAGATTTATCTAGAGAAAATCAAAACTCGAGTGGGATTTAATTGACTATTACACGATTAGAAGAAAGTATATAAAGATTAGAAGTAACGAAGTACTCCAATACAATAAAATATTAATTGGCTTACGGAAATACAACTGTCTTCAAATGTATTATTGTACCATCTCAACATTACGCTAGATGGCAGTAGTGTTTTATGATTATGTTTTCTTGTTATCAGTTGTGCCAACTATGGAATCTTCATTGAACTCTGTGGACGGTTACTAGTCAAGAAGGCTTTGTTGATTCAGTTTCATTTTTATTAAAATATTTGCATTTCAGTCATCCGGATCCCAGTAATCAACGTCACTTACAGATGATTTTCAATAAATCTTAGTATTAAACAATCTCTGATACGTGATTATCCATAATATCATATAGCAGAAGCTACATAAACAAGAGTTATAAAAGTTTTAATTAGGGATGATGAAATAAAAATGAACATGAATAATTTTAAAAGAAACAATTATTGAAAGTACAATTTTCAAATTTGAATATTTTTGTGGTTGGTGGTTCAGTTGATGTTATATTGGACGTGTGCGTAAAAGAAGTGAACTCGTTGATGTACATGGTGTATCCCTCAACTTATTCAGGATTTCCGAATGGTGCTCTTCATATATGACCAGTGATCTTTATTAATTCTTGTTCTTGAATGCCAATGCGAGTCATATTTGAAACTGCTGTGCATCGACTGGAGTGATTTGTAATTTTCTGTTTTTTTTGACGTCCAGACCAGTGCAGTTTGAAATGTTGGCAAACAAAGAAACAAATGCTAGGGTAGTGATAAAAATTAACAAATGCTAGGGTAGTGATAAAAATAAACAAATGCTAGGGTAGTGATAAAAATAAACAAATGCTAGGGACGCGATAAAATTGTACGATAAGCAGCCATGATTGGTTGAAAGACGTCCTTTCGTACAGTTTTATTGGTCAAAAGTAGTGTGACGTAGTAAAAGTGTAATAGCCTACAGGATTCGATTTATCTAGAGAAAATCAAAACTCGAGTGGGATTTAATTGACTATTACACGATTAGAAGAAAATATATAAAGATTAGAAGAAATAAAGTACTCCAATAAAATAAAACATTAATTGACTTACTGAAATACTAAAGTGTCTTGAAAATGTATTATTGTACCATCTCATCATTACAAATATTCCGCTAGATGGTAGTAGTGTGTTATGATTAGCTGTTCTCTTGTTACCAGTTGTGCCAACTATACAATCTTCATTGATCTCTATGCACGATTACTAGTCAAGAAGGCTTTGTTGATTCAGTTTCATTTTTATTAAAACATTTGCATCCCACTTCAATTATCAATATATATTAAACAATCTCTGATACGTGACTATCCATAATCTCTAACGTATTATAGAGACGTTATAGATAATATATATCTGAGAGCTACCACACTCTACCAAATAATAGACGATAACACGGTAGTTTCCTGTTGAAGTCCGTATCTATTGATGATTATGTTAATGATGATGATTCATTCGTAGTTTTCTGCCCAAGGGCAGGTCTTTCACTGCAAACACACCATTCTCCAATCTTATTTTCTGCCTTCCTCTTATTTTCCGCATATGATCCATCATCTGATATCTTCTTCTGCCCCGAACTCTTCTCCCGGTCACCATTCCTTCCAGTGCATCCTTCAGTAGGCAGTTTCTTTTCATCCAGTTAGCCAACCAATTTCTTTTTTCTCTTCCTGATCAGTTTCAACATCATTCTTTCTTCACCCACTCTTTCCAACACAGCTTCGTTTCTTATTCTGTCTGACCATTTCACACGTTCCATTCTTCCCCATATCCACATTTCAAATGCTTCTAGTCGTTTCTTTTCACTTCGTCGTAATGTCCATGTTTCTGCCCATACAATGCTACTTACTTACTTACTGGCTTTTAAGGAACCCGGAGGTTCATTGCCGCCCTCACATAAGCCCGCCATTGGTCCCTATCCTGAGCAAGATTAATCCAGTCTCTACCATCATATCCCACCTCCCTCAATTCTATTTTAATATTATCTTCCCATCTACATCTCGGCCTCCCCAAAGGTCTTTTCCCTCCGGCCTCCCAACTAACACTCTATATGCATTTTTGGGTTCGCTCATACTTGCTTCAATGCTACACTCCACACAAAGCAGAAAGCACTTTACTAGTCTCTTCCTTAGTTCTTTTTCAGAGGTCCGCAGAAGATGCAGTTTTTTGTATTAAAAGCTTCCTTTAGCTATCCGATGATGATAAAATGATCGTTGGCACCAAATGTCGAAAGTAACCAACATTTACTCAAAGGTTTGATAAAAACCCTCAACCAGGTAACTTGTCGCAAACAGGATTGGATGCCGGAA
Organism: Periplaneta americana; assembly: GCA_025594305.2. Taxonomy (NCBI): domain Eukaryota; kingdom Metazoa; phylum Arthropoda; class Insecta; order Blattodea; family Blattidae; genus Periplaneta; species Periplaneta americana. Next base: position 158,060,870 of record JAJSOF020000013.1, read on the forward strand.
CCGCTGACAACTACTTTAAGCGGTGAAGAAACTGAATACATACGGGAAGGAAATAAATTTCTACAGCAATCGAAGAAGTGCAGATTGTAGATTTGAGAGCGTCTCTATTAGAAAGTTGTACTTTATTGGAAGAATTGCACACGGAAGATGACTATTAAGAATGGTCTTGAGATTAATTTGTGATCAGGGCAGGCTTACGACAGATATTTTCCTCTCGAGAGACTGTACATTCGTAGCAGTACGTTGATTTCAATTCATCTGCTCGCTTCCTAGCAACAGAAAGTAAAAAAAAAGAGTGCGATTTTGTAAAACAAAACACAAACCATTATCGTCACTGCAAACCACTGCTCGAGAGGAGAGAAAAAAACAAAAAACAAACAATATGTTGAACTAGAATTCCAGTAACTTGGTAACGAGGTACACACAAATAAAAACCTGAGTGTTACCGCAGACAATGGGTCGCCCCTTTCCACTATAATTGCAATACAATTGCTCCTTGGTGCCGTACTTGGAGGGGTAAACCCCTCGGTCCGTACCACACCAGAACTTCCTCTATCCCCCCCCCCCCGCCTCACTTGCGTTGCTGTGAGTTGTGCTCCTTGATTATCTGAACGTACAGTCGCTCTCTTTAAAAAAATCGCCGCTTCAACGAATTCACTTCTGCTTCATTAACTCTATGCAAATTTTAAAAATTTTCGAGTAGGTTACATTCAGGAGGGACAATGGCTACAATCTATGTCTCTGAACTTAAAATATTGTGGGTTCATTCCCGGCCGTGATCGATTGAATTTACAGACGAATCATCAGTGTGGTTTTCGGCGTAATAGATCAACTATTGATCAGATTTTTTGTATCCGACAGATAATGAAAAAAAGTGGGAGTATAAGGGTACATACATCAGTTATTCATAGATTTCAAAAAGGCATATGACTCGGTTAAGAGAGAAGTTTTATACGATATTCTTATTGAATTTGGTATTCCCAAGAAACTAGTTCGATTAATTAAAATGTGTCTCAGTGAAACGTACAGCAGAGTCCGTATAGGTCAGTTTCTGTCAGATGCGTTTCCAATTCACTGTGGGCTAAAGCAAGGAGATGCACTATCACCTTTACTTTTTAACTTTGCTCTAGAGTATGCCATTAGGAAAGTCCAGGATAACAGAGAGGGTTTGGAATTGAACGGGTTACATCAGCTGCTTGTCTATGCGGATGACGTGAATATGTTAGGAGAAAATTCACAAACGATTAGGGAAACACGGGAATTTTACTGGAAGCAAGTAAAGAGATAGGTTTGGAAGTAAATCCCGAAAAGACAAAGTATATGATTATGTCTCGTGACCAGAATATTGTACGAAATGGAAATATAAAAATTGGAAATTTATCCTTTGAAGAGGTGGAAAAATTCAAATACCTGGGAGCAACAGTAACAAATATAAATGATACTCGGCAGGAAATTAAACGCAGAATAAATATGGGAAATGCGTGTTATTATTCGGTTGAGAAGCTTTTATCATCCAGTCTGCTGTCAAAAAATCTGAAAGTTAGAATTTATAAAACAGTTATATTACCTGTTGTTCTTTATGGTTGTGAAACTTGGACTCTCACTTTGAGAAAGGAACATAAGTTAAGGGTGTTTGAGAATACGGTGCTTAGAAAATATTTGAAGCTAAGAGGGATGATGTTACAGGAGAATAGAGAAAGTTACACAACACAGAACTGCACGCATTGTATTCTTCACCTGACATAATTAGAAACATTAAATCCAGGCCTTTGAGATGGGCAGGGCACGAAGCACTTATGGGCGATTCCAGAAATGCATATAGAGTGTTAGTTGGGAGACCGGAGGGAAAAAGACCTTTGGGGAGGTCGAGACGTAGATGGGAAGATAATATTAAATTGGATTTGAGGGAGGTGGAATATGATGATAGAGACTGGATTAATCTTGCACAGGATAGGGACCAATGGCCGGCTTATGTGAGGGCGGCAATGAACCTCCGGGTTCCTTAAAAGCCAGTAAGTAAGTAAGTAAAATTCAACTACGGTTTTTTTTTCGAGAAAGAAGGTAAACTTGGTTTATTACGCCCTGTAACTGGCCACCCTGCCGTCTTATCTCCTGGCCTAGTTGCCTCATAAGTGGTGCCTCTTTGGTATCGCTTGTGAGGTTCAAACTTGTCTTCGGACAGTTGACTAAACAACAACACCCTGTATCAACGTCCTTTGCATCGTCCATCAACAGTTTTAATTTTTGGTGCAAATGGCTCTGGCAGCTATCTGAGATGGTACCGTCTAATATATATAAATAAAGAATGTGAACATGTAAGGTTTTTCGAAAGTAAGAGGTAAATTAATAAAGTTGTACATATTTTCTTTAATTTCTACCAAATCTTAAAAATTCTTCTACTTGCTTATTACACAAGAAATTCTATCTTTTGCATCACCATAGCAACGAGCTTGTTTCTGACTGTTCTGGTGGTCGTGTTATCAGTAGACACTTCCCTGTAACTTGACCTGTAAGATCGTCAGATATTAACCCAGCAGATTATTTGTTGTGGGGTTATATGAAGGAAAGAGTGTTCTTGAATAAACCTACGACAATTGATGAGTTGAAGGACTCTATCGCACACACTATGGCAGATATTTCCGAACACTAACTCAGAGTTGTTGAATACGGCATTGAAGAGAGGCTGTTACTTGTACAAGAACAAAATGGTGGACACACACAACATCTACGATGGAGTTAAGGCAGTGAATGCTTCCCGAGATTAGTTGAAAATGTTTCACTGTTAGGTAAAATTGAAAGGAGTGAAATAATTTTAATTATTTTGAAAGTATCTTAAATTTATTCCATATATGTATATTTAAAATGATTATTTATATAATACAACAGTATAATATTGTAAAATAGTTGTAAATGTAAGTATTATATAATTTTTGTTGGCAATACATTCAAATGTAAATTAAAAAAAATGTTTTTGAGGGAATTAAAAATTATCCCGACACGTAGAAAAAAAAAGTCCTTTGACTACCAGGACAAGCATATGTCTTTATCAGCCTGTGGCAAATCGTAATGTGGGACAACCAAAGAGAAGATGAACATATTCATTCAATGTCGATACGGGACAAGTAATGATTCGTCGTTGATACAAAAAAGAGGGAGAAGTTTATAAATTAATAAAGAAAGTATTAAACAAGCGATAAAATAATAATTAGAAAAAGGAAAACTGTATAAACAATTGAAGTAAGAAAAGTTGAAATTGCTAAGTAAATGGATAAGTATTAGAAGCAATAAATCAAAAATGAAAAGACAGATGTTGCCATAAACACCATAAAGTACGACATCGAACTATATTTCACATTAGAGTCCCTTCAGAATTCAGAAATTCCGTACAAATGATATCAGTAACGATTGACTTTACAGATACATTCTTATCTTCATACTTACTTACTTACTGGTTTTTAAGGAACCCGGAGGTTCATTGCCGCCCTCACATAAGCCCGCCATTGGTCCCTATCCTGGGCAACATTAATCCAGTCTCTATCATCATATCCCACCTCCCTGAAATCCATTTTAATATTATCTTCCCACCTACGTCTCGGCCTCCCCAAAGGTCTTTTTCCTCCGGCCTCCCAACTAACACTCTATATGCATTTCTGGATTCTCCCATACGTGCTACATGTCCTGCCCATCTCAAACGCCTGGATTTTATGTTCCTAATTATGTCAGGTGAAGAATACAATGCGTGCAGTTCTGTGTTGTGTAACTTTCTCCATTCTCCTGTAACTTCATCCCTCTTAGCCCCAAATATTTTCCTAAGAACCTTATTCTGAAACACCCTTAACCTATGTTGCTCTCACAAAGTGAGAGTCCAAGTTTCACAACCATAAATTACAACCGGTAATATAACTGTTTTATAAATTCTAACTTTCAGATTTTTTGACAGCAGACTAATGACAAAACCTTCTCAACCGAATAATAACAGGCATTTCCCATATTTATTCTGCGTTTAATTTCCTGCCGAGTGTCATTTATAATTTTTTACTGTTACTCCCAAGTATTTGAATTTTTCCACCTCTTCGAAGGATAAATCTCCAATTTTTTTTCATAGTTCCATTTCGTAGAATATTGTGGTCACGAGACATAATCATATACTTAGTCTTTTCGGGATTTACTTCCAACCCTGTCGCTTTACTTGCTTCAACTAGAATTCCCGTGTTTTCCCTAATCGTTTGTGGATTTTCTCCTAACATATTCATGTCATCCGCATAGACAAGCAGCTGATGTAACCCGTTCAATTCCAAACCCTCTGAGTTATCCTGAACTTTCCTAATGGCATATTCTAGAGCAAAGTTAAAAAGTAAAGGTGATAGTGCATCTCCTTGCTTTAGCCCACAGTGAATGGGAAACGCATCTGACAGAAACTGACCTATACGGACTCTACTGTAAGTTTCACTGAGACACATTTTAATTAATCGAACTAGTTTCTTGGGAATACCAGATTCAAGAAGAATATTATATAAAACTTCTCTCTTAACCGAGCCATACGCCTTTTTGAAATCTATTATGAATAACTGATGTACTGTACCCTTATACTCCCATTTTTTCTCCAATATCTGTCTTATCTTCATGCGATAATAAAATAGAGATAGAAAGTGAGATGGAAGTCGTTAGTTCAATTGTTTTCTCTTGCTGATGTAATTAAAACCTTGAATTAAGTTGCCGTGTTGAAGTTTTCGATAGACTCCTCGTGTGTTTTCTCCGAGGTCCGCCCCTGCCTGTTTTCTGTAGAAGTGGAATCGTTTTGTTTGGCCGATAATTCCAATAATTGGCCCCGATGTTAGTTGTACTAAGTTGGAAGTCCCCTTTAACATGTACGGCACAGCTGTGCTTCCAGGAACAAGTGCCGGCGGAGGAATGTGACTTGAATGGAGTTGTAGACAAGCTGTGCGAATGTCGTTAGATTTAAAGAACAGCCAAGACAGCGACCCCAGGCGGACATGACGTAATATTTACAAACGTCACTCACTGTGAATACACTGTCATCACCAGGAACTCCATATTATTATTATTATTATTATTATTATTATTATTATTATTATTATTATTATTATTATTATTATTATTATTATTATTATATACAAAGAAAATTTATATCCTTATGTTCATTCAGATTTCTGCCCATTAATTCCGGGTACAGTTATGAGAGAAAATGTGAATATTTTAATTGTCAAAATCTATATGCTAGACGCCATGAACTAGATTATCTGTTCTTTTTTAAAGTCCTCAAAGGTGATATATCCTGTGACTCTTTCTTAAACAATATTACCTTACGTATTCCAACGAAAGATATGAGAGCCCACAAACTTTTCTATATTAGAAATTCGAAATTTCTTTCACCAGTCTCCAGATGCATTAAAAATGCCAACATGCATGGCTGTGAATTCGATCCCTTCAATGTATAGACTTAGTTTGCTCTTGGCAACGATTTATCATTTATGTATTCTTTTAGGCATTATACTCAATTATCATTGTCTCATAGTATTCTTAGTTATCCATTCATCTTCATTATTGTAATTAATTGTAATTATATTTATGTGTAATAATTATTTTTGTTTTATGTTTTTGTTATATTTGTGCTGAATTGTAATTGGCCACTGCCTGTTGTACAACACATTAAATAAATATAAATAAATAAATATAAAATAAATTATTATTGGCGGCCGGGTAGCTCAGTTGGTAGAGCAGCTGACTACGGACTGAAAGGTCCGGGGTTCGATCCCAGGTGGTTACAGGATTTTTTTCTCGTTGCCAAACTTTCAGAACGGCCCCGAGGTTCACTCAGCCTCCTATAAAATTGAGTACCGGGTCTTTCCCGGGGTAAAAGGCGGTCAGAGCGTGGTGTCGACCACACCACCTCATTCTAGTGCCGAGGTCACGGAAAGCATGGGGCTCTACCTCCATGCCCCCCAAGTGCCTTCATGGCATGTTACGGGGATACCTTTACCTTTACCTTTTTTATTGTTATTATCATCATCAAAATCAGCAGTAACAAATTTATCACCATTGCAATATTAAAACCACTATTGTCTTCGTCACAATAGTTACCATTTTGATCATCACTACAATAATAATTATTACATTGTCATCGGAAATAATTATCTGTAGTAATCTCAGACCTAGAATGACATTTTTAGGACTATTTTGTGAATAAAATAATAGTACATTATGCAACGAGCCTATAATGGTAGTAACTAAGACGCAAGTATCATTGTTTATGAAACGAGCGCAAGCGAGTTTCATAATTTTCATACGAGCGTCTTAATTACCATTATAGGCAAGTTTCATACGACCTTTTATGCTCGACCATATTTCTAACTTGAAAGTATTGAAAATTAGGTCTTTTTATGGTTATGTGCGAACTGACCTGAATTGTGAGATGTGCGCAGACGCGAAAGTATTGATTTTTTCCGAGGCCGAATGTCATTGACCTTGGCACAGAATAAGAATGAACATTAGTCTGATATAATCTGGAAATTGATTTATAATTGAAAGACGAGATACAAATTGAATTTATTTGAATATTATTTACAATTAATGCTAATTATTATAGTAACAGAACATAACCTTCTGCGACAGTATTGGATTTCCTGCCTCCGTGACTTTTCGCTAATTGTCTGTCGATTGCATATCGGAGAATAATCGATATAACGGTACAAAGCTGACTTGTGATTGGCTGAAGACCTGTACTTTAATGAGTAGATATACTTTAATGACATGCATTAAAGGACTGCTACCAGGTGTATAATTACTACATTTCGGCATGGTCGAGCATAAAAATATAAATCATACTAATGGCTTGTGCAGCAAATGCTGCAAACTAAGTTCATTAGACGTTCAAATAAACATTTTTAAGATTTATTTTCAATGAAGAATACCAGACATTCTGAAAGTTATTTGCTTCTATAATAATGAAAGATATTCTCTCTCGAGCCAATACTGAAGAGAACCACGCATATAAATATCTACAGCACACCGCCATTAAATATATGAAAAAGACCCAACCCCACTTGATTAATAACTATAAAAATATTTGATTTTTAATAATATTATTATCTTACGTAAGTTTTATAGCTTTCAGTAACATATACTATATATACTATATAGCCGCCACTCAGTAAAATATAGAAATCAAAATCTAATTTAAGTTATTCTCTACATCTACTTATATAACCCCAAAACGTTTCACTTTCATATCATCAATATAGCATTAATATGTGTAATTAATGAAAAATAGTCACATCATGGCATTAACTACGATAATATTTCATTTCTAATGGTAATAATGTCATCAAACCACCTCAAGTTTTGTAGTTTTTAATATCTAATACACAGATGTACCCAGAAAATTACACACCACAGAATCGAACCTGTAAATTATTTTAATAAGTTAAGTTTTTAATAACCAATTTAATTTGAGCTCTAAATATGTCAGCATTCTTGCAGATCATGGCCTTCGTGTAATATTGTTTACTGTAGTGTGTGTTTTGTTTTATTCTGAAATGCAATTAGCTAGTTCTCAAAACTGATGACAGATGGATTTGGAAAATAGGAAAATTATGTCGAAAAATTGACATTTCACTGAAAACTACTATTTTTCCGAAAAACTTTGAGTTCCAAGCTTCAAAATGAGGGGTCATTTGTTAAAATCCGTTCAGCCGTTTTCCCGTAATTTCCATTACCAGTTCAAATTATATATATAGATATCCCTAAAATTCGATCACAAAATGTTAATAATCGAACTTTTAGAAAGGAACTAAGTCAAAATGTGTCATTTTTATTTCTTCTGATGAAATGATTAATACTTCCAAGAAGCAAAGATAAACAAAGGAAGGAACTTAAACAAACCTTTCCCTGTATCTCTAACATCGAGTTGATGTTTATACTACGACACTGGCACACTGGTATTTATTCATGAAAGTAAGTTCTTTTGCTCTCCTGAAAAATAGAACATTTTGACTTAATTCCTTTCTAAAAAGTGCGATTCTAATGGTCGCTGTTGTACGGTAGGCTTAAATGTCCTTTCTGTCGTTAGTGTGTCTGGTCTGCTACTGAGATACATGGAGGAAAAAAATAAAAAGAGGAAAAAAATCAAGTTATGTTACATGTGCCATTTCTGTATCACGGAAGAAGACAGCGTTGCCAAACTTTGCAGACAAGAATATTGAGCTCACGAAAAGTTGATTTAACAAATATAAATGTTGGGACAGCATTTTGATCCTGCGTAAATATTATGTTGTCATTAAAGAAGTAGAATATAAACTCCGATATCCTACTTTCCTGTTTTTACGCATTTTTTCCCTCGCGTCTGGGATTCTAATACCATCGCGTGTTTAGGCACCCAGTGGGAATGAGTTCGACGCTGGGTGCGACATTCTGAGGAACCTGTGGCAGTAGAGTAGGAAGAGGGTTGGAGGGGGGGGGCAGACATCCGTTGAGAGAAAGAAAACCGGCTTGGGCCCGGAATGGGGTCACGGGGCCACTGCTGAACGACTCCCACACTGTGCTCTTCTTCAGCCCGGTTTACCCGAAATATCGAATAGGGTGCTGAGCAATGCTACAGATGTAGGATATCGCTGGGAGTACCGAGTTCGTGTCTCAACGTTATGCGTTAATCTTCCTTATCTTTCGTCTGAAGTTAACAACGCCCTCTGGGGTTGTGCAACGACTAACGAAGATACATCGAAATGCTGATAATTGTCAACTAAATTCACATAGGCTACTTTCTTTGTTTTCCTCTTCTTGAAAGCTGCAGCTTTACTTTCTCTTCCTCTTATCACCTTTCTGCTGTGCCATCCCGGTTCGTGACACTTCCTTCAACATATTTCTCTTTCCGTCATATTCTCTTCGTTATCTTCGTCATGTTCTTCCTCTGTACATTTCCGTATTCGTGTTTTCGTCCCTATGTCTAAGTTCACGAATTCTACGTATCTTCCATTTTTGTATCATTTTCCTATTCTTTCATTTCCTTGTTATTTTCCCCTCTTGTTACTCTCTTAAGTCTATATCTGTTTCTTCCTCCCGACCTTCTTCATCTTTCTCGTGCTACTTTCTTCTTTCCGTATTCCATTTTGTTCCCACCTTCCTGCATTTCCCTTAACTACTTTTTCTGTTGTCTTTCGTAACATTACTTAACCTTTTAGACTACAATTTTGTTATTATCTTTTCTTTTACTCTTACTTCCTCTTACCTTTTTTTTTTTGTTATTTTCGTCTCCCTCTTTGTAACCCTGTCCTATTTCCTTAAAAATAATATTTTTCTTAGTATCTTTTTCTTTCCTCTTCTATCTCATTATCATTCTGGTCTCTCTTATCCTCTTCTTTTGTTTTATCGTTTTCATTTCTGTTTTTCTTTTTATTTTCCACTTCTCTCCCATTACTGTTCTCTTTCTTCTATTTTCTAATTTCCCCCCCCCTTTCTTTCTTATCATCGTATTTTTTCTGTTACTATTTTCCAATTTGCTATTATCATTCCATTCTCTCTTTATTTCCTTCGTTCTAATGACAGGCTTTTAATTTTTTAGTTCATTTTTATTTTCTTCTTCACTTATCTTTCCTTCCTTCATTCTCTTATCTTCTTTTTCTTATAGTATTTCTTTATCTTATTCAGTTTCAGATCATTATTAATTATTATCCTTCGCTTTATTTCCCTTTTTTAACATCGAATTCTTCTTTCAATTTATATTTATCCTCTTCGCCGTTCTTCGTTATATTCGTACAAATTTTTCTGCTTGTTATTTCCTTTACTCTGTTTTTCATCCCTCTTTCTTACCTTTTCCATTGCCATAATAGGGCCTATGCCCTTTTAACCCCTTCAGACCTGAATTTATATTTTTAAAAAAGTTAAAAAAAAAGCTGGTCTGGGGATCCAAAATTTGGAAATCAAGTCTTCACAGAAAATCAAAATTTGGGGACAATTTTGACCCCTGGGGCCCCAAAATTTAAATTTTATTTTTAATTCAGGTATAATAATAATAATAGCAATACAATACTACAATACAAGACAATATAATACATAATTAATATAATACAATGACAATTATTTTCATCTTCACAACACCAATAAAATAATTATGTAATAATAATAATAATAATAATAATAATAATAATAATAATAATAATAATAATAATAGTAGTAGTAGTAATAATAGTCATACCTAAATTAAATTAAATTATTAAACTCGATCACAATTATAACTTCAATTTGACTGCGCCCGTAAGAAATCGTTTAGCCTTTTCTTGAAAGTGGTTATTGTCTGGCAGCCCCTAATCTTCTGAGGTAGAGAATTCCATTCACGGGGAACTGAGACAGTAAAAGAGGATGAATAGTGGGATGTTCTATGGGCAGGAATTGCTAGGGTCTGGCTCTCCTGTGACCTGGTGTTTAGATTGTGACTGGAGGATAAGTAGTTAAACCGGGAACGAAGATGATTTGGAGTAGAAGTGTGGAGAACTCGAAACAGAAGAGAGAGCGAATGAAGTGATCTGAAGTATAGGAATGTTTCAAAAATAATATTCTCCATTTCTATCACATTGAATTTTTCAAAATATTTAAAAGTATCAAAGACATTCCAAAAAAGAAAAAAAGAAACAATGTTCACTGTAATGTACGAGTACATCAGGCCTGAAGGGGTTAAATTCACAGTCTTCCATAACCCAAAGGCATCCCCACGACACTTTTGTTGTAGTCAAGCAGGTTTCCTCAGAACACTTCAGTTTCCCCTGCCGTCCTCATTTAACCATTGATTCGTTATCGACGTAGCATTGTCTCGTGATAATCTGAATTGGAACTGGACTCTAAACAAAAAATCGTCAATTACTTTCGATTAACTGGCAGTCTTGGTTCGATTCTTCGGGTCTGACCCAATTTCCAGCAGGCACGGACATGTATGAGTCACTATCTTAGCTGCGTAATGATTTCTCTGCAGCTTTTTAGGCAATTATACAGACAGACAGACATGACCAAGAAATCCGTCTCTCAATTAGAACAGAGCGGGACACGGTCCGATGCAGCAGATGACAGCGCTGCTAGTGAGAGCGAGGTGAAAGTTAACATGTAAACAAAAGCATAACAAAAAAAACTGAATCATGCCAATAAAGTCGAAACGTTTGTCCGTCCCAAATGTACACTAAACGGCGTTGCGTGGTAGAGGCGTTCGAAAGTTGTGGCTTGTGACGTCCTTATTTGACTCATACCACTGTATGCCTGTCTGTCGCTTTAGAGAAGATAGTAAAACGTACGAATGAAATGTGAAATAATCTTTGTTGGTATGCGAATTTTCAAATTAAATTTGCTTTCCAATTTTCAGAGGAGCTGCACTAATTATTTTTTAAAGATTTTTTACGAATTGCATTTTTTTTCTGTATTACAAAAGGATTTCCTTTGTTTTGTATGTTTATATGAGATATTTCACTTAACAAGCCGCCACTGCTTTTCTATATAATTATACGTATCCATATAAAAAATCTGATCAAGTGTCAGAACTGTAATACAATCGTTGCTTATAATTTCATAATTTATTCTATTGTAGCTGCACAATTATTAGCATGGAGCCCCAGAGAGTTTAACGTACGAGCCGCCACTATAGGTTACAGATTTTCATTTGCAAATTTATGGAGAATTTCCGTAAACTGTACTACAGACACCATTACTTCTAGTTTCCACAATTTATTTCATGCATTCTTCTATAGTTTCAGTATTTATCGTACAATGTACATTTAGAAAATTGGAATGAGAACTTAAGACACGAGCCACCACTGCTTCTTTCCCCGTCCTGATATTTATAGGCTATGTAAAAATTACAGTGGAATTCCAGATATTTTGCCGTACAGGACACTATTTCTAGTTTCCTTAACTATTCCTTATATTATTATGTAACATTAGGACGTAATCGACTGCAGTGGCGGCTAGTAGACTATAACCTTTTAGGAACTCAATTACGTTCAATAAATACAGTCTTAATTTTAGAATCACAATTAATGCAGAGGTAGTGAAATTAAATATTTTTATTCATTTCATATCAAAAAAGCAAAAGACAAAATAAAGTCTAAAAATTATTTTCACAGAAAAAGTGGAGCTTCAGAGACTCTCTTCAGCAGCTGCCACTAACTCAGAAACATTAATTTACAAGCCGCCACTGTCAGTTTTCTTTACTTTATTTTACATAACTCCATCTGACGATAGAATGAAATTTCAGAAACTTAATACCAAGCCATCACTGATAGTGTCGGTATATCAATAATTCTAGTAATTCATGTATCAAATTAGAAAGGAATCTCAGCTACTTTATAGGTTTACCTATCACTGATAATTTAGGTACCGGTACTTGCAAGTAAAATTATATTTACATATCAGAAAATAATACACGAGCCGTCCCTGATTAGTGTCCATATATAGTCTACATATTTATTTGTCAATTTAAAATTAATCTCTGAAAATCTAATACACGAGCCGCCACTGCAAGTGCTCGTTATATACCAGATATCCATATGCAAAATTATAATTAGACTGTAAAAAAATGTTTTATAAGTTCCAATAATGTTAGTGTCTGTATTTATTTTAATAGATCTTATTTATATGGAAAATTATATTCACATATCAGAAAACTTCATACAAATTATATAAAAAAAATTTAATAGATAAACGAGCCGTCACTGCTGGTGTTCGTATGCTATAAATACGTACTTGCAAAGTTAAAGTGCCAATCATAAACTTCAATACAAAGGCCGTCATTGTTATTTATATAAGTTAGTAGGGGTTTTCATTTCAAAATTTCCCAGTCTAAATAACTGTTTATTTTAATACTACTAGGTTCAAAAAGTTCCCGGAATTTTACTACCATTTTTCGTATTAATATATAACAAGGGATATTATACATTTGTTTTGTTGGTAACATTCATGATGTCATTTCCTTAAAGTTTGTTGATAATGGCAATTATTGGTTTTGAGTTGTAGGCAATTGTTTATCATAGTGTTTTGTTTGTTCGTCGCATTTTGTAATTATGTCCACAGAGCAAAGTACAAACATCAAGTTCTGTGTTTTGCTGGGGACATGATCAGTATGGCTGATGAAGATGGTGATTTCTTAAACAAAATGAAACTGGTGCTACTTGTACGACCCAGTCCCTAAACGACAGTCATCTGAGTGGAAATCGAAAACATCTCCTCGGAAGCAAAAATTTCCTAGGGACACTTCCAAAGGCAAAGTTATTTTAAATGTTATGTTTTATTTAACGACGCTCGCAACTGCAGAGGTTATATCAGCATCGCCGGATGTGCCGGAATTTTGTCCCGCAGGAGTTCTTTTTCATGCCAGTAAATCTACTAACATGAGCCTGTCGCATTTAAGCTCACTTAAAGCAAAGTTATGTTGGAAGTTTTCTTCGACTCTCAGGGTCTCATGCACCATGAGTTCATTCCAGAAGGTCGTACTGTAACGAAAGAATTCTACGTAGAAACCCTCCGTCGCCTCTGAAACGCAGTGAGAAGGAAACGTCCAGAAAAGTGGGTAGAAAACAACTGGTTCCTTATGCATGACAATGCACCTGCTCATCGCGCAATTATTGTAAAGAATTTTCTTGCCAGGCACAACATAACTGCTTTGGATCACCCACCAGACTCTCCTGATCTCTCACCACCTGATTACTTTCTGTTTCCCCGTCTGAAAAGTCATCTGAAAGGACGGAGATTCAATGCTGAAGAGGTTATCGCAAACGCGACGAGAGCACTAAGACGGGTTTCACAAAATGGCTTCCAGGCCTGCTTCCAGGAACTCTACACGCGTTGGCAAAAGTGTGTAGTTGCGGAAGGCAACTATTTTGAAGGAAATGCTGTATAATAGTGTTTAAGGTACGTTGTTTCTATGATGCTAGCAAATTCCGGGAACTTTTTGAACCTAGTATGTAAAATTAAATTTAAATAAAGAATATGTCAAGTTAGATACTAATGATTCTTTTGAGAAGATTAACTCCGTACGTAGATGAAATTATTGGGGATCATCAGTGCGGTTTTCGGCGTAATAGATCGACTATTGATCAGATTTTTGTATTCGACAGATAATGGAGAAAAAATGGGAGTATAAGGGTACAGTACATCAGTTATTCATAGATTTCAAAAAGGCTTATGACTCGGTTAAGAGGGAAGTATTATGATATTCTTATTGAATTTGGTATTCCCAAGAAACTAGTTCGATTAATTAAAATGTGTCTCAGTGAAACATACAGCAGAGTTCGTATAGGCCAGTTTCTATCTGATGCTTTTCCAATTCACTGCGGGCTAAAGCAGGGAGATGCACTATCACCTTTACTTTTTAACTTCGCTCTAGAATATGCCATTAGGAAAGTTCAGGATAACAGGCAGGGTTTGGAATTGAACGGGTTACATCAGCTTCTTGTCTATGCGGATGACGTGAATATGTTAGGAGAAAATACACAAACGATTAGGGAAAACACGGGAATTTTACTTGAAGCAAGTAGAGCGATCGGTTTGGAAGTAAATCCCGAAAAGACAAAGTATATGATTATGTCTCGTGACCAGAATATTGTACGAAATGGAAATATAAAAATTGGAGATTTATCCTTCGAAGAGGTGGAAAAATTCAAATATCTTGGAGCAACAGTAACAAATATAAATGACACTCGGGAGGAAATTAAACGCAGAATAAATATGGGAAATGCCTGTTATTATTCGGTTGAGAAGCTCTTATCATCCAGTCTGCTGTCCAAAAATCTGAAAGTTAGAATTTATAAAACAGTTATATTACCGGTTCTTCTGTATGGTTGTGAAACTTGGACTTTCACTCTGAGAGAGGAACATAGGTTCAGGGTGTTTGAGAATAAGGTGCTAAGGAAAATATTTGGGGCTAAGCGGGATGAAGTTGCAGGAGAATGGAGAAAGGTACACAACACGGAACTGCACGCATTGTATTCTTCACCTGACATAATTAGGAACATTAAATCCAGACGTTTGAGATGGGCAGGGCATGTAGCACGTATGGGCGAATCCAGAAATGCATATAGAGTGTTAGTTGGGAGACCGGAGGGAAAAGACCTTTGGGGAGGCCGAGACGTAGATGGGAGGATAATATTAAAATGGATTTGAGGGAGGTGGGGTATGATGATAGAGACTGGATTAATCTTGCACAGGATAGGGACCGCTGGCGGGCTTATGTGAGGGCGGCAGTGAACCTTCGGGTTCCTTAAAAGCCATTTGTAAGTAAGTAAGTAAGATATTAATGACAAAAGTTAAAGTAGTGTTCATTACATTTTAGGTTTCACCCCCTCAATCTGTACCCCTTTATTATGATACTTAAATTTGAAAGAGCATTCAATTGTTTGTACGTCTCATTCATTTGTTCTCACATCGTTTTCTGTCTTCGCCTGGGAACAAATGAATGCTCTTCCAAATTTAAGTATAAAAATATAAGGGTATCATTTGAAAATTTTTAAAGAGGGGGGGGGGTTGAGAGAGTGAAATATAAAATGCAATTAACACTGGTTTAAATTTTCCTCTCAATATTTAAATTCGCGTTATTAATTAATTAATCAACCAATTAATTAATTTTGTATTTATTTATTTAATCATATTATTTGAAGTGAATCAAATTGAAAAGATTATTTAGACTGGAAAGTTTCGAAATAAAAACTTGTAATATATCGTATTGTATTCACACATAAAAATACTGTTGTAGCTTAAACTAAAATAGACGAGCTTTCACTGATATTATTTGTATTTTATTTCTTTATTTACATACATAATTAATCTTTATATATGAAACAAGTCAAAGTCAGGATAGGAGAAGAAATGTCAGAAGGAAGTGAAATAGGGAGAGGAATACGTCAAGGATGCCCTTTATCACATACCCTGTTCCACATCTAGTTGGAGGATTTAGTAAAGAATTGTTTCCAGAACATGGGAGGAGTGATAGTAGGAGGAAGAAGAATAAAGTGCATAAGATTTGCAGATGATATGGCGTTGTTAGCAGAAGAGGAGATGATACTAAGGGATATGCTACTGGAGCTAAATGACAGCTGTGAGCAGCAATATGACATTTAATAGTGAAGAATTAAATATTAATATCTCTGCTGCAAATCGATGGAACTTTTCATTTTTCTACGACACGTAATGGTGAAGAATTAAATATTAATATCACTGCTGCAAATCGACATTTAATGGTGAAGAATTAAGTATTAATATCTCTGCTGCAGATCGACGAAATCTTTTACTTTTCTATGAGATCTAATGGTAAAACTAGCATTTCACACCTCTATTGCACCTGAACAAAACGACTTAACTTTTAATGAGAGCTAAAAAATGAACTCAGTATTTAAGTTCATGCAGTAATTTTGCCAATGGCGACGTATTTTAAATGGCGATAAAATCTTCACATGGCTTCTCCCGGATGAGAAGTAAATATGAGCCAAATAAAGGGCTCCAGGTAAAATTTGTCGGATCATTTATTGTCCACTTCGAATTTAAACGGTGAAGCTGTACAGTTGAAATCATCGACCTGACCGTGGTTCAGTTACGCTATTCAAGAAAATTGACTAAAATAGTTCCTCTATAAATTCGTTTCATCCCGACTCAAGTACCACTGTTTGAGAACCGCTGTATAATAGGAGTAACGGCATGCATTCACGTAACGTGTTCATAACAATCAGACCTTTCATAACAGAAGAGATTATCAGAAATTTATGTCAATTTCTTGACGCATAAGAATCCCCGGGGCTGACAACTGGAGCGTACAAATTCCTATAAATGGAAAATATTCACCGTTGTGAGATCGTATCTATGGCCTGGCGGCCGTTATTACAATGTTGGCAACATGAAGCATCAACTGGGCCGTGCCTCGAAAACAGCGTACGATCGCAATGCCACGGCCGTCGGATTTCGTAATCGTTCGGCAGTCAGACGTGGGATTTTGAATGCATAAACCGTTGTAGAGCTTATTAACATTATATACATAGAAATGCGCTTGGAATAAAGTTAAACTCGGTTATGAGGCACATTCATTCCGTGTAAGCATTTCGCGTGACAGTCTAATGCTCCATCGAATAGTGATAGGAATGGATCGCCCATTCCTATTTTGATTATGAATGTCTAGAATACAAGGAAACGAGCAGTGGCGGCTCGTATAATAAAGTTTCTCGGATCCCATTCTAATTCATTTCATTCAGTGATCTGTCCAAGGACAGATCTTTCACTGCAAACCCAGCATTCTCCAATCTTTCCTATTTTCTGCCTTCCTCTTTGTCTCCGCATATGATCCATATATCTTAATGTCGTCTATCATCTGATATCTTCTTCTGCCTCAAACACTTTAATACACTCAGGGACAAATAAAACCGGACACTTTAATATTTGCTGGTATTTTGCAAAACATTATCTTCTCATACAATATTATGGTAGCCATCTGTTGTTATGGAGACGTGTATACATTGTTGATTGTTTTTTGTTTTATAAACAAGCCATTACAACCAAATATTCCAATTTTTCTTTCGGAGTCTCAGCTATAACAATTTTGTCTCAACCATTTTGTGCTTCATTATCGTTATCATTCGTTATTTCTTTATTTTTACATTTTCTGAGTTTAAGTGGGGCTGTAACATTTGTCTTAAAACAAGATGCGACCTGAAGATGTGGCTCGAGCTGTAGCCCTTTACGATGATGGACGCAGTGTACGTTACATTGCAAATGTTATGAATATGGCTAGAAGCACAACCCATGATGCCATAAAACGGTATAGAGAGACCCTAGAATATACCAGAAGACCAGGTTCGGGTCGTCCAAGAGCTACAAATCCAAATGAAGACAGGTATATGGTGTTGAGAGTTCTTAGGGAGCGCAACCTGCCAGCTACTAGTGTAGCCCAGCAATTTGTTAACATGCATGGACGCCCAATTTCGGCCAAAACAGTTAGAAGGAGGTTTAAAGCAAGTGGACTGATATCAAGTAGACCTGCAACTGGTCCCAGACTTCTCAGGATGCATCGAGTTGAACGACTGCGTTTTGCAAATGATCACAGGGATTGGAGAAATGGACAGTGGAGCTGTGTTCTGTTCACCGATGAGTCCCGTTTCAATCTGTGCTCACCTGATGGACGTGAAAGAGTTTGGAGAAGGAGGGGAGAACGATTTTCACAGTGTTGCATTTCCGAAAATGTGCCGTATGGAGGCGGTGGAGTGATGGTTTGGGCAGGAGTGTGTACGGATGCTCGTACAAAGTTGGTTTTTGTTGAAAATGGAAGACTAACAGCTGATAGGTATATAAATGAATGTTTGGCTGATCATGTTGTGCCATTTGGCCAATTTGTAGGCGATAATTTTGTTTTAATGCATGATAATGCACTGCCGCATATTGCCCATGCGGTTGGAGATTATCTCCAAAAAGTGGGAATCCATGTTCTTCCATGGCCAGCAAGGAGTCCAGACATGAACCCAATTGAACACGTGTGGGACATGCTGGGACGGCGTGTTAAGAATAGACGACCGAGACCAGAATCGTTACAAGAGTTGAGGCGAGCACTTGGCGAAGAATGGGAACTTATTCCTCAAGAAGACATTGCTAACCAAATTGAGAGCGTGCCAAGACGTATGGATGCAGTTATTCAAGCCAGAGGGGTAATACCCGTTACTAAAAAGAGTTTTTAATGTTTAAGGCGCCATAAAATGAAAAAACAGTTAGACCAAAGATGCCATAATTATACGCCCTTTGTAATTTTTTGTAAATTTTCTCATCAGAGATTTTTTTTTCAAATGTTGTCGTATAAGGTGCTAAATGAAACATTATTTTGTTTAAATGGGGTTTGTTTCATTTTGAAATAATTGGCAACAAAATACAAGCAAATATAGAAGTGTCCGGTTTTTTTTTGTCCCTGAGTGTATTAATTGTAATCTTATTCTTCATATTATAGTTGTAATCCCCTGGTAGAGGGGCAGAGAAGGCCTGATGGCCTTATCTCTAGCAGGTTAAATAAATAAATACTAAATACTCTTCTCCCGTTCACCATTCCTTCCAGTACATCCTTCAGAATGCAGTTTCTTCTCATCCAATGACCCAACTAATTCCTTTTTCTCCTCCTGATCAGTTTCAGTATCATTCTTTCCAACACAGCTTCGTTTCTTATTCTGTCTGTCCATTTCACACGCTCCATTCTTCTCCATATCCACATTTCAAATGCTTCTAGTCGTTTCTCTTCACTTCCTCGTAATGTCAACGTTTCTGCCTCCCATACAATACTACATTTAACATAAAGCACTTCACTAGTTTCTTCCTTAGTTCTTTTTTTTCCAGAGGTCCGCAGAAGATGCTCCTTTTTCTATTAAAAGCTTCCTTTGCCATTGCTATCCTCCTTTTGACTTCCTGGCAGCAGCTCATGTTACTGCTTATAGTACACCTCAAGTATTTGAAGCTGTCCACTTGCTCTACTGCCTCGTTTAGAATTCGCACGTTTACCTTCTTGATTTTTCTTTTATAACCATGGTTTTCGTCATGTCTATAAAAATCTATTCCTTCATTGTTAGCTTTTATAAGGAGTTTATGTAGAAACATAAACGTCAAGTTTTCATTGTTGAAGGGTAACAGAATATAATAACCTTCTTATCCACTTTCCGTACAAAAAATAACATTGTAGTAATGCCTATCATAGAAAACAAAACATTTTATCTGGTTACGGTTGAAAACAAGTGCAGTTATTATACTACAAACCTGAACATTGCTAGTTGTTATACAGTCACATAAGTTTTAATCTTTCACTGTTATCTGTTATAACACAAGTTTCGTGTTTCTAAAGGGATTAAACATTTAATTATTCATTATAACAACCACAATGACGTAAACATTTCGTTAATTGTTAAAGAATTGCAAACGTCTAAGTGTCTTTGTTCTCTGTCACGGAGACGAAAAAAACATCAACTATAGAAGGATATACATTCATTTAAACAATATGCAAGCATTGTGTGTTGCAAGGAATTGAAACAAAGTTCAATATATCGTCCTTATAAGGTGTTACGTTTGATATTCTTCATTGTCGATACAATGAAGGCGTGGGATACATTAAAAGAGAGCGTAAGTAGCTACTATATTGGTTTGTGTTTACTTCTCAGTCCGCACCTCAAGGATTAAATGCATTGTATGAACTCCGAAGTGGACATTATCCAGTCTTTAATCTACCTAACGAGTCTTCATAGGCCGTTGTTGTCCTGACAACCAGTCTGCCCCGCACGGATAGAACGTTTCCCACGCGAGAAAAAACCCCACCACTGCCTTCTAAACTCGTGCCCAGAAGGAATTCAGTCGGCCGTGTGTATTTGTAACTGGAACGTAATCACAACTCGCTCGCATGATATTTTATGCGGTTTCATCTTCTTCCCATTATAAAACGTTCGTGATTCTAATAGCGGCCGCAACGGGGGGAAAAAGGAGAAACAAAACATAATCACCACTTCGCCGTAATTGTGGGTGAGAGCGCTTTTTCCTTTTTTGTCTGCCTCTCAAAAATATTTCGACGGTATTTAAAGGGTGAGTGAATAGAATTTCGTCCCTAACAACCATAAAAGAAATTTTAATACTTCGTTAGGTTATGGTCAAGTTGCGACTAGTTCTTGGTGCTGTTGACGTGGTCTAGCGGTAGCGGGTTGGACCCGGAATCTTAGGATATTCTACGGCGTGGGTTCGAATCCCAGTTGGAGTGATTACGTTGGATTTTGTCTGAGGTTTCCTCCAGCTGTAAAGAGAATGTCCGGTAATGTTATGGTGAATTCTCATATTCTTCTTTCTACCACCAATTCCAACGATACTTTTTTGATAGTAACAGAAAATTATCTTTTTATGTCTCATGTACTGTATGTTCATGTTCTCTGAATTTTGAACTATTCATTTGGATGAGTTTCATTAAAAAGTGTGCTTACCTCTTCCTGCGTACGTCTTCTATCTTGAAATCCTATCTTCGTCAGAATCTCAATTCTCTCATTTTTTGTTAAGAACTTCTTATTCTATGTTGATAAAACTGCTATCATAATACAGGGACTTACAAAATATATCAACAATGACATTGTTACCATAGTAATCAAAAGCATAGCCCTTCTATACGAAAAAAAAATGAAATGTTACATAAAAAATGTTCTTACAGGTGATATTAAAAACTAGAGGCTGTTATTTTAAAATGTTCTCGATGACGTCATGGCTAGCACAAAAATAGTATCAAAGATTTTTTGCTTTCATAAAATATTCCTTCCTAGCTGTAATGTTTGACGTGTGTGAGCTTTTTTTGTCCAAAATTCCGTTATTCTGTTTTAATTGTAATTATGCGTTAGTTTTGAAACACACTGTATATTTATTTCTTTATCTCTATAACTATTAATGCTACTTGCATGATATTTGGTGCACACATTTTTTAGGTTCTTAGAAAACATTTCTATGCAATTTTCATTGCAAATATATATTTTGTTGCATATGAAAATATTTCTGTAAAAGTACCTGTAAAATTCATTCTTAAAAAGTAGGCCTAACTTCTCGCCTCAATATTTTGAAAACCAATATCAAAATTGAACTACAGACATTTAAAGATTGTGATTTTAGGAGTAGGATTTCTTAAAAAAATTGTATGTATGTTTAAAAATGGCTGATTCATTTTAATTAATTACTGCATCTTGCACGGGAAATTTACTGGAAGCAAGTAAAGAGATAGGTTTGGAAGTAAATCCCGAAAAGACAAAGTATATGATTATGTCTCGTGACGAGAATATTGTACGAAATGGAAATATAAAAATTGGAAATTTATCTTTTGAAGAGGTGGAGAAGTTCAAATATCTTGGAGCAACAGTAACAAATATAAATGACACTCGGGAGGAAATTAAACACAGAATAAATATGGGAAATGCCTGTTATTATTCGGTTCAGAAGCTTTTATCATCCAGTCTGTTGTCAAAAAATCTGTAAGTTAGAATTTATAAAACAGTTATATTACCGGTTGTTCTTTATGGTTGTGAAACTTGGACTCTCACTTTGAGAGAGGAATATAGGTTAAGGGTGTTTGAGAATAAGGTGCTTAGAAAAATATTTGGAGCTAAGAGGGATGAAGTTATAGGAGAATGGAGAAAGTTACACAACACAGAACTGCACGCATTGTATTCTTCACCTGACATAATTAGGAACATAAAATCCAGACGTTTGAGATGGGCAGGGCATGTAGCACGTATGAGCGAATCCAGAAATGCATATAGAGTGTTAGTTGGGAGGCCGGAGGGAAAAAGACCTTTGGGGAGGCCGAGACGTAGATGGGAAGATACTATTAATATGTATTTGAGGGAGGTGGGATGTGATGATAGAGACTGGATTAATCTTGCTCACGATAGGGACCAATGGCGGGCTTATGTGAGGGCGGCAATGAACCTCCGGGTTCCTTAAAAGTAAGTAAGTACTGCATCTTGCTACTTGTTTAATTTGAGCGCCATTTTTTTTTAACTAATCTGGAATTTAAGTTGCAGGAAAGATTTTCTACTGACAAAAAAATGAAGCTCGTGAAGTAGTTAGGGTTACAAATTCGAACTTGACCATCCTTTCCCCTTGACCATAAAACTCACAGCAGCAACACGGATCGTCCCTTTGCTGCTTAGTTTTGCCCTTATGTATTACTGTCCATAAGTCTGTTGAAGGCCACACGACCCAAGAATTGTCAAGAGCAGAATGGGGTGCGGAAACAGAGACACGGGTTGCGGTGTTGCCAGGGGTCTGGCCCACGCATTTCGCCGGTCCTTCCATTACAGCCAGCAGGTCGTAAAGCAGACAGCCTGGTCCTCGAAACGAATTGAACCCATTACCTCCGCGCTGACCACCGGCCACTCTATTTTTTACACAGTCAGTCTTTTGTTCTCTAACTTTTCAACTTTTGCCACTGGCGGCGTTCTAAAGAGGAGGAAGGAGGGCAATCCATTGTGTAGCCCAGTATTCCCCAAATAACATTTCCAGCTCTTCAAGAAAAGCGGAGTTTTTGTTATGGTTGAATCAGTGCTGTGTTCTACAGAGGTTAGGTTGGCAGCTAAGAAATAGCGAACACCAGTTCGTTTACCTGCTCGGAAGGGAAGAACTTTCTTACATGGCTAGAATCTATTTAGCTGTGCCTGACTAATTCCGTTCTAAGAAAACTATCGCTGTTTAAAATTAATCACTCTAGGTCGGGTTTGAAGGGGGACAAGACTAACTGTAGTAACTTTCGAGGAATATCACTTTTGTTGACGTCGTACAAAATTTTGTCGAATATCCTTTTGAGAAGATTAACTCAGTACGTAGATGAAATTATTGGGGATCATCAGTGTGGTTTTAGGCGGGGATCATCAGTGTGGTTTTAGGCGTAATAGATCGACTATTGACCAGGTTTTTGTATTCGACAGATATTGGAGAAAAAAATGGGAGTATAAGGGTACAGTACATCAGTTATTCTTAGATTTAAAAAAAAGCATATGACCCGGTTAAGACAGACGTTTTATATAATATTCTTATTGAATTTGGTATCCCCAAGAAACTAGTTCGATTAATTAAAATCTGTCTTAGTGAAACATACAGCAGAGTCCGTATAGGTCAGTTTCTATCTGATACTTTTCCAATTCACTGCGGGCTAAAGCAAGGAGATGCACTATCACCTTTACTTTTTAACTTTGCTCTAGAGTATGCCATTAGGAAAGTCCAGCATAACTGAGAGGATTTGGAATTGAACGGGTTACATCAGCTGCTTGTCTATGCGGATGACGTGAATATGTTAGGAGGAAATCCACAAACGATTAGGGAAAACGCGGAAATTCTACTTGAAGCAAGTAAAGGGATAGGGTTGGAAGTAAATCCCGAAAAGACTAAGTATGTGATTATGTCTCGTGATCAGAATATTGTAAGAAATGGAACTATAAAAGTTCGAGATTTATCCTTCGAAGAGGTGAAGCTTTTGAAATGTGGATATGGAGAAGAATGGAGAGTGTGAAATGGACAGACAGAATAAGAAATAAAGCTGTGTTGGATAGAAGAGGTGAAGAAAGAATGATGCTGAAACTGATCAGGAATTGTTTTGATCCCAAAACACGCTATGAAATGTTTCATATAAAACAATTTTTATGTCGAAAAGGAAGTAAAATCGAGTACAGTAAAATTGTAATAAACCTTTTTGTTTGAAATATCTCAAGGAATAACCCCCTGAAAATAATGACATTAGGGCCTACTTATGGTTCATCCTGTATATTAGAAATGGCACAGCCACTCGTATATATGTTGGATGTGATGATATGAAATTCCGCAAGAAGAAACGGTGTCTGTCTCGAGGCTCGAACTGCAGCCATGGCAACGGAATGCCCGTCAGATGTTTTTATCACAGGGAATGTGAAAGGAACTGCACTTTCTCTCGTGATTTGCAGCTTTCTGGATTCGGTTTGTCTGCTGTCCGTGATGGACTCCACAGAGATCCGCTGCATGTCCCTTCATCTGTTTCAGGGGTGTCCCTTCAACACAGACTTCAGTCAGTACTACCAACTTAATATTTTCCACCTGTTTCAGTCTTCACTGTTAGCTTCTCTCTTCAGACAAGAACAAACTTTTGTAATTATTCATTTAACGTCTATTTCCAATTAAAGAGGCTATTCAAAGATGATGAGATTACGTTTTGGTATTATGGAGCAGTTCTAGAATGCGAAATGCTGATAAAGTCGAAATGCTTGTAGAAAACCTATACTGTAGTCGCTTTGGAGAAAAATGGCAACAATGGAAATCTGGATTATCGTAGTCAATCTGAAATAAACAATCTTGAAAACCTCTCTGTCACGCGTGTGTCCTTTCTCAGTTCACTATATTCTCATTTCTTTTTTTTTTCTTCTTCTTCTTTGTTTATTTTTCTTTATTTATTTCTCTCCTCTAACAGGTTGGTGTATAAGTTCGTAGCGTTTTTGTTTCCATGGCAATAAGCATTTGTAAGAAATTAGTTTGTCATTTGTCATTTTAGTGCCATGGTATTGTGTTATTCAATATTGTCTTGAATTTTTCAACTTTTAGCAAAGTTTCTTTTGACTATAATTATGTGTGTGTATTCCGCCTTTGCTTATCATACAATTAAATGAATGAATTAATTAGTCATATTTTCTCATTAACGTTTTCGGTACGTAAATTGTACCATCTTCAGATGTATGTATATGATGCTAATTGTTAACCAAGCCTATGGGTACATGTATCGTGGACTTAAATGATCAGTGTTTTTGTGCATACTGTGCTATGTCGGTGAAATGTTGCCATGATTACATGAATTATTACCTTAACTCTTATATACTATTTGCTGGTACAACACTTTATCAAAATTAAATTAGAATGTTTCAGTCAATATTTAAAACACTATTTAAAAACACTGTTTAAAAACTGTTTAAAAAGCACATAGTTTATACATCACTTTAAATATATGAAGTATGTGATCACTTATTGTGTGGTGTTTGCCGGTGTGAAGTTAAATGAGGCAGTTGTGGTGATCTTGTTATTTAGCGTTGAGCTGGACGCAGTATCGTAACATGGCTATGTTTGCTAAAAGTGATGTTGAGACACTTCTATAATAGTTGATGGCATTACTGTGATTTGTATCCATAGATGTAATATTATAACAGAATGAAGGTTGTCAAGTCCATGGATTTAGTATCGCCTGGCGTGTAGTTTTAACGTGTATTGATCTGCTCGTGCTTGATGCTAGGCTGATACTAGCGTTTCTTTTGATAATGGGATAGAGAAAATGGAATATCAAGTACAAAAAACGAACATTCCCTACATATTATCCTTTTGTCTTAAGTTTAACCCCTGATCTTACACACACAGGTATGTATATATATATATATATATATATATATATATATATATATATATATATATATATATATATATATATACGGCAGGGTTAGTTAAAAGTCCCGCACCACTTAAATAACTTTTGAAGCATGTGATTTAGTGACATGACACTTGGTATGTGGGGATAACCATATACTAAGAAATCAATAATGGTATTACCCGAGTTTTCTACTTCTAACGCGAAGTAACTCCAATTCTCTTATTTTAAATGGAACACCCATACATATATAATTATTTTTTTATTTTTGAAGAATTCTCATTAAGAGCTTTCCAGAAAGTACCCACGCTTGATACTTCTGTACAAATTCAGTGTTGCTAAGTCAAGAAAGCAGAAAAGTAGGTCTAATGAATAATACGGGTAAAACGCTTCTTTTGTTTACTGTGGTTCGACTGTCCTTTTTTATATCTATGGCACATGGGTAAAACGCTTCTTTTGTTTATTTTGTTTTTTAGTAGGTTATTTTACGACACTTTATCAACATCTTAGGTTATTTAGCGTCTGAATGAGATGAAGTTGATAATGCCGGTGAATTGAGTCCGGGGTCCAGCACCGAAAGTTACTCAGCATTCTTTTGTTTACTGTAATTTGATTGTCCATTGTTTATATCCATGGAAACATGTTTATTGATACAGACGTCTTATTTAAGGAATTCCATCTGACATAGTATGTTATAAAAAATTCGGTAATACCACCAAGTTTTATGTCACTCAACCACATGCTTCAAAAGTTGTTTAGGTGTTGCTAGACTCTTATCTAATCCTGTATGCATATATATATATATATATATATATATATATATATATATACTAGTGGCTTGTTCATTAGACGTTCAAATAAACATTTTTCAGATTTATTTTCAATGAAGAATACCAGACATTCTGAAAGTTATTTGCTTCCATAATAATGAAAGATACTCTCTCTCGAGCCAATACTGAAGAGAACCACGCATATAAATATCTACACCACACCGCCATTAAATATATGAAAAAGACCCAACCCCACTTGATTAATAACTATCAAATTATTTAATTTTTAATAATATTATCTTACGTAAGTTTTATAGCTTTCAGTAACATATACTATATATACTATATAGCCACCACTCAGTAAAATATAGAAATCAAAATCTAATTTAAGTTATTCTCTACATCTACTTATATAACCCCAAAACGTTTCACTTTCATATAATCAATATAGCATTAATATGTATAATTAATGAAAAATAGTCACATCATGGCATTAACTACAATAATAATTCATTTCTAATAGTAATAATGTCATCAAACCACCTCAAGTTTTGTAGTTTTTAATGACCAGTACACAGCTGTACCCAGAAAATTACACACCACAGAATCGAACTTGTGAATTATTTTTAGTAAGTTAAGTTTTTAATAACCAATTTAATTTGAGCTCTAAATATGTCAGCATTCTTGCAGATCATGGCCTTCGTGTAATATTGTTTACTGTAGTGTGTGTTTTGTTTTATTCTGAAATGCAACACGGCCGACTTGATGCTCGCTTCGCTTCTCCTGAATGCAATTAGCTAGTTATCAAAACTGACGACAGATGGATTTTGAAAAATAGGAAAATTATGTAGGAAAATTGACATTTCACTGAAAACTACTATTTTTCCGAAAAACTTTGGGTTCCAAGCTTCAAAATGAGGGGCCATTTATTAAAATCCGTTCAGCCGTTTTCCCGTAATTTCCATTACCAGTTCAAATTATATATATATATAGATATCTTACTGTTTTTATAGCAACTCCAAAACTGAATTTCTCGACACGTTCTTTGATTTCTTGTGCTCTATCGTTATGTATTCAGCGAAATTCATATTGCAATATGTTGGAAAATTCTGTTACTAAAATGAATGTTTTGGTAACGACCGCTAGATGGAAGTACTGCTGCTGTTATTACTCTATGCAGTTCATTTTTTTTAGGATGTTTTTATTAAAAGTAGCAGGTCTCTTGGACCCTTGTCTTTTACAAAAATATGATTTTATAATTGAAATGTAAATAGGTTTTGCTAAAGAAAATTGATTGCTAAGACCGTCAAAGACGGAGGTATTTGTTTGAATTTATGTTAGGTCTCTTAGTAAAGGGTTGGCATGATGAAGTAGCTTGTTCCTGTATGTAGTCTGTAGATCTTGAATATGAGAAACTAGGAAGGGTACATGAAGTTCACTGTAGAGTTCGACATTGTTCGTGAGGTAGTGTGCACCAGTGATTGTTCTGAATTCCTTCCAGACTCTTCAGGATGAGCTTGGCCCCTTATCTCACAGCAGTAGTGGATGTATGATCGGATGACTGACGTATAGGGGAAGGTGTTGTACCTTGGGTCATTTTTACATTTAATTTCTATTTTTACCATATTATGATTATTAGGTTGTCCAAATTATAAAATAAGTTGAAGCTACTCTTTGGGATATCATTGGTAATCTTTATTTACGAATTTAATTACTCTGATAATTTTTATATTCATTTAAATGTATACAAGTATAATGGACCAAGGTACAACATGAGGTTGTACCTTGGGTCACCCGATGTTGTACCTTGGGTCACATTATAAATTTAGCCTACAAGAAAAGAAACAAGAATACAAATTGTGGATAAACATAAATATGAATGCAAAATGTGGGCTACATATCTAAAAATCACGAAACTTCTGGAATATAATAGCAAACAAATTAAAGATACAATTCCTTTGCAACATGTTCATGCAATAATGCATTTTAAGCAGATAACAAACACAAAATCGATCTACTTAACATCATAAGTACTGAAATCAACTGCGAATTGTAGTTGGGAAGTTTGTCTCTTAGATTAACCTTGTTGGTAGGGAGGTGGTAGCTTCATGACTAAGCCACATGTCGCCAGCTTTTTTCTAGATTTTCCAGTTCTCTGGAATAGCCAAATTATTTTCATATCCATACTGATATGCAAGTTTCAGAACTTCATTTCTATTTAGACCGTAATTTAACCTTGCTGCCTGTTTCAAATACTCTACTAATTCAGTCTATTGTGGCAAAGTAAACACTTTCTTCACATCATTGTTAGCTCTGTACACAAACTCATTTTCATTAGAATCCTGCATTTTCTTTAAGTGCCTAGACAACGTAGTTTTCGAAATATCAAATTTTTTGGCAGCAGTTCGCACTTTAGTTCCATTTGTTAACACATCTTACTACATCTACTTTTTACCGCTTTTTTCCATTCTTGCTTCTTGGCATGGTTCTATAAAAATAAAAGTATGACGATATAATATTTCCAACATATTGAGCAATAAACTATATTAAATTAACTAATAATTTATATTGATTTGTACACTTCTGCTCATCATCAGTTCAATGATGTACCTTGGGTCGACCCAAGGTACAACGCTTCAAGTTGACCGAGGTACAACTACTGGTCATTGTGAACTGAACATCATGTTTCAAAAGTTAGGTTATATTCTAACAATAACCTAATATACCATTCGAACAAGAAAGAAACAAAGATCTTACCTTGCTATTGGAAATGTCTTGAATTATAACACAGCCGCGTAAAAAAAAAAATAAAGAACACACTACAAACAAAATACTTTCTGAGATCAAAAACAAATTTCTTCACAAAGAAAGCAAACCACTGTATCTGAAGATCACCAAGCTTTGTGAGAGGACTCTTGTGTACAAATATGTAACTTGATTGTAATACTTCATTTTTCAAAACACAAATGGCAGAGAAATGTTGAATGACCCAAGGTACAACACCTTCCCCTACAGAAGGACTTTTGCTTTCCTCGAAGTCAGACTTTTGAAAAGTGGATAGAGTGCCATGTATCTTTGAAATGCTTTGTATCTTATGTTTTGAATGTGATGCCTGTAAGATAAACGTTTGTCTAGAAGTACTCCAAGATATTTAACTGATGTGGTAAAAGGTATTATTTGGTTTTGAATTCTCAGTTGGTCTATAATCCTGGGAAAACGTTTAGTAAAGACCATCAATTGGGATTTTTCGCCGTTTACTTTTAACCTCCATTTGGTTGACCTCCTCCATGCAGTTCAATCAGGGTTATAACGTGACTTCTTTTGCAGTCGCTAGATGGCAGCATTAATAATAATAATAATAATAATAATAATGATTTATTTTAGCTGGCAGAGTTAAGGCCGTAAGGCCTTCTCTTCCACACAACCAGCAAAAAGTGTATATACATATGCATGAACTTACAAAGAATTCAACAATTTGATTTAGATGAGAGTTACATGTATACAAGAGTTATTTACGAATTAAACAACAAAATACTATGAACTATTAATTAAACACTGAAATAAACTGGTAGCAGAATTAAACTAAAATACATAGAATGTTAATATATTTCAAATTATATTAGGTAATAGAAAGAGATTATTATGAGACAATTTTGAAAATGCAGCACTATCAGGATGATGTCTAAAGAAAAAAAAAGCAACAGTGTAGTCTGTAATATTTTAAATCAGTATGATTGGAGTGAAATGCTAATAAGGTTATCTTTTAAGCTGTTCTTAAAGGTGTTTGTTGTCTTGGAGCCCCTAATACTTTGTGACAAGGAATTCCATTGACGCGAGGTGGATATTGTAAAAGATGAGGAATAACAAGATGTTCTATGAAGAGGTATATTTAGCGTGCCACAGATAAGTGATCTGGTATTTACGTCGTGGTTACAGTATAGATAAGAGAAACGAGACGAAAGGTAATTTGGTGTTGAGGTGTGCAGAATTCGAAAGAGTAAAGACAAAGAGTGTAAAGTTCTACGTTCTTTAAGTCGGAGCCACGAGAGACTTGCGAAGGACGGTGATATGTGATCATATCGTCGGATGTTGCACACGTATCTGACGCACATATTCTGAGCTCGCTGTAACTTGACTGACAGTTCAGAACTTAGGTCACTTAACAAAACGTCACAATAATCGAAGTGCGGCATTACTAGGGTTTGTACTAGGGTAAGTTTTAGTTGCTGGGGCAAGAAGTTTCTCAAGCGACTCAAAGAGTGAAAGGAGGAACAGATTTTTTTATCGTTTCTTTAACTTGAAAATTCCAACTTAGATTATTATTAAAAAAGAAGCCAAGATTTTTACGACAGATGAATAAGGGATTAGCGTGTTGTTAAGGGTAACAACTGAAAGATTACTGTTATTAAGGAGTTAACTAAACGCTTATGTCCAATAATTATGGCTTGAGTCTTACTTGGATTAAGTGCGAGTCCGAAATTGGCCGCCCAAGTGGAGACAGTGGCTAGGTCACAATTTAACTTGTCAATCGATTCATTGATCGTATTGGGTCTGGAATGTATGTAAAGTTGTAGGTCGTCGGCATAGAGGTGATATCGGCAATACTGTAAGTTCTTTGATACGTCATTAATGTAGATAGAGAAAAGTAGTGGTCCTAATACGGAGCCCTGCGGCACTCCCGCCTTTGTGTATCGCCATTGGGAGAATTGATTATCAAGTGAAACACACTGTTGGCGGTCCCGTAGGTAGGAGTCCATCCAGCTCAAGGTATTGTCTGACAGGTGCAAAGCCTTCATCTTTGCAAGAAGCAAGTCGATATCAACAGACCCAAAGGCATTGCATTATAAAATTGGTAAATGTAGTTGTCTTGAAATTACATTTGGCTGGTCAATCTGTTACATACGATCAGGGGTTTAACCAAATAGTTAATGTTTTGCAAACTAGCGCCACCAAACGTCAATGCGGTTGTCAGTTGCTATGGAAACCAAACCAGCTTACAAAAACGTTCATCAAACGTATTTCTCGTTCAAGATTTCGTGGCGTCTAAAATAGACATTTCTCACTACTGATTCCCTATTTGAAAATACTCAGTTTAGAACTCCTCTGTCATCTGCATTATTTTGACCGAAGAGACACCCTGTATTTTAATTCTTTCAGTCTTGCTTTCTTTCCTGCCATTTCTTTCATCGTTTTACTGCTTTCTTCCTTCTTTTTCTTTCAAATTTTCTCTATCGTCCTTATTGTCCTCTTTCAAGTCCCGTTGTCTTCATCTCCCTATATCACATCACTCCACGCCTTGTTTTATCCCTTCTCCGTACTGTCTCTGCACTATGTAAGTGTCCGCCTTGACCCCAGTGTCGCCCCCACTACTTAACCGAGCGTTCCAGATATATTTGTAGCAGGTTAACGTGGAACTATGGCGACGCGTTGGCAGAAGAAGGAAGAAGTTTGAACATTATACTTCTTGAGTCGTAAAGCTCCCCAACCCCTCCCTTCTGCACAAACCCAACACTTTCACCCCTCGGTGAGAGTTTTCCTCCAGACAAAAGCCATTCAGTGTGTTTCGAAATATCTCGCACTGATATTACGATATTGTTTTAACTCTTAGGCCCGGTTTTATAAATACGGTTAATCCAAAGATTAAGTTAAACCTAACCATGAGTTTAACTCAACATGCTGCATTACAGAGTCTCGGTTAAGTTAAGCCACAGTCTAATATATACAGTCACGAAGCTCAATAAGTGCTTCCTTCACAATACACACAGCTCGTTCCTGGAATTCCTGGTCACAGGAAATCAGGAGCAGTCGGAGTCTAAAATCTTTTAAGCAGACTCTACTTAGAAATGTTTTTAATGAACAGAACTAGACTCTTGCGGAAGTTTCTAAATAGTTTTAAATGACCAAGTTGTTATTTTTTTCTCCTCTCTCTTCTTCTTTTTTTCTCTTTTCTTTTTTTATTATCTTCATATATTACTTAATCATTTGTGTTTGTGTGCCATTTAGTACGACTTCGCTAATCAACATTTTATGTCTTGTCACCCATATGTATTCTCCAATTAGTATATTAACTGAATAATATATCTCAAGTAAATTAATCGTCCAATTTGTCTCGGACATTTTAGATCTTATAAATTGTGTGTGTGTGTGTGTGTGTGTGTGTGTGTGTGTGTGTGTGTGTGTGTGTGTGTGTGTGTGTGTGTGTGTGTGTGTGTGTGTGTGTGTGTGTGTGTGTGTGTGTGTGTGTGTGTGTGTGTGTGTGTGTGTGTGTGTGTGTGTGTGTGTGTGTGTGTGTGTGTGTGTGTGTGTGTGTGTGTGTGTGTGTGTGTGTGTGTGTGTGTGTGTGTGTGTGTGTGTGTGTGTGTGTGTGTGTGTGTGTGTGTGTGTGTGTGTGTGTGTGTGTGTGTGTGTGTGTGTGTGTGTGTGTGTGTGTGTGTGTGTGTGTGTGTGTGTGTGTGTGTGTGTGTGTGTGTGTGTGTGTGTGTGTGTGTGTGTGTGTGTGTGTGTGTGTGTGTGTGTGTGTGTGTGTGTGTGTGTGTGTGTGTGTGTGTGTGTGTGTGTGTGTGTGTGTGTGTGTGTGTGTGTGTGTGTGTGTGTGTGTGTGTGTGTGTGTGTGTGTGTGTGTGTGTGTGTGTGTGTGTGTGTGTGTGTGTGTGTGTGTGTGTGTGTGTGTGTGTGTGTGTGTGTGTGTGTGTGTGTGTGTGTGTGTGTGTGTGTGTGTGTGTGTGTGTGTGTGTGTGTGTGTGTGTGTGTGTGTGTGTGTGTGTGTGTGTGTGTGTGTGTGTGTGTGTGTGTGTGTGTGTGTGTGTGTGTGTGTGTGTGTGTGTGTGTGTGTGTGTGTGTGTGTGTGTGTGTGTGTGTGTGTGTGTGTGTGTGTGTGTGTGTGTGTGTGTGTGTGTGTGT
Source organism: Periplaneta americana (assembly GCA_025594305.2). Taxonomy (NCBI): domain Eukaryota; kingdom Metazoa; phylum Arthropoda; class Insecta; order Blattodea; family Blattidae; genus Periplaneta; species Periplaneta americana. Next base: position 158,094,428 of record JAJSOF020000013.1, read on the forward strand.
GTGTGTGTGTGTGTGTGTGTGTGTGTGTGTGTGTGTGTGTGTGTGTGTGTGTGTGTGTGTGTGTGTGTGTGTGTGTGTGTGTGTGTGTGTGTGTGTGTGTGTGTGTGTGTGTGTGTGTGTGTGTGTGTGTGTGTGTGTGTGTGTGTGTGTGTGTGTGTGTGTGTGTGTGTGTGTGTGTGTGTGTGTGTGTGTGTGTGTGTGTGTGTGTGTGTGTGTGTGTGTGTGTGTGTGTGTGTGTGTGTGTGTGTGTGTGTGTGTGTGTGTGTGTGTGTGTGTGTGTGTGTGTGTGTGTGTGTGTGTGTGTGTGTGTGTGTGTGTGTGTGTGTGTGTGTGTGTGTGTGTGTGTGTGTGTGTGTGTGTGTGTGTTTTTTTTTTTTGCCTTATGTTATGTAACTGATTTTGATTATGTGTAATTTTCTACTTTATTTTATATATTATGTAACTGATCTTGTCTATTGTAATTTCCTACTATATTTTATGTAATTTCTAAGGTATTTTCTTTTGTGTTGTTTTGCAATCAAATTTTGTATCTCATGTATATTATTGAAACCTGGTTGAATGGAAAAGAAGGCCTCATGGCCTTAACTCTGCCAGACAAAATAAACCTACTGCTACTACTACTACTACTACTACTACTACTAAATATGCATCCATAGATAGTTGCTAATCACCAGGATCGCTACTATCACCTCATTACAGACAATGCGAAATAGTACCTGCATAGTCTATTGTTCCTAATGCCCTCATGAACTCAAGTTTCCCTACGGGTCTGTCACCTCGCGCCACAGTTCAGTTGTTGTGTGACTCCTGACGCACATGACGCCATTCAAATTCGTTACCAGAGATCGGAAACAACCCTGTATTCATTTATATTCGAAAGTGGCGCACTCTATTTCGAAACATTCTTGGCCGCTGTGATCGTTCAGTAATATTGGTCACTCACTTATCGTCACTCATAAGTTCTTGGAAAACATCTGCAATATCCATGTGTATTGCGGCAACCGCCATCTTGCACTGTTGAGTCTTGAACTGCAGTTTAAGCGGCGTTTATAATACCGGCCCTTAGATCCTGTCTCTTGTGCGTCCCATTTAATAGTACAGTATTTTCTCATATACATGCTAGTCGAGACATATAAAATTGAACCCCACAACGGAAGGTTACGCGTTCGAATTTCGTCTGTTTATTAATTAATTCTTGTTTTCCGAGCTGTCATACGCAGCGTGTCGAGTGGAGTCATGGGGTCGCGGGTTCGAAACCCTCAAAGGCACGAAGGTTTGTTTATTTACGATGTGATATGTGCTGTGTTGTGTTTGACAGCTTGCGTCGTGCCCATCTGACGCCCAGGGTGTCCAACCATGTGCTCGTTTAAATGTTATTATTGACCCATTGACGAGACGAACGCCCTTAAAGGGTTGTGAACTGCGTGGATTAATGATAAACACTGCCCAGCTAGCGTTTTGACATCTTTTCTCTACCTTCATTTTATTTTGCTTAATTTTCTTCGCCATTGTAATTTCTCATACGCCTCCTGTTACATGCATACTTATTTACAAATGATTTTTAGAGAATCCGCAGGTTCATTGCCGCCCTCACATAAGCCCGCCAGTGGTCCCTATCCTGAGCAAGATTAATCCAATCTCTATCATCATATCCCACCTCCCTCAAATCCATTTTTATTTTATGCTCCCATCCACGTCTCGGCCTTCCTAAAGATCTTTTTCCCTCAGGCCTCCCAACTAACACTCTATATGCATTTCTGGATTCGCCCATACGTACTACATGCCCTGCCCATCTCAAACGTCTGGATTTAATGTTCCTAATTATGTCAGGTGAAGAATACAATGCGTGCAGTTCTGTGTTGTGTAACTTTCTCCATTCTCCTGTAACTTCATCCCGCTTAGCCCTAAATATTTTCCTAAGCACCTAATTCTCAAACACCCTTAATCTATGTTCCTCTCTCAGAGTGAGAGAGTCCAAGTTTCACAACCATACAGAACAACCGGTAATATAACTGTTTTATAAATTCTAACTTTCTGATTTTTTGATAGTAGGCTGGATGATAAAAGCTTCTCAACCGAATAATAACAGGCATTTCCCATATTTATTCTGTGTTTAATTTCCTCCCGAGTATCATTTATATTTGTTACTGTTGCTCCAAGATATTTGAATTTTTCCATCTCTTCGAAGGATAAATCTTCAATTTTTATATTTCCATTTCGTACAGTATTCTGGTCACGAGACATATTATTATTATTATTATTATTATTATTATTATTATTATTATTATTATTATTATTATTATTATTTTCTGGTCAGGAGACATAATCATATACTTCGTTTTTTTCGTAATTTATTTCAAAACCTATCTCCTTACTTGCTTCAAGTAAAATTTCAGTGTTTTCTCTAATAATTCGTGAATTTTCTCCTAACATATTCACGTCTTCCGCATAAACAAGCATCTGATGTAACCCGTTCAATTCCAAACGCTCTCAAAAGCATATTGGACAAAATTTCGCATGACGTCAATAAAAATAATATTCCTCGAAAGTTACTACAGTTAGTCTTAAAGATAGGTACAATTTTATGGCTATTATACCATAAAAGGTGTTACGTTAACATTATGGAGGTTT